>CM061537.1:72452815-72628469 GCA_030545055.2 Neoaliturus tenellus | reverse complement strand
TTTTGTAATTACCACATTGCAGCTCTCGGGACGACGTAAAATATAATTAACCTCGGAGACGACCTGTAAAATACAACTTACCAGTCAACATTGGTTAATGTCAAGTGAGAAACTTTACCAACTGCAATCTGGTTAGCAGTTAGTTTGTACAGTGTTGCCAACAAACATTCTTACACCGTGAAATAAGGTTTTAATGTTCTTCTATGTATATCATAGTCTCTATATTGTCACCATTTGATAGGAAAATCCAAGCTATGCAGTAAACCTAATTAAATAGATTGTTCGAATAAAGTAATAAATGCGTACTTTTTATTTCACCCGTTATTTAAAAAAATAACTATATTTCGGATCTTAAAAAGATGTGGCCAACCTTTTTTACAATGCAAGGGATCCTTATTCCTTTCCTTTGATCTTTATTACTAATAAGGATCAAAAGTATTGATATTACGATGACATCAATTATTAATTTATAATAATGTGGTACTTTTTGTAGTGAACCTATAGAACAATCTATCCCAAACTTATAAAGAAATAGTCTACTCTTTTAATGTACGAAAGTAAAAACCTACAGTAGAGTAGAAATTTTTAAAGTAAGTTTTAGAGTGCCTTATTTTCCAATCCTTTGAATTTTCTACGGAAACAATTACTCAAAGAGCTTTATTTAAAAGGAAAAAATGTTGTATTTTTATTGTGAAAAGTATTACCTTATCATTATACTAGAAATCGCCTATTGGCCGAAAATTTTCCACAATATTAGCTGATCTGGACCTAATTAATTTATAAAATATTTAACCTCTGAAACATCTGTTCTTTCTGATTTTCTAGCATTTGTTATTACAACAGCTATTTAATGAATGAATCAATCAACCTTGTTCAATGATATTAATATTGAAACTTTGAAAGCCTTTAGGATGCAGCCCTGTGGAAAATGTGAATTATAATGTGATTCTGCTCATCTACAAGAAACTACCTTCCTAATGTAATGTGCCGATTTATCCAACAGCACACGAGCTGAGAAAAAAGGATGAAAAGAAACGTGCTTGGTTATTAATGTATAGATCATTAGTTTTTCCACGGCTTCGCTCGCTTTACTCGCCGTCAGATTTAGCTCGTTCGCTACGCTCACTCTCTCAAGCTTTACGACAATCTCACCCATCTTCAGGTTTAGCTCGTTGACTACGCTTATTTGCTGTCACACTCACCGTATATATAAAAAATAAAAAATGTAGAATACCTAAAATTGGAAATTTTCACTGAATTTGTTTCTTAGCAACAAATACATACATCATAAAATAGATTTTTAGATTTTTTATAAATAATTTTCTTATCTTTCGTAAAAAAGGATTTTACAATAAAAAAGTATCCTATGTTACTTCTGATTGAGCCAAGAATATGCGTACACAGTTCAATGATCAGTTGAGTAGTTTTCGCGTGAAAGCGTAACAAACACACAGACATTCACATTTATAATATTAGTAGATATGAAGATAATTGAAGGGATTCATACAGCTGATTCCTAATGTTCACAGAGGTTCACATTGCAAATTAGACCTAGAGGAAGGCAAAGTTATCAACGCCAGCTGTGCTGAGTGGATGGTGGGCCGTAATTTGGACTCCACTCAGTTGATTTTAGACACAACCTGGCACCTCCTGCACCAATTACCATACAATAATCTATATTCATGTATGAGCTTGAGGTTTTGAAAAGTGTTATTGAAATTTGGATATAAAGTTACCTTAATATCAATAATTTTAATTAAAATAATTATTGATTCAATTTTAATCTAAGTAAATTAATAATTTTATTTAACTTAAAATGTTACGTAACATACAACTTCACACATTACTTCAAAATTGGACAACGTAAACATATATTGTTTGCTCATTGTCTTTCGTTCAATATTCTCTAGTTTACAACAAAAAAATGTCCAAGCACTAGGCGTAAGTTATGTTAAGACCTTGAAAATAACGAAGCTATTAATACGAAACGAGTTTATTTTATCACAAATAATAGGGGCGTGAAAAAACTCGAACATCAAGTATTTTTTTAGTAGAGTCAGCAATACTCGAATCGACTTGAACTTTTGAAGGAATTTAATAGTTTCAAGCCGAGTTTTCTGGCTGACTTATTAAGTGAAATTATACTGTAATCAGATTTGTCCATAAGGAATAAATGTTATCCGCCAGATTTAAATTATTTTCCACCTCATTCGTTGAAGAAAAGCAGTGATGTATTGTTATTATAATCATCTTATAACATGTGAGATTTTCATAATAATAAACGAAAGTTTTCTTGTCTCATGATTTACATTAGCTACCTATTCGATCTGATTTAAAAAATATTGTATTTCAGATAGCGTTGTTCAAACAAAATACCGGACACAAGGCCATGGTCATTCCTGCCACCTTTGCTTGAGGGATGTACGGAGAGTAATTTAAAATAAATACAATAAAATATATTTTTATTTAGTATTTCATGAGTAAAACATATTCTTATTTGTATAGTGATTCGTTACATATTAACATTTAAAATGTACCATAGAGCAGGAGTATGATGATTATAATTAAATTTATACAGGGTGTCCCGTAAGTAATCTGCCAAACTCTGGGAAATGATTATATGGGTCAAAATAAAGAGAAAATTAAGAATTACTTTTTTTCAAAAAAACCTCGTTACTGAGATATCCGCCATTTTGAATTTTTTAAATAAAAATTTATATCTCAAAAACCATTGAAGATAACTTTATGAAACTTGGTATAGTGTTTGAGGTAGTAATAAAATAATTGCAAAAAAATTTTCATCAAAAAATATTTTTTCGTTTCAAAATGGCGGCCATTTTAATTTTTCAAACTGAAATATCTAAAAATCGGTAAATTAAAAAAAAATTTACAAAGACAAAAAAGTTGACAAATTAAATTATCTAACCAATGGTACCAAGTTTGTAAGGATACGACAACAAATAATGGAGTTATTGCGATATTATCCATGAAAAACATTGATTTTTCTGTTAAAATGGCCTTAATTTGCATTGATTTTAATGCAAAATCGCAACAACTCCGTTTTTTGTTGTCATATCCTTACAACCTTGGTACCATTGGTTAGATAATTTAATTTGTTAACTTTTTTGTGTCTTGTAAATTTTTTTTAAATTTACCGATTTTGAGATATTTTAGTTTGAAAAATTAAAATGGCCGCCATTTTAAAACGGAAAATATTTTTTGACGAAATTTTTTTTTTTGCAATTATTTTATTACTACCTCAAACACTATACCTAGTTTCATAAAGTTATCTTCAGTGGTTTTTGAGATATAAATTTTTATTTAAAAAATACAAAATGGCGGATATCTCGGTAACGAGGCGTTTTTAGAAAAAAAGTAATTCTTAATTTTCTCTTTATTTTGACCTATATAATCATTTCCCAGAGTTTGGCAGATTACTTACGGGACACCCTGTATAACCGCTGTGTATGTGATAAAGAATGCTGCACTCAAGATCAATGGACATATTGATGAGTTTTGTACCTCTTTATAAAAGTAAAAGGGTAAATAAGGGGTGATAAAGGATTATATCTAGCTTAAACATTAATTTATTGGCACACCGATATTTGAATATAATTCGACTTGTAAAAGCGCAAAACTCGGGAGTTTGTTTAAACTAGCTCCACCTCACAAACCAATATGCGCACACTCCTACAAAAAGGTACATTTTATAATAAAAAATCGTGACCATTCTTCCTAAAATGGAATCGCCAGATGTCCTCTAATGTTATCGTTCCCCTATTCATATCTTAGGGACACCACTTGTCAAAACATCGTACATAATTCCATCTGCGTTTATTCAGACCCCAGGAAATATTTATCTGCATTCAACCATTTCATCGCTTCTTTATTTAAATCAATACGTAATATCTAAAGTAATATTGATTTTTATTAGTTATGAAATTAACCACTCACTACAGAAGCGTAAGTACTATGTTATGCCAAGTTAATTCTAATTTGTTATAAAAAAGTTAGATAATACTGTGATACGACTCAAATAAATAGAAAATAGCATGAAAAGCTGTTATATAAATAAAAAATATACAAAAAATAAAATTTTACATAAAGCTACATATGTTTATGAAGGATAGTTAAGTACATAAAGATTAAGAACCTAGTGTAAATATGTTTTTAAGATGAAGAAATTAAGTAACGCTAAAGATAGTAAATTACAAGAAATCACCGGGTGAGTAGTTTAGGTTACCCATCATATCTGCTGAGTCATATTTTACATTTGCTGAATCGTAGAGTGCAACCGACCATTCATCTCATCGAATGCTACTGCATTTAGAATGAACTTTTTTGTAACAGGTCTTTATTTTTTTATTGTTGACATTGATTCACATATGAGTGTGTTGCTTTTAGTTATTCATTATTGAGTCTAAGTATCAGTTAAAATTACTTACTATATTATTTGATGTAAGTAATGATGTTTTAACGTGGACTATAGCCTAATTGAAAAAAATTATAACATACTATTAATATATTAAAACAAATCTTTATCATACTCTACAAACAAAGTTGGGGTTTGTTGTTGCCTTCTTTGTAGAGGCAAAAGTGCATACAAATACTTCTCATGTTTACCACGTGCTAACCTCAAGAGTTGTGACTGTCTAAAATTTACCACTAAACTCAGCTTTAAAACAAGCATCTACACAATAAAAAATAAACACTGGAACTATCAACGACAAATCATATTCTGCACCCTAGGCCACTAAATCACTCTGAGCTTTATTGTTGTGCTACCGCCAGATCTATAGTTAAGCATGTATGAAGATCAATCTTGTCTTTAATTATGTTTAGAATGAAACCCTAAATAAAATACATCAAAATAAACTAAAGGAAAGGCATTTTCCTTGCTCTAAGAACTTTTCCATGTTGGCTTTAAGAGGTCCACTTATCTCTTTTCCTAAAGGGATGGAAAGGTAACGGATAAAAACTCTCACAATTGTTTTAGTATTATTTTATTACTTTGCTTGTAAATTAAACCTTAGAATTTTACACAAATAATTGAGTGATCTTATTGTATTAGTTATGTTTATTTTGTATTTTTCTTTTGAAAATAAACAATAAAGGGTTGGAAATTGCTTCATAATTTTTTGTCTAAAATGAGCCTTTAGAAT
This sequence comes from Neoaliturus tenellus, assembly GCA_030545055.2. Lineage (NCBI taxonomy): Eukaryota > Metazoa > Arthropoda > Insecta > Hemiptera > Cicadellidae > Neoaliturus > Neoaliturus tenellus. The sequence continues at coordinate 72,623,307 of CM061537.1, read as the reverse complement.
ATGATTTGCAGAATATGATTTGTCGTTGATAGTTCCAGTATTTATTTTCATAATAAAACATTAGATTTTAAGTGTGCTCGCTTTCAACGCCTATGTGAATTAATCGAAGTAAATATTTTTATTTTAAGTCATTTCCGTATAAACTTTTCATTATTTTTCCTTAAGTTCTTGTTAATTTGAATAACATTGCAAAACATTGTCTAAGTTGGTTTTGTTGTCAAACTTTCAAGCCACATTATACATTTTTTAGAAAGTATTTAATGAAATGTAGCTCTTTTTATTTTAGTTCTATGGTAACATTTTAAACAATTAATTAACATTGTCCTTAACACTTTCGCTGAAAATTATACGTAATTATTATGCAAAATAAATTGTAAAAAAACTATCTACATTTTGGTATTTTAAAGCAAAGCAATGGTTTTGATACTTCAATGGAGATGTCGTAACAGACGTTTACACCAGAGGTTGACAACCAAAAGTTGATGACTTTAGACGTATAGATATACCAGTTACAGTCAACAACTTTTTGGTGTCAATTTCTGATAGCGATGATCGCTGGGTGGTATATTTCCAGACAGGTCTATTCGTTGCGATTATTAGATCAGTGAGTGGTTGTCTTGGTGGCGAAAGGCAAGTTGTTGGTGTGGTTGTAAAATTAGTCGTCAAAATTAATTAGTGAATTATTTATTAACGGAGGAAATAGATATTGAAGGAAGTGCGTCACATATTTTAAAAGATCTGAAGAAGGATAGTATAAAATAAGCCTTACGTTATATTTATTTGGTTGTCTTGACACGTTATGTATAACGTGTTTGATAACAACAATGACTATATACACTAACATGAATAGACTTTTCATAGCATCGGCGTGTTTAAAGCCAATTTAGGGTGGCGCAATCTTCCGCGGCGTTCAAGGAAGTACGAGAGACATATGATAGGTGAATGAGTACTAACACTCCATTCAACCAAGGATAAAACATTTTATAACCAAGGGTTATGTTTTTGTCGTGATAAAATGTTTTTGTAGTACTGTAAAATCCAGCTGAATAATTAATTACAACATTGATTACAATGACTCTGTACACGATGTTCCAATTTCGGTATTAAACTAAATACATTTTATGAGAATTCTTTTGACGTTAGTGTATATACTGGTAGTCAAACACTTGATCTTAACACGATGGTCTTTGTAAGACTCGTACATAAACCACATAACATAAAAAAATAACCTGAACTACATAACGTAAACCACAAATCAAATCAAATCAAATCAAATCATTTATTTTGCCATTAAGTACATATATACAATAGGCTACGTCAAATAATATTTAACCTAAATTAATTTTCAGTCCATGCATATAAAAGCATGCTCATGCAAGTGTAAACGTCCATGCAGATTGCAGAGTTCATGCATTTACCTTACATTTTACCTTACCTCACATAACGTAAACTGAAAACACGTGGTTCTTTCACAGATAGACGCGACCAACTCCATCTCCATCTGCTCTTTAGGCCTATAGGAGCAGGGGTCTGCGTTGGTTATCTAGTGGCTCAGATGCTGGAGACTTCAACGATAGAAGCGCCTGGGAAAATAGACAAACCTGAAACAATGCAAAACAGTGGGCAGCGATTGGCGAGAAGCGATCATCGCTGAGCGACAGACGCACGAGAACCCTCTGAGAAATAGGCCTTGAGTCTATCCACATGTTGGCTGTTAACAAGAAGTTGATAATTTGAATAACTTAAAAAATTTTACAGAATAGTGTTTTCGTCCAAAAAAGATTAGAAACATAGGTGTAGTTTCTTTTTGGTGTAACTTGAATAGAATGTTTACCTATTATAACAAAAGTTAATAAAAACAAACGAGCAGTTCTCTTTTAACCTGGTAATATTTGAATTAAGATAAAAGTGGTCTATTAAAGCAAATAGATACTAAAGTTTTAGTTATATAAATTTTTAATTAGTCATTATTTTTATAACTTCGCAGTAATATGAAAACGTTGATCATCACTTGGACTGAGAATGTTTTATTATTTTATTTTTTTATGCACTCAACCATAGTTTCCAAGGTCGGCTTCGCTTTGCTCGTAAAACGCGGTTGAAAAAACACTCCATCCTAGTAGAGAACTTCTGTTTAAAAGTGTAAAAATGATGGATCATCGTCCAAAGCAAAAATGAATATAAATCCAAGTCCACGATTCCTTAGTTACACAAATCCATAAAACAAACTATTTTAATCTTAAATAATCTAGAATGGCAAGTAAAGAACATTATCCAATCATTGATGATTATAATATTTTAAATTTTTTTTCATTTTTTTAGGCTAAACATTTTTAGTGTTGATTATTACATTATCTGAATATTTTTTAACTTAGACTATTATAAAAGTACTACACAGGTCAAATCGTATTATAGATTATTATCAAATAAAATACAATAGGCATGTTCATATTTTATCTTTTATTCTTGTACACATATTTTTCTTTTATTCTGAGACTACTTAATAATTCAGAGAATCCCCATTTAGGCCACGTCTGTTATAAAGATTTCCTCAATTATTTTCACCGTGTCACAATGATAAGGAGGTTGAATGTTATTTGTTAACAAATATACAACGCGATTGAAAATTGTATTTTCAGAATATGTTGTTTGTTATCCTTCGATACTCTTCCAAACGAGATTTGTTCCAAAGCCTATTATGTCTTTTCACACTTGTTATCAAGAGAATTGAAACTGTAAAAAAGTTATACGAAAAATCCTTTTCATGTATAGTGACAATTCACTGAAATACTTAAAAATGTATTACTTTAAACGCAGGACTTTTCTTTATCATTTTAGATATTTTAAATTCCTGCAGCGCTTACAAAAGGATTTTAAATAAGCAAATTAACTTATTTGCATTTTATCCAGAGGAGTTCAGTGAGAACAGAAAATTCGTTCCAATTTAGACAGAGAAAAAACAATCTGTTGTGTCCGGAAATAGATAAGTGAATGTTTTTAAACAAGGGTTCACACCGGGGAAGAAGTCTAAAACAAAATCTTTTTCATACTTTTTATTATTTCCCTCAGTAGACAATGTTTTGATTCTTTGAACGATGCAAATATTTTAATTACTAAACGGTTTATTATATTTAATTATCAATTAAAATTCCCCTTAAACTATTTTTACTGTCAGAGTGGATTAGGCTTAAGTCTAACCTAAACTGTATACAGATCATCTACGGAAGTCAACCGATTATAAAATCTTTATTAAAAAAATATATATTTATTTAGATTTTATAAAATTTTTGACAATAAAAATTATTTTAGACGACAAAATATATGTTAATTTTTTAATATTCAAACATACTTTTATAAATCTAAAAATTATGAAAACTTCTATTTATGATAAATTAATTCTAAAATAGATTATTTTGCTCATCATATATGGTGATTTAAACATTGCAAGAAAAATGTTTTAAGAGCAATAGAGTCGCAAATATTGAGGGATATGCCTATATTTGATAGATAATTTTTGTGAAATATATGATCACAAAGGCTTAAATATAAAAATGTTTATTAAGGTTGAAATAAACATTTTAACCTGAGACTCGGATTGTGCCTGATGATGACCGATGTGACTGTTCGATAACCATTATCAACTTTTTTATATATATTTACGGTCTTGTAAACAATTCCAGTATCAGTCTTAATATATCGAGTAATGTTGGAAGACGTTTTATTATTTCAACCTGAATATCAATACCAGCACATATAATGCTCATCAAGAAGTTATTTAAAAATGTTTACTATTTATACGTTAAAGTAGAATGTGATTAATTAGTTGCGTAGACTTAATGGTCAGTATAAATAGACCATAAATTTTGTAATGACTATTTAACACGCTTTACTCATACCTAACAATGTGATGTTTGAAGGGCGATTTAACAAAATTATATCGTCCAAAAACATGATAAATTTATGCGGAAAACTAAAAGGGCTGAAGACTTTTTGATATTTTTATTTTTCATTTTGAGAGAATATTGAGTCTTTGCATGGTTATTAATTAGAGTTCGGGATTATTGTTCTTAGTAAACCATAGAAGTTTAACGGGTTTGATGACCGTATAAACCTACTTTCATTCATATTAATATTGATTACCAAGGGCTAATTCCTGATAGAGTTAGATCGTCAGTAATAGCGTTGAATAGTCTTAGTATTTAGAATGTATTAATAGCAGTGTTAACAAATTGTTTTGTTTCAGGTAAGCTGGATATTTTCACGATTTTCGTAGTAAGTACTAAGTTATCTAATTAGATGTAACGCGATAAAAGTACGATACTTAAAGAATACTTATAGCGTCATATACTCAGAATTAATGGTATTCGATGTATGTTAAAAACTTAAAGGTGTGCCCATTTATTCCATTATAAAGTGAATCCCAAAACTAAAAAAAATCTTAATTTTCTACCCTCACTCTGTCTTAAAATTTTAATATTATTCTTAATTAATTGAAAAGTATTTTTAATGTGCTAAAACATAATTGTTATTAGCATGATTTCCTGGATTGGTAGAATCTTCCTGCCTACTTTATTTAAATTAAATAAAAAAGTATGCCAACTATAACCTGATCTATCAAGCGGCCTGTGTAGTTCAAAGAATTTAGTGTTTTTGGAGTATCTTTGGGCGTAAATGCCAAAGTTTAACAATTTTTCTCAATGCAGTGTAAAGCAAAACTTCAAAATGTAAATACAGTTTAATACAGGAAAGATCAAAACGTTCTTACATGAACTTTCCAAAGAGGCTATTAGTGAAAATATGAGGGGTAAATGGTTTCATTATGAGTAGGATATTACTGTAAAAGTTCTTTGCTATAGTTACTTTGATAGCAAATTCTCCGAAGTCATATCAGAATGTTGTGCCGGTGAGTCTTAAGAGTTGCAAGGAAATTAGTTAACGCAGACTTGAAAATAGATGCTTTTTAATCAGTTGAAAACCCCTAGCATGTTGTAAAAAAAACTCTGTTGGAATTAAAAATTTTTATAAAATCATTAATTTTCACGATTCATCCACAATAATCAAATCCTTTACTGATTCGTTTTATTCTTGGGGAGAAAAGTAGATTATACCTAACATTTAGTAATATGTTTATTGACATATTTAAAACTAACTCAATATTAGTAGGGAAATATAACTCTGAATAGATTTTTAGTTTATTTCTACCTCGAATTTGAGATTCAAACGCTTAAAATGATACGTAATTTATTCCTAATACTGTATTATAATATACTGTTATTTTCAAGCACAATAATGTTTACATTTCGATCAAGAAAGTCACAAAATTTGAATTACTTAAGACTAGGAAATTGATTAATTCTTGTATTAATCATTTAAATAAGTAAGTAGATCATTTATCATTTATATGGGAAAGTATGTTTGAATAAATTTAATCATTTTTGCAAGTTACCCACAAAACGCTTTCCTCTCATATAAATTAAACTCAATGGTGTCTCTTTTCTTCCCAGTCGGTGCTACGTTATATGCTCTTACCATTCTTGTATGTAAATTTACCGAGTCCGCTCATCGCTTGCATTATTCATTTTCGATGGACGGATTTTCTCACGCTAACAACCTTGTTCATTGGTGTATCTTACACGCTCAATATGGATCGCGATATTTGGACCGTGATCCTGGATCACGATACGGATTGAGTGTGTAAAGTCAAATATCGATGTACAATCCATATTGACTGTGTAAGTTAAAGCCTAGTAAACAATACTCTCAGTATCCCAATCACGATTAAGATCATTATCCGTATTGATCGTGTAATATCCGCCATAAAAAATTACACTGTATTTATAACACATCTGCATTTAGAATAAGAGCGTCGATGTTTTTACCAGATATTAAATATGTCTTATACGAATTATTTATTTTAAATATTAATAAATTTAAATATAATAGCTCTGTATGTAGTTTGAAATAATATAATAAAAAGTAAATTACAGAATGAAAAGTAAAATAAAGTATTAGTTTGAGTTACATACATACCCAAATTATAAATAAAAATGTTATACTTGTGTTTTATAAAACATTGAGTATTTAAGTTTTGTATATTTGCGTATCTGCACTTATTATAGGAGTTATTATGTTTTCTGTCTCAGAATTTATAAACGAAGACTAGGGTGAAAGTTTAATCTAATTGTACGGTAAGTATACAGATTTTTTTTGTGTTGTTTCTTCTTAAATTAGGAAAACAAGATTGGGTGGAGGGCCTTTTCGTTGCTGATCTAACACAGCTAAGATTTTTCATTATAATATTTCATAATTTTATTTTTCCGTCTAAACAGATGCTTTTATATTATAAAATGCTTTGTAATATTTATTTATTCTTGTAAATATGTTCCTAAAACCTTTTTGAGTCAATATTTTTGAATTATATAGCATTTATAAAAATCAGGCTAGAAAGTCTTAAAATTACTTTGAATACTTTTAAAGAACTGGTTAATCAACAGTATTTTTTTGACACCGAGAACATATATCACAGCCATTTATTCCCACCCGAATAAAAAAATCTCACACACGATCTGGAAAAACAGCTTTGTAAACTCAATAACACTTTGATAAAAAACTTTCAAAAGCAGATAAAAACTTGTTGATGTAATAAATTAAATGACAAAAGGCAGCGGGCAGCTGGTGCAATCAGGACGGCGCGGCGGCGCGGTGGTGGCCCGGGGCGGCCCCCAGAAGTTAACTGACGGTCACCGCCCGACGGTTAACTCTGCGGCGCTAACTTTACCAACTAACCTTGTTAACAGTTACTTTGTGCTTTTCTGCAATTATCTATCAAACCTTTGTTATTTAATCCTTAAATTAATGAGAAGTTTTTACGTTAGAAAATGACGCGTCCAAGTCAAAGCTTTGTGTTTAGGATTTATTAATAACACAATGTTCAAAGAATAGCAACTAATTAGGTCAAGATTATATTTAAATAAAATGAAGATAAGGAAAGAAGAGGGGTTTTTTCTTTGATAAATGCAATTTATGTACTGTCAAATATCTATTTTAGCAAGATTTCTACAAACACCAAAAACAAACATTTTTTTTTTTTTTTTTTTTAATCAAGCAAATTTGTTTGTCCCTTTATTTATACATATATTTTTTTATACATATATAAGTTTTAAGCAAAGTGGAATGTAATAGGAACATTATAACTAGAAAAAGTGTTCATTTTAATTATAATAGTTTAGATTTAGTAGTTGTTTTAGTTGTTAGATATATCAATTATTTAAATAGTGTGAGATAAGTTTTTTTTCCAAATCGATGTAAAAGATTTTAATCAACACACGTAGAATAAAGAAAGTTTAACAAATAAAGTTCATTTAGCGAGTTCTCTGGAGACAACAAGTTGTGTTTATCTAACAAAGTCTAGTTTTTACTTTCAACTAGGTTTTCCAGCAATTTTAATTTGTCTTTCTTCTTATTCTTTAGATAAAAAAGTATGAATACTTTAACATTTTTAGCTTACAAAATAGAAAAGTTTGAAGAAGTACCATGATATTTTTTAGCTTTATAATGCTACTAGCTGTTGCCCGTCACGGCTTCGCCCGTGATTGAATTTATTTTATAGGTAATACAATCGTTTTGAAGATCAACTAAATCTACTTCCTTGAGAATGACATTGGAACAATGAAGTAGTGTGAGTGGAGCTCTGAAGGAATTTCGCAAAACCTGTTCTTAGAGAGAAAATGTTTCTTAAATAGAAAAGGCCCTAACCTATGAGCAAATAGGAACGACCATGTCAAATTTCAATCCCGTCTAGGCTCTACAGTCATATTGAAGACATGTGGGTCGGAGGCCTAAAGAACATTAAACAGTACTTTGTGAACACCCATTAGCAAACCGGAACGTTTACGTTAAATTTCAACCCGTAGGATCTATAGTAGATTTGAGAATTTGTGGGGAGGAGCCCTAAACAAATTGCAAAATTGTTTCTTATTGATCACATATGAACAAAAAGGAACGTCCATGTCAAATTTAAAACACGTTGGCCCTTGATTAATTTTGAAGTCAGGTGAGGTGGAGCCCTAAAGAACTACAAAAACTATATTTACAAAACCATTTCGTAGTGAGCACCTGTTAGCAAAACGGAACATCCACGTTAAATTTATACCCCCTAGAATCCATGGTAAATCTTGAGGTTCTATGGGGTGGAGCCCAAAACGAAATTTTTCAAAATTATTTCTTAGTAAGTAACTATGAGCAAAGAGGAACGTCCGATTCAAATTTAAACCCCGGAAGCCCTAAAGTAATTTAAAGTCCTGTAGGGCGGAGTCCTAAAGAACTTCGAAAACTGTATTTGAAAACCGTTTTTTGGTGAGCACCCATGAGCAAAGAGAAACGTCCATGTCAAATATCGACCCCGGAGCCCCTAAAGTAATTCTGAAGTCCTGTGGGGCGGAGCCCTAAAAGGGATGTTTAAAGCACTTTTTTGAGCACCTAAGAAAAAAGAGATCACTCCTAATTTCAACCGTGCAGGTTTCCTAATTCGTATTTAAAATTGGCCATGCGGATAGCGTTATATTAAAATTTAGAAGGCCTGTGGGGCGGAGCCCTGAAGGAATTTTGTTAAATCATTTCTTAGTAAGCACCTAAGAGGCAAGACGAACCTGTGTTTAATGTTTCAAGTAAATGCGTTTGGTAGTTCCTGAGAATTCATGATGAGTCAGTAATCACTCCCCGTCAGGTTTAGCTTGGTCGCTAAGCTCACTCGCCGCAACTATCTTCTAGTTTCTTATTACCAATCTCCCCTCAATAATTTGAATCAGAACAGCTGTTTACAAAATTAATATTCCTTAATGTAATCATATGTTCCAATACAAAAATGTTGCTTCCATAAGAATAACCTGGTAACTTTGAAGACGTGTGGGGCGGAGCCCTGAAGGAATTTTCAAAAACCGTTTCTTAATGGATGCCTACAACCTAAAAGGAACGTCCATACAAAATTTCAAGGTTCTAGGTCTAGTAGTTTAGTCTGTGAGTTGATACGTGAGTCAGTGGTATTTGACAAATATACTGTACTAGCTGTTTGTTGCCCGTCACGGCTTTGCCCGTGATTAAATTCATTTTACATGTAATAATATCTCTTTAAAGAGCAACGAAATCTTCTTTCTTAAGAATTGTATAAGCAGAGCATTGAATTTTGCAAAAAATTTTCTTAATGAGCAAATATGAGCAAAGAGGAACGAATATGTCAAATTTTAAACCCCAAATACCTTACGTAGGGGGCTCTTTAAGACTTCAAAAACTATTTTTGCAAAACCATTTTTTATTTAATAGGCAACATAACAAGTAAAAAGGTCAAATTTCAACCCTGTAGGCTATATAGTAATTTTGAAGTCCAGTGGGGCGGAGCCCTAAAGGACTTCAAAGACTTTATTTTGTAAAACAGTTTCTTAGTGAGTACATATGAGTAAAAAGGGGCGTTCACGTTAAATTTCAACCTCGTATGCCATAGAGTAATTTTGAAGTCCAGTGGGACCCTAAAAGACATAAAAAACTATCTTTGCATAACCTTTTCTTAGTGAGTACAAATGATTAAAGAGGAACAAATTAAGTTTCAACCCTGTATGCCCAAGAGTAATTTAGAAGTCCAGTGGGGCGGAGCCCTAAAGGACTTCAAAAACTATACTTGGAAAACCGTTTCTTAGTGAATACCTATAAGCAAAGAGGAACATAAATACTAAATTTCAAACCCATTGGCCCTAGAGTGATTTTTAAGTTCAGTGGGGCGGAGCCCTAAAGGACTTGCATAACTGTTTCTTCGTGAGTACCCATGAGTAAAGAGGAACGTCCACGTAGAATTTTAACCCTGTAGGCTTTATAGTAATCATGAAGTCCTGTGGGGCGGAGCCCTAAAGGACATAAAAAACTGTATTCATAAAACAGTTTCTTAGTGAGTATATATGAGTAAAGAGGAATGTCTACGTCAAATTTCAACCCCATATGCTCCTGAGTAATTTTGAAGTCCAGTGGGGCGGAGCCCTAAAGGACTTCCAAAACTATATAATAATAATCTTTAAATTTGCAAAACTGTTTCTTAGTGAATATTTGTGAGCAAAGAGGAACGTCAATGTCAAATTTCAACAACGGATGCAATAGTAATTTTGATGTTCTGTGGGGCGGAGCCCTAAAGGACTTCAAAAACTATATTTGCAAAACCGTTTCTTAGTGAATACCTTTGAACAAAGAGAAATGTCCATGCCAAATTTCAACCCCATTGGCCCTAGACCAATTTAATAGACCCGAGGGGCGGAGCCCTTAAGATGCTTTCCAAGAGCACTGAAGATGCGTTTCTTTGGGCGAAGTGGATCTCCTATTGAAAATTTTCCAAATAATTCTCTTAGGTCATATGGTTTTTTAGATGATTTTCCTAGATTCATATAAAAAAATTGGCCATAAGAATAACATTACAAATTTTGAAGTCCTGTGTGGCGGAGCCCCGATGGAATTTTGCAAAACCGTTTCTTAGTGAGCACCTATGAGCAAAGCAGAACGTCCATGCCAAATTTCAACATCGTAGGTCTTACAGTTTTCTATATTCGTTGTTTCCTAGATTTGTATATAAAATTGGCCATAAGGAGAACATTAGATAGAAATTTTGAAGTCCAGTGTGGCAGAGCCCTGATGGAATTTTGCAAAACCGTTTCTTAGTGAGCACATATGAGCAAAGAAAAACACCCGTGCTAAATTTTAACATTCTAAGTTCCATAGTTTTTCATATTCGTTGTTGCTTTGATTTGTATTAAAAATTGGCCATAAGACTAACATTAGATGGAAATTTTGAAGCCCTGTGGGGCGGATACCTGAAGGAATTTTGCAAAACTGTTTCTTAGTGAGCATTTTTGAGCAAAGTCGAACGTCCATGCAAAATTTCAACCCTCTATACCCCATGGTTATGGAGATTTTCTGATACATGAGTGAGTGGTATTTGACAAATATATAGTAGAAGAAGAAGATAGAAGATAGATAGTAGATTTTGCTGCATCGTTAACAGTAACTCGATGCTGCATTACTAAATTAAAAAATATTAAGAATTTGTTTACTAATTATTTATTGTAGGGAATAGATAATGACCACTAAGTTGATTACGTTGTGGTGAGTCATAAAAGTAGGACTATATTTGAAATAAATAGGCAATAAATAAAGAAATAAATTGAAATAAATGTCCATAGTTGAAATAAACTTGAAATAAATAGTCTTATGGTAATAAATTGAAACCAAAATAGCTGTTATTTTAAAATAGTGTGTAGTTCGGCAAAGTTAGTACACTTTACTTGAATAAAATTCATCTAAAAAATACCATAGATTTGAATAAGTGGTTCTAAAGAAATATATTGGTCACTATAGAGCTATTGACCAAATATATTCCATAATATATCGCTTTCTTACTGATTTTGTGTTAAAAACACCAACAACGTTTTATCCACATATACTTTAAGATGACAAATATCTTATCATACTGAAATTATAAAAACATATAATAAATAAATATAAAGATATCATAACAATTTAAAATTAATCTAGGCAAGCATATTGATAACAAGCACGTTTCTTTTCCCCCTTCCTTCTCAGCTTGTGAGCAACGTAGGATAAATCCGCGCAAAGGTAGAGTCCTGCAGAATCCCAATATAATTCACATTGGCCCCCAAGGCCACGCCCTACACGCTTTCAAAGTTTCAATGTTAATCTTATGGCAGAAGGATAATTGATTGAATCATTAGCCAGCTGTTGTAATAACAACTGATAGCAAATCAGGAAAAACAGATGTTTCAGTTATAAAACATTTTAAATATAAGTACCTGGGGGACCGAGCTTAAGCTCGGTAAAATTATTACTTTCATTCTCACACAAAGCTCGTTCGCTCCGCTCACTCGCCCTCTTCCATTTTAAAGAGGAGCTCGTTCGCTTCGCTCACTCGCCAAGCCGAAGCGTGCTGCACTTTGGTATAACTTTCTTACACTACAGGTCAAAGATGTAACACATTGGTTTATATCCACAGTTATCAGCTGATTTTTGTTCAATCAATAAAATCTCCATAAGGATAACATGGAAACTTTGAAGGGCTCTAGCGCGAAAACCGGATTTTTCCCAGCTATGGGACCAGCTCCAATCGATTTCTGGTGGCCTAAACCCCCATATTCAATCAAAAAATCAAAAATCCTTGGAGCGAAAAAAACTTTGCCCGGACAAACGGAGCTTGTTTTAGAGTATAAGATTGGCTCATGATAAACTGAGTTTTATGCCGCATTTCGACAGGTGGGCGATCCATTGTTATCTATTTTAAAACATACATGGTACCGGGAATCTACACTTTTATAACATACATTTATAATAATTTATAATTTCCTCGCCGTTGCTCATAAGTTATAAATATAACGTTGGTAGAAATATTATTCATGTCATGGTATACTCTAGTAAATATGTGTACACCACAACAACTTGTCTTTTGTTTACATGTTACAACAGTTAAACATGTTTAAACTCTTGAGGTTTTATTTTTGTGATAATTTATGCCCTGTTATGTGGTTATTTATTTTGTAAGTTGAGAGTATAAATAGTTTTGTTTCAATATATATTTTGTTACTTGCTTTAATTCTCTAACCACTTTTAAAACAATTTGTAAGGTGTGATTTAACTATGGGAATTTTTAGGGCCTAGTATGGGTTAGACACTAAAATAACCTGAATCTAGAACCTAATTAAAAATTATCATATTTTAAGCATGAACAAGATACACTAAAGGCAGCAAATCAGACCAATTGGCGATAAAAAAGACATTTTTAGTTATTTTAAACTTTTTGAACATAAATTCTGCAAATATTACAATTATTAAAAAAAGTTTATATCAATTCTAGAATTATACTAGCTTTTTCATTGCGATTATTCTGGTAGGGGAACTCATCAAACCTTGTCCTTTACATCGGTTTAAAATTATTGTATAATAATTAACAGGGCTTTTGCCATTTGAAACACAAACGGAAAACATTTCATAGTTTGTTCGATGCTTAGTCGTACTATTCCTATAAAGTGGGACAGATTAAAACAATATAACATAATTTAATAAAAATGTTTTAATTTTTGTAAATTTGAGAGTAGTTTTATCTTTTCACTGAACCATGATGGTTGTTTTCCACTAGCGTCCATTTATTTTGTAGCCGGCAGGTGGACGGACGGCAGTCACACATGCGGGTGATTGGCGATGAAAGATTCAACCCCGCAGCGCGTCCCTCCGTTCCCCTGTTAATAATTAAACCCGATCTATGTTTTGAGCCAATGCTCCAGTAACCAATTCTATGGTTGAAGCTGTTAAAAATTTTATATTGTTACTTTCAAAATAACGAAAAATATAGGTTTTTCTGCTACATGTAACATACCTAAAAGAATCTTTAATGTTTTTAAGACTTCGTCCCGACATTCAAGTGATTTAACTAATCTACCAATGTTCTTTCGTTTTAACGGTGTTTTTATTTTAATAAATTTAATTTATTTAAAATAATTTTAAATAAATCTACTTAGATAAAGTTATATGTTAGGTATGTCTTATGATGCAAAGTTGATTTACAGAAGCCTAATGTTTCATTTTTTAAACATTATCATCAGCCCTTTTGTTTGTACATTCCTAAGCTACATTTGATTTTCCTGTCCCCCTAATTGATTATTACTAGACTTTATTTATATCTTAGTTTTGGTAAGATATTTACTTTAAAATATAATTACTTATTCCTGAAGGGCTAGGATGATGTATTATCATCGAAACAATCGGAAACTGCCTAAAACGCACAGCCATTAATCTAAAACTTGCGTGTGCTTGTGTGTGCGTGTGTGTGTGCTTGTGTGCGTGGGAAGATTAACTGAGCACGGTCCAAATTGCTCTCTACCTCCGAGTAAGTGAGGGAGACGTTAACCCCCTCCAACCCCCCCCCCCCCCATATTACTTCTCCTCCCCACATGACTCCCGGCGAGAGATTATTACTTTATCAGTCACCTCAAAACTAATAACGCTCAACACCTTGAGATGTTTGCGAAATTCTTATCACTCAACTTAGATATTATTTTACCAGGTGGTACAGACATGATGCAAATTACTTAATTTAGTGTTAAGTTAATTGATATCCGAGCCAATTTACTTAAATTAATGATTTTCTGACTCATTGTTTTTACCAAAAACTCTAGTAGTTATTAAATTTGCCATCAAGTGTTTTAAGCTACTAAAATCTACTTACGTTTGGTCTTCAATTAATATCTAGGGATATAAACTTACATGTATAATAAATAATTTAATCACTCTCGCTCTATTGATTTAAAGTTAATGAAACAGGGGTATTTTCATATACTTGTATTAGATTAGATAAACACACAGTTTTAATCAAGTGATATTGAATTCGCTTTACCAGCCTTGAGTAGTAATTCATTAGCTAATAGCCCATAAGAGAATGGGAGTAAAATGTCAATTATATACAAAGCTTGTTATATAAGCAATTTCATATACTGGATTTAAAATTAACTAAGTGAATAGTATCAGAACATGTTTAGGCATGATAGACCAAGGAAATCTTAGAAGAAAATTCGGGAAAATGCAAAAATAATGTTTTATGAATTAGATTTTTTTAAATCTTGTAAACCATAAGACTTTCAACACCTGCTTCACCGTGTTGCATTGCAGTAGAGTGTGGGGCAGGTAACCGAGATAATGATAAAAAATTCAAGAGAGAATCACGAGAGGAATTATTAAATTTCTTATCAGTGGTGTTTCTTCAAATATCGAGGAATATTTTAAATATAAGCCATGTCATTAAATTAATGATATAAAAATCTATATATTTTACATTTATTAAACCAATTTAATAAAACTGTATTAGTTGAGCATGATTGAACTAAGCATTCAGCATCGAAAAATTTGTCAAATTAGTTCATAATCATTAATTGTAATTTGTATAGTGCTTTAAACATTTTAACAGTGGTTGGCTATCGGTTTCAGTCAAGATGTTATAATGAAACTACTGGTCGATACCAGCAAAATAAAAATAAATAAACGGTATCAGTTGACTGACACATACTTTCTCCCAACAATATAAAAAAAGATGTTAAAAGCTTCAAACAAGTCTTCATGACTCAGTCGGATAGCTACCAGCTGAGCAGCGTGAGTTTGACCCTACGCGAGTTTGTGACTTTTAACAACGTACTGCGTTTACCGCTAAACGAAAAATTGAATTTTCTCTGCAACCACTTGACATAGAGCAAAAATTTAAAATACTGGATTATTTAGTTTTTTGAGCTTGATTTAATGGTGATAAGTAAAATTTATTTCAAAATAACAGCTATTTTGAAAATCCAAAAAATTGATTTTTGAAACACTTATTACGCCATAACTTTTGAACGAGCATTTTCTCGGAGATAAGGGCGGTGTCATTTTATTCACCATTTTAAGCTTAATAAACCACAAAATTAATCAAAATCGTTAGAGCCGTTTTTGAGAAATTTGGATTTTTCACGATTTTTGAGGGTTTTTGGGGGTAAAATACCCTTAAAAATAAAAAATTCAAAAAAATAAAAAAACGCCTGGAATTTTCGTGCTTTTGGACCTACATACCAAATTTCACCAAAATCGAACCATTAGGGCATTCTCTAGCCCTGTTTACATCCTGACACTCACACACTCACACACACACACACACACACACACACACACACACACACACACACACACACACACACACACACACACACACACGCACACACACACACACACACACACACACACACACACACAGAGACATCACTCGAAAACCACTTTTTTGGACTCAGAGGGCACCAAAACGGATAAATTTACCAACAACTCAAATTTTAAAATTTTGACGAAACCAATACTTTCTCAATATATACATTTATAGGGGGAAAGGGGGCTCCAAAATGGATATATACATCATCAAACTAATGCGAAGTGTTTTACGAAAACAATACTTTCTCCATATACTATGGTATAGGGGGAGAAAGTAAAAATGGAAATTAGTTTTCAAAATACTTTAATTATTTGAAAATATAAATTACTAATAAAAAACTTTAATTTAATTTTAGATAAAAAGATTTAACTGAAAGAGCTCTAATTGTTGTTTA
Source organism: Neoaliturus tenellus (assembly GCA_030545055.2). Taxonomy (NCBI): domain Eukaryota; kingdom Metazoa; phylum Arthropoda; class Insecta; order Hemiptera; family Cicadellidae; genus Neoaliturus; species Neoaliturus tenellus. Next base: position 72,607,153 of record CM061537.1, on the reverse strand, counting down.
GAGCCGTAAACAAATTTTCCTTGTATGTTTTAGTTAACCCAGAAGTGAAATAAGTAAAGTATAAAACAATTCATTATAATCCTAGTCAATTAGCTGTTTAAAAAATTAACTCCATTTATTTATGGGTTACCCGTGTTGCTTCCTACCTTTCCTGTACTACTACTATATCATACAATTATATAAAACATGCCAGTATGTATTTTGTGCCTTAACCGTATACAAAATCGTTTTCTGACCATGAGGCAAGGAGAGAAGTAGGAAGCACTCGGTCCCCGGCGCGGCTGGAGTTTTATAAAGTGCTCTCGAAGATGTCGTGAACAACGCAGCTCATTCCCGCGGCAAAGAATGTCTTTATTCAGTTTGACTTTATTAGTTTGAAAGTTGTCTCCATGCTTATGCACTACTAAGGGTCGTTCTACTAAATGTAGATTTTCCTTTAAAGAACTCAACTGTATAGAATATTCATCGGACTTCGACGGATGTCTCAAAACGTACGAGTACAACTCTGATAAATTACTTTTTAATGAATAGCTTTTGTTGTAATATAAACATTAAATGTAATATGAAATAATAAAGCTTTTAGAGAGGTTTAAATCATTCAGTATCTTATTTAATGCTCAAGGGGTTAAAACTGTTGTGTTTCGACTCAAATAAACACATCCAAATCCATCGTCGATTTGTTGAAAGCCCCAACAAATCCATTGAATGATTGCATTGGTTGCTATTAAAATATTTTTATGGCTCGACATGCAAATTGCTGAATATAGATGAGGCAGCCGAACGTTGTTCTGGCACTGGAGACTTTGCACAAAATTGGGAAACTTTTGGGCGTTGTCAACACTTGTGGTTGAAACTTTCTTATAGAAACGGGAAAATATATAAAACATGTTTCCACCCCAGATGTGGATTTGTTGGTTGCAAGTTATATTTATGTTGGACTAAAAATCTTAACTGATTAAAATAACTTTAATTAACTCGGTATATTCAGTACCTATAGACTCAATTGTAAACCCTCGTCAAAAGCGGTCTAATTTCTTTTTCCATTTTTTTGATAAACTAGGTGTTAAAAAGTGAGTAAATCAATTAATTGCGTTTTTAGTAAATTAATAAATACCACGGTAATATCGTTGAATTTTACAATAATTTCAATATTTTTGAAAACAAGCAAGGAATGAATGAAAGTACAAGCATAAGGCAATCTACGACATTTCAAAATAATTTCCGAAAAAAATATTTACTGTTCACTAGTGATATTTAAAACAGTGTAGTAAATAATTTAACCGGATATTTAAGGTACTACGATTGAAATAATGAAGTACCGATATGTGATATGGGTATTTTTATGCAACAAATGTAAAAATTTGTTTAAATCTTTGATATAATTTACTATTTCATCTATTTAGTTAACAATTGTCTAGGATATTTAACATATTAGTAATAAAAATAAAAGTTTTGTAGTACTTTATATTATTTTCCTTGTTCTACTTAATATAAAACAGCTTTACCTATAACTGCTTATAAACTACAAGAAATAATTCTACAAAAAACTTTTAAAATTCGACTTTTTTACAACTAACAACTTGTTACTTAGGTGTGTATAATGATGATGACGAACAGCATAATCAAGGTTTTGGAATACACAAATAATTGACTACCTATACTAAAGTTTTCTTTCACAACGAATTATTTTTTACCTCAGCTTGGGCTCAATTCCTTATTGTACCACAAGCAACAAAACGTGTGTGGAATGTGGCCGTATTAATAAGGTCGTCCGCGAATAGGAGAAGCTTGTAGAATACTAAAAATCTACCCCAGGTGAGAAACCCGTGTACTGCAGGTACCGTGCCTTTTATGTGCCTACTGGTATGTGCATTCTATAGTTGATTGGCTGTTTCAAACTTAATCTCACAATATTTGTGGAAATACCACATTTATTATGATAATTAATATATAGTTTGGAGTTTGAAAGTCTTATAAAACTGTTTTAGATCATATTGATATAATTTGTTTTTTTAATCCCCTTGGTTAAACATTTACCATGCGACCCTTGTTGGTCTTATATTAAAAATGTAAGCTTATATATGACATTTAAAGTTAAACGTTAAAATATTAAAACTTACATATTACATTGAAAAGTACGTTTGTACAATTTACGTTAGTTTAATGTAAAGTTGGTTTCTGAAAAGTAGTTATGAAAAGTATTAAGGCAATTGGAAAATCTTCAATTGCAAAAAGGTGTAAATCTTATAAAATGCTTTTTTCAATGTTTATCAGTATACTGAAAGACTTAAAAGAAAGAAGGATTTCTATTTCAATAATGTAGTTCGGTTAAAGATTTTTTACACTTACTATGATATTCATTCTAATCGTGTGAACATGAAGATTATATTAAAATACTCTTGTTTGATACCGTAGTTATAAATACAATAATCTGCGGAAAATTAACCAACAAATCCAATCAGGAAGGCCAAACATTTGATCATCCATGTTGATTCATGGTTTCTGTAATGCCTGCACACAATACACAAATAACTGTAAACTTGTACCAAGTTAAAATAAGTTACTTTACTTATCTGAATATTTTATTCATCGTCAAAAGCACATAGGGGACAACCACATATCAAGAAACCTTGTGCACTGATAAACACAAATTTGATTAAATAAAATTAAAAAAAAAAATGCATTGTTAGAGTGGAAGTGAAATATGATTGTTTTGTGTTTTATTTGGGTCCTTCCTAGATTAACAACAGCATTTTTATCAAAACGCGTGTAGCTATTGTGTTTCGTCCCATGTAACTTAACTAATTTCACCTATAAGACATTTAAACATATATTTGTTCCTAAGTACCACATTTTGATGAATTTTAGTGAATTTTTCTAGATATAATTACGATTGCAGCAACGATAAGACCTATAGGATGTTTGTATTTATGTAGCTAAACATGACCAAGTATATTTTGATACCTTTTTTTGCTATGTGAACCAGCACAAAATGATTATGGTAACGTGGTTTTATAGTGTTTCAGAAGAGTAAAAAATGGGGTTTTGGCATTTTTAAATCAATTGAAAAAATTACAATAACTTAAACTAAAACCATTTATAAATTGCTTGAAAAATCTAACAATTTAGTATTTATAATTATTCATGTCTCTTAACTTTTTTTCAATTTTATTGTTATAGGAAATAAAGGATAACCGGTATTTAGGCTATTTATTTACACACACTAGTTTTAAATTGTATTTCATTACAATCGTATAACAGCATGTCTACCCACTCACTCTATAGTTTTCATAAAGAAAATAAAAATACCAAATTTGTTTGGAAATTCACTGAGGTGTTTCGTCTGGTGTGACGAGGGTATTATAATTTTTTCCTACAGGACAACTTTAGGCTAAAACTGGTATAAAAGTAGTGGTGTTATGTTATTCCTGGGACAGGTCAAGGCCGCCGGTTAGTGGTGGCTTTCCGATGTGAGCATTGATTAGTGTTTTTTGACAGTGATGGATGTGTTTGGGAATCTGGTCAAGGCCATTTGGGGTAAGTTTAAAAAAGCCTATCTCCCTTAGTGGTTGCGAATACCAATGAAAGTAATGCAAAAATATGAGGTTGGGGCATAAGTGTTTATTAATTAAATTGAAATAGTTTAAGCTTTTGTGGTAAGTGACAGAGTTGAAAATACGAAGACTGATGACAATGAGAAGGTAAGCGCAGAATCCTCAGAGTATGTATTTGAAAGGTGTCAACAAACGAATCATCTCCCGTTGGTTTTTGTCTTCTAATTTTAGTTTATTGATTCCCAGTTTAAGTTTATCCTCTCCCATTTGTGTTAAAAAATAAATTTCTTCCATCATGTTGTTGTCGTTGTTGTATTTATACAGTGAAAGGCGTTGGAGAAACAAGTGATGTTGATAGTTGAAAAGTTGGGGATAAAATGAGAAGGGAGTTACAATATTCCATATTTATTGTAAAAGGAAATGTTGGGGGGAAGCAAGAGAGAGATGTGTTTAATCGTCATTATTAGTTTCATCCGCTGTTGTAGTTTCAAAAGGTGTAGGGGTGCTGTTTAGTAAACTACCTTCATCTTCACTTTCAACTCTATCGTACATAGGACAATTTTAAGCTATTTCTACAGTCGTAGAGACGATGTGGAATTTGTCTATAACGTCTTGTAAAGTTTCAAATATATTTTGTAAACTTTGTATTGTATTAATTACACAAGTAGTTTTCATTAGTGCTAAGGAGCGTTGTTTATTGTTTTTGAGTTGGCGAACAAATGGAGAGCTACAGGTAAAAGATAGCTTATATAGCGGTGACTGACGTTGGAGGGGAAAAAAGGGAGGGGGGAGGTAAGTAAGAAATAAGCGAATGTACCGCATCTCGCGTTGGACGCCGTTGGGTTAGTTGTAGACGGTGTATTAGGATATTATATGTATTAGTTGAGCATATTGTGACATGAATGCGACTTCCCAGTTGGCCAGACTGAGAAGCCACATTACATGACTGAGGGCGTAGCTTAAAGAAATAAAGAGACATGTTAAGATGAACCCAAATATAATTAACAGATATTAAAAACAACATAACAAACAGAAAATACAATCGTTTCAATCAATAAAATAACTAATGATAAACAAGAACGGAATTCAACTTATACATTTATTAAGTTTAATGTTAGGGTTAAGTAGACTGGAACTCCCAAAGAAATAACTCAAACCTTTAAACTAGAAAACTTTAAACAAATAATCAATTTTGGATCGGACCCCCCTTAATTTAGAAAACCCCAACTAATTTGGACTTACCCCGGGCCCCAGGCCTTGAGCCCCATGGCCCCTCTGACCTAACCCCCCTAAACCTTTACACTCACATCACTGCACTAGACACACTCCCCCGAATCTAAGTCTGCTGACCTATTTAAGCCAGAGCTACCAATAGGTCAGCATAAACAAGCTATTGTTTAATAACAGTTCCAGTCTACTCATACAACAGCAAGCTCAAATACTTCCTCCTTACTTTACTGCCTTGACCTCGCCTGAAACTAACAATTTTAAAACCCAACAAACAATAATTAATAATTAAATAAACAATATTAATCCAGTTTCTCCCTTACAATATGTTTGAAACAATAGTAACTTTTGTAAATTACCAATTCAGTTTCACTCTAATGTGACGTAAAACTTTGCGTATTTTGTTTGAAAACAAAAGTTTTATCTAATGAATATAATAATATTCTATATTGGAACGTTTGCTTGACTTCTATTGGGCCTATAATGATCCTGAAAATTCTATAATCAGTAGAACCCGTCAGAAGTATTAATTATTTATTTAAATATTTTCTGGTGGTGTCCTGGTGCACAGTCGGCGCGCGTCATTCATTCCTCATGGATCCGTGAACAAACAGTAGGCCATTAAAATGTTACGTTGCCTAGCACGCTCCAATTCTCCTATTCTCGAAAACAAAGGCGTCTGCAACGGTATATAGCCCTATAAAATTCAAAATCATAAATTTTATTAATTTTATAATATTTCTAGTTTACCGATAAACTAATAAATCGTTAAAAAATTTTTCTTTTTTTAAATTTTTTTAATAACTTAAATAGTGTTTTTGATTATATATAAATACACACTTTAAATAACTCTTAGGTTCTGTAACTTTATAATCAATAAAATTACATTACTGGATATATCTAGAATGGGAACTGACGTTAATGGATCTTTTCTATCGTGACTTAAAACGAATTTTTAATCAAAACGTTCATCAAGTATTTTAAGACTGCCTGCTCTGTCATAAGAAAAGTACAGGTAGCTCAGTTTAATAATGGTTCTAATTATCATGGATTAAAGATTTTTCATATATTAATAGGCAAGCACGAATCTTTTCCCCCTTTTTCTCTGTTTGTGTGCATCGTAGGAGAAATCTACGCATACTGCGAAACAGTCCTGTAAATCAGCAGATATAGATACTCTAATTTACATCGGCTCTCTGTATATTTTTCGGTCCATTCTCTCCTCTTCGGTGCCTATCATAATTCAACGAAAGCAATTCTGCCTTACAGTGTTTCAAAGTTTCAATGTTAATCTTACAGAAGAACGATAATAGCTTAAATCATAAAATTTTGAAAGTGGTAATAAAAGGTGCTATAAAACAGAAAGAACAGATGTTTAAGCTATAAATTTTTTTAACTAATCGGGTTCAGGTAAACTGTATTTTTGGTCGAATTTCGATCAGTGGGCTTAAGACTATGATGGTAAAACTAAAGCCAAACCATGCTGCTTTTTTTACTTAGAATTGACTTAAATAAAACGATTAAAAAATGGCCACTATGAAAACTACAGGTTTTTATTTTACATTGCAATATATGAAAAGCAAGCTTATGAAGAATCATGTTAAACATTTCCACTATGAAATTTTCCCGGTGTGCAATCTACATTTCCGCAGTTTGTTTCTTGGGGTGTGCAATAGCAATAAGATCGCGGATCAGGTAGCAGAGATTGAGGTTAAAAATTCATCTCAGCATCTGCCCTACGGTTATTAAGTTTCTTTTTAACTTTCAATCTAGCAAAATTTTAAATCATAAAACTAACTCAGAAAAGACTTCTTTTAATGAGTGTTTACATTTATTTAAGTTAACCTAACCCATGTGTTATGTTAAACCGTATAGGATATTTGTTACGAATTTCAACAGATTCCAAATGTTGTAAGAATAACAATCCCTCGTCTCTGACATTACCTAAGTGACTCTGGGTGTTGGTCCCATTACAATTAACCCACATTCATGTATCCTCCGTTATTCTGTGACTCTGTGTTACTTATAAATACTGTAACTCATTGTTTTTTATATTACACTGTATACCACGTCCTTTTATGGTTGTAGTAACTTCAACGGTTACGATTACTGCTAATCTTGCCTCCAGGCTATGATGAGTTCTTTCATAACAAAATCATTTTAATAATTAAAAATAAACAAAACAAAGAACGTGTGAAAATATAAACATCATTGATACAAACTTAAAATTATTCTCGCTTAAGTTAATATTTTAGAATGCTTAGTTGCACACGCCTGCCCCTCGTTTTTAAAACACGACTGCGCACCAAAAAGACCCACTTTTGCTACTATTAATGAAAACTACTATATCCTATCCTACCCCCCTCAGTTGGTTTTACATAAACTAAAAACTAAACAAATTTGTTATGTCGTGTTAAAGAAGTATATTTCATATTATTCTACCGCCCACGTATCTGTTCAAAAACCACTATGTTATTCTGTATAATAGCACAGTACTTCCCAATGTATTATTTGCACACGAGTTGTACATCATTATCAGCCCATATGGTACAATAGCATTATGAGCCACGCAAATCTCCACTCTTCCTCGAAATTTATTGACAGTAGTCTAAATAATTTCTACAGTGATAACGGGTGGTCTTACAGATAAATGCTTTAAGTAAAAAATAAAATTTAGACTCTTGCCTATAATATTCATGCTTTACAGTTTTACTCGGCCAAAAAATAAAAGCTTTCTCGCATGGTACTTGTTTCATGCCATTATCAAGTTGAATTAAAATTAAGTTATATTAAACCATATATGATTATTATTAAAAAGTTATTTTCTTAATGTAATACATACAATAAGAATCGCCATTTCAAGCAGAAAATTTTTAATATAATGTGTATTTATTTATTCATTGGTTTAGTAGGTAAAAATACAGGTTTATTGAAGTGCTGTCTTAGTTTGCATTGATCGGTTCCACAGCTTTTTGCCACACAATGGCGCCGGGACTGCCACGATTTTCGCCCATTGATTGCACGGTGCAGCTTTACTTGGTCCGAGGGTGGAACTAGCCTGTTAAAATACTTGAAACTTTTATTATAATACGGATTCGGGGCAACCACTAAGGGGGCATGGGGGTGGAGCCTCCATCGAGCTGTAGGCTAGTTTCATTTATGGTCACTGGTCAGTACCATAATAAATGCAGTGCATTGTCTAGAATAGATTGCCCATTTTTGATTAATACATATGAAAATGCCGTGACAGAAAGAGTACATTTCTTACCACTTCGCTTTTAGATAATAATAACCTTTCTTAATTAGCAGAGTTTCAAACATTCTACATAAAAAATAAGACAAGTTTTTGTGCAAATTAATTGTTTTTGTTTTGTAATATATGGAAAAAAATTATCCTAAAATGTATATTAAAACAGTTTTACCACACATTATTATTTTATACATTTTAGGGGTGTAAGTAAAAAACAAACACACATTGCTTATACCTATATACCCACTGTATAGCATATGTCATACATAGTTTAATATTCGAAACACGCTAAGCTTAAGTGTTTCTGTGACACGTAGTGAAGACTTACGTAAATATATATTTCATAAATAATACAAATTTATTTTACAACTCACAATATAAATTACTATCACAAAATATATTAATATCATCTGTGAGGAGTGTACAGTACAGTTTAAGATCTACTTAGATTTAATCCTAAAAATGGATTATGTTTAAATCATATATTGATAGAAGTATATGCTATTTTAATAATATAATAAAACATACAAAATGATTAAACTATAAAAAATATACATATATATTTACTTATTTATTGAAGTACACGATTTTTTATCCAAGGACCCCGCCCCGACAGTTTTGAACAATTTTAAATGATTTTTGTATCACTGGATAGAATTCGGAGTAAATTTAAATTTAAGTTTTAATACTAAAGTGAATTGGTGTAAGTTACATTAATCCAAACGAAAGGAACCTACGAGCCCTAAGAGACAGTATTTCCCTATTTAGCTCTAATTTGTAAGGATTAATATTTAGTAAGATTAAGTTGAATAAAGCATTTAAAGACAGTGGACCTATAGTTGGGAGATGACTTGATGGCTAGTGAAGGGGAAGATACCCCCACCACTATTAGCTGTTAAATAGCATTGAAATAAAATAAGACATTAAAAATTAACCAATAGGAGATCTATAAATCACTGAGGTGGGGGTAACCTCCCCTTAATCCCTTTTTCCCTAGCTGGCCAAACAGGCATCTCCCAACTATAGCTATGCAATGTCACACAACGTTCTCTCGATATTAAATAAAGAAATATCAGCAATAAGTGGCCAGTCTACTGCTAATGATACTACCATATGATAGCGCCTTCATATTTTGGTAGGCATTGGTGTCAGGAAATGGTTGTGTGATCTGCATAAACATAACCGGGAAAATTCATAAATAGTGAAAAGTCTAAGTACGTAGTTTAAGTATTTAATCTATGTCCAAAATAATTTGCTTGAATACCAGCAATGTATGCACTAAGTTAATGGTATTTTTTGTTTCGTTTTAATCAGAACTTAACTGTTTCTTTGCAAGTTTTCCATGCATACTAATTTGATATTTATAAAAGTTAAAAATAGATTTGAGTTCTGATTGTATTTTACCAGCGAGTATATAATGTAGCGTAGATAACTTTGTATTAGCTTTACAATACAACTTGTATAGTAAAATTATTTTACATTGATGTGCCTCTTTTAAATGTTATAAAAGCTTTATTTGCACGATTCCCGAGCATTTTGCATCCCTCGTCTCTGACATTACCTAAGTGACTCTGGGTGTTGGTCCCATTACAATTAACCCACATTCATGTATCCTCCGTTATTCTGTCACTCTGTGTTACTAATAAATTATGTAACTCATTGTTTTTTATTGCAATGTATACCACGTCCTTTTATGGTTATAGTTATTTCAACGGTTAAGATTAGAATTACTCTCTAGCCTTCAGGATATGATTAGTTCTTTCATGACTTAATAATTTTAATCCTGTAAAATAAACTAAACAAAGAACGTATGAAAAATGCATCATTATGCATCATGCATGTAAAATTAGTCTCGCTTAATTTAAGATTCTAGAATGCTTAGTTGCACACGGCTGCGCCTCGTTTTAAAAACACGTCTGCGCACCAAAAAGAAAAACTTTTGCTCCTAGCGATGAAAACTACTATATCCCATCCTACTTCCTCAGTCGGTTTTACATAAACCTGAAGCTATAGTAAGATGCACGAAAATAGTCCGATGTAAATTTTAACTGCTGTGTCCCCCATCACCTCCTCTCGCCCAGCGATGTTGTCATTTGTGGGTTTGTTTATTATGTGTAATACAGTAGAAAAATGTGTTTCAGAATAAATTTGGCAACAATGGATCGACTCTCATTAAACTATTTTCCGTGAATCTTACTATAATGATGTATTTCATTAGCTGACGTCCTATGAAGCAAAACTACTTAGTAATTCATTAAACAATGAATTTATTCGAAACGTGACTAAACGTCTAGTCACGTGCTTAAACAACGGACACAATTTGACAACAATGCATTGGCAGTCGGCTCCATAGAAATCGAGGTAATTAACAAGTTATTCGATGTTGTTTAAATGTTTGTCCGTTCTGATTGGATTAGTTGATTAGCTGACTTCGGTTACCAAGTCAAACATAAGGAAAAACGTGCATCGAATTTGGTAAATTTGTATAAATATTGCTGATTAAAATTTGAAACGTATCAAAAGGAGAATCTCAAATGCTTATGTTTATAAAATAATAAAATGACCGATTTATATACAGTAAATTTTAAGTCGGTTCAGCCAATTACCTTGTCATGTCATCATAAACCAATTACTTAGTTATATTTTCTATTTGCATTATTTACATATCATATGTTTAATATTGTTTTTAACTGTAAACAGAATCCTGATTTGTTTGTTTTGGGTCTTATGTTGACGTTTGGCAATGTTTGCTTTTTGTATCTAATAAAAAGTATTTTCTCTTCTTTTGCTCGTGTTATTACATTGGCGCTGAGGACAGGATAATGCCAAGGGAAAGAAGAGGGAAAAAGAGTCAAAATTATGAAGAAGAATTTAGCGAAGAAGTCAGATCACAAGCTTTACATTCATTCAAGTTTGAATCTTTTCACCCAGAGAGTGAGGACTGGGAATATTTTATCCAACGCTTTCAAATACAACTGAAGCTCCACCGAATCACTGACGACGAAGAGAAGCGCGATCTTTTGATTGTAAGAGTGGGTCCACCGTCCTTTAAAATCTTAGTTGATCATTTTCGGCCTCGAGCGGTAGAGACAGTCGGGTTCGGGGAAATCATAGACGTGCTAAACAAATTCTTTGGAAAAAGCTATTGCCCACTAAGCGAAAGAGTTAAGTTTACTCAACGTCATCGACACGGGGGAGAGTCTGTCTACCAATACGTCAATGCATTACGAAGTATTGCCGCCCGTTGCGATTTCGGGGCTTCACTTGAAGAACGACTGAGGGATCAACTGATCATAGGTATAAGAAATGTGAATTGGCAGCGACAACTGCTGAAGGATCACCCGTCGGTGACTTCAGACTTCAAGGCAGTGGAAAAGACAGCACTTCAGGCGGAACTAGCTGACATAGAGCAGAAGAGACTGACTGAGGCTTCATCAGACACTCGTGGCGAAGACATCTCTCGACAAGCTTTAGCTATCAAAGGTAACAGCTCACAACCTATAAAGTCACCTACTGTTTTAGTCCGTGGAGAGCACTGTTTTAGGTGTGGCAATTCTCGACATCAAGTCCAGGAGTCCTGTCCAGCGGACGGTAAAACTTGTCATAAATGTAAAGGTTTCAACCACTTATCCAGAGCGTGTTTAAAAACGGGTGCAGCTGTAATCAAGGGTATTAGGCGCCGGACTAATCGCCTCCAGTCGGCTAATAGTAGTAGCTCTAGAGACTCGGTTTCTGTTTCCTCAGCTGATCGGGTTTATACTATACACATGTCTGGGAAAAAGATTATGGTCCCAGTACACCTCGGCCGACATCGGGTCGAGATGTTGTACGACTCGGGAGCAACTGACTCTGTCATTAGTAAATCTTTGTGGGAGAAACTAGGCACTCCTAAACTCAGACCAATCCACAACCTCGTGGCCTACTCGGGCGTTACAGTGCCAACCCTGGGTGAAGCTATGGTACAAGTTAAAGCTTTCAATAAGAGGCTTGAGCTACCAGTTATCGTCACGGCAACAGAGGACGTGCCTCTCTTTGGCCTTAATTGGGCTTTATCATTTGATTGTCCGCTACCTTCGGGTGCACGTATTTGTACCATTACTGCTGACCAGCCTGTTTCTGCAACGGGGTTAAGTCTTATAAAACGCTTTGAAGCTGTATTTGCTGAAGGCAGGGGCCCTTTAACTGGTCATGAAGCCACTATTAGACTAACGGAGAATGCAGTGACCAAAAAGTTTAAACCTAGGCCGGTTCCATTCGCCCTAAAGGCACCTGTAGAGGCAGAATTGCAAAGGTTGGTTAAGGAAGGGGTTCTGGAAGCTGTGGACCCTGCAGTGAATCCCGTTTCTTGGGCATCGCCTATTGTCGTAACGGTCAAGCCTAATGGGAATATAAGAATATGTGCCGATTTCAAAGTGACTATTAATCCATTTATTTCAGACGATAATTACCCACTGCCAACTTTTGAAGACATATTAGCTCAATTAAACGGTGGAAAATATTTTACAGTTTTGGATTTAAAGGATGCATACCTCCAAATGCCGGTTGCTAGGGATTCTCAAGAGTACCTCACCATCGTGACTCACATTGGTTATTTCCGCTACAAGAGGTTGCCTTTTGGCGTTAAGACAGCACCTCCTATTTTTCAAAGGACAATGGGCAGCATACTTCAAGGAATTCCTAAGGTCGCATGGCTGCTGGACGATATCATTGTGGGCGGGGAGAGTGTAGAGGAGCACCTAGCCCTACTGGAGCAAGTATTAGATCGACTCAAGAGAGCCAACATTCGACTACATAGAGACAAGTGCAAGTGGTTCCAGTCATCAGTGAAATATCTCGGACACCAATTGGACCGGGAAGGAATACGTCCAACAGAAGAACATGTAGAAGCCATTTTGAAGATGCCTGACCCGTCTAACACGCGGGAGCTCCGATCGTTAGTAGGGTCAATAAATTACTACCAGAGATTCATTCCAAACTTGCAATGTATTTGTTCACCCTTACATCGGCTCTTGAAAAAAGGACATCGGTGGGATTGGAGTCCAGAGGATAGCCGGATTGTTGCAGAAGTGAAGAAAACACTCACTAGCACAGAACATCTCGTCCATTATAACCCTCAACTACCCATTATTGTTACTTCTGATGCCAGCGAGCGAGGGGTTGGGGCAGTAATGTTTCATAAACTACCGGACGGATCTGAAAAACCTGTGGCATTCGCTTCACGCACACTCTCAACTTCAGAGCGAAACTACTCCGTCGTGGATAGAGAGGCTCTTGGAATTATTTTTGCTGTCAAGAAGTTTCACTTATACCTGATAGGAAGAAAATTTGTTTTGCGGACAGACCATCGGCCACTTGTCCACATATTTGGACCCTCCAAGGAAATTCCAAAAGTTGCCAACAGCCGCTTAACTAGATGGGGCATACTCCTCGGTGCCTACGATTATGATATCGAGTACCAACAAGGCAAGGATAATGGGCCAGCGGATATTTTATCCAGACTCCCCGTAGGCGAACCAGTGAAACAAGTCAGTGACTATGGATCTAGAATTTTACACCTCAGATTAGAGGACCTGCAAGTATCTAAAAAGAGGCTCATCAAGGAAACTGCAACCGACCCTTGCACAAGATTGATAAAAAAATATTTATCTCAACCACACTGGCCGGACAAATCCCAAGTACCACCAGAGCTGCGTCCATATTATGAGAAACGAGAGGAACTGGCATGCGAAGAGGACATAGTCACTTGGAAAGGTAGAATTGTGGTTCCTACGACAATGAGAACAGCAATTTTGGACATCCTACATGAAGGTCACCCAGGTATTAGCGCCATGCGGTCACTAGCGAGGTTCCACGTCTGGTGGCCCAACATAGACCGACATATAGAAGATTTTGTGAACAGCTGTAAGCCGTGCCAGCAAGGGCGTCCGAATCATCCAGAAATGCCCCTTTACTCGTGGACAATACCAGCTGAGCCATGGTCAAGAGTGCATGTAGACTTTGCTGGACCCTATCAAGGATGTTACTGGTTCGTCCTAGTAGATGCCACAAGTAAATGGATTGAAATAGAGCACCTCAAGACTACAACCTCTAATAAGACCATCTCTCTTTTACAACGGATTTTCTCAAGATTCGGCCTACCAAAGTTCATTGTCTCAGACAATGGGCCACAATTCACATCTCTGGATTTCCAAAAATATTGTCATAGTCAAGGTATCCAGCATATAAGGACAAGTCCCTACCATCCGAAAAGCAATGGGCTCGCGGAAAGAACGGTCAGGACTTTCAAGGAGAGGTTTTCAGCCTCAAAATCAGACGGACTCCTAGATCAACGGCTGGATAAGTTCTTGTTGTCACTGAGAACGACTCCAAACACGACGACCGGACGTCGTCCAGACGAAGTTCTTCTTGGTCGCCACATCAGGACCAAATTGACTCTACTTCAACCTGATCCGGGTCACAAACAGGAGCTGGCACTGTTGAACCAGAAGAAATACCATGATAAAGGTTGTCGTGAAAGACACTTTCAGGTGGGGGAGAAGGTATGGGCTCTCAACAAAAACGGAAAAGGCTATGAAGAAGGAAGGGTAATAAAGAAGACCGGTCTATACTCATATATTGTCAATGTTAGTGGCTTGGAACGAAAAATGCATGCTGATCACCTGCGAAATAGACTTTCCTGTGGGGGAGAAGATGTCATGTCATCATAAACCAATTACTTAGTTATATTTTCTATTTGCATTATTTACATATCATATGTTTAATATTGTTTTTAACTGTAAACAGAATCCTGATTTGTTTGTTTTGGGTCTTATGTTGACGTTTGGCAATGTTTGCTTTTTGTATCTAATAAAAAGTATTTTCTCTTCTTTTGCTCGTGTTATTACATACCTAACATAGGTGCCAATGGCATTTCAATTTTAAAAACACCACATGTGTCAGCAGTTAGTATAGTCCAAAATATCATTGTCATTGATCAAATATTAAGTGAACAGGAATTGATTCGAAGTTGAATGTTTAACATTAAATAAGTTAATAGAACTAAATCAGAATATTTGTACCAACCAACCAAATTAGTTAGTTAAAGTTAAAAAATATTTTAATAATATTTACATAGTTTAAGCTTATTGTGATGTAAAATACCACATTTTTTGCGTCACGTTTCATTTTTCTGAAGCTTCGAAGCTTAGTCACGGAACATAGCTTTGGCATTTGGTTTAACAATTGGTTGTCAAACCAAAATAATTTACCGTTGTAATAATATTAGTAACCAACAGTGCTCTAAAATTCATAGTGAAAAAAGTTATTTTTCCTATTTAAGGCTCGCTCGCTCGCTTTGTCCTCTCACTCTTCAAAGTTTTTGTTTTTTTTTCTACGGGTGCTGTACTCTGGTATTAATGGTATTAATTTGTTTAAATACATGTTAAACCTTCAGGTTTAAACTGTAAACAAAAAATTTTAACTCGTGATAAACATGTTCGATTAGCACTTTTCCTTAAGCTAGTATACTTGTTGCTCGAAATCGAGAAATTTCATTTTAGACTCTTTGCTAAAAATGTTATTTATAGCCCTCAATTTATTCAATTACTCCCGTCCAATCCAATATTAGGATTATCAGTACACAAAACTACACATAGCTACAGTTGTACATTAACAAAGGTTTTAAATGCTTAACTCAATCTCAATGTTACTCTAATGGCAAATTTTCAAATTTCAATTATGTATATAATGTTTATTTTAGGTCCAATTTTCACCATTGTTTCGAGAATCCACTACAGGCTTAGCCCTACCCAACGACACCAAAAAAGTTGAAAACCAGTTGAAAATTGTAAGAGGAGTTATCTTAACAAAAAAATCCTTAACATACTAAATAAGCGAGGACATACTGTACTGTATTTGACTTACTTTTAAACGGGCTATAATAAGCTTCTATTTTAATATTTTATTCAATCATTGTTACTAATTCTTATTTTTTTATTTAATTGAAATGCTCCAATTTTTTAGTTTTTATCCTGTTACTGTGTTTGGATGTAATCAGATATTCGTTATCACTAAGGTACGATTAAAAAACGACCAATTATTTTTAACATAGTATTCTGTAAAATTCTGTAACTCTCTACATTGGAAACCACATGTTTATGCTAGAACACGTGGCTTGCACATCGTACGTTAGTTCATTTATTTGTTTTATCAAATCTTTTATTTAGATTTTAGCTAAATAAGACAAATACAAAAATTATTAGGATCTCAAGATCATAACAAAATATGTTTTTCCTTCTATAGAGACCTTTACAAAATATTACTCTTTATCCAAGAACCAAGTTATTTCCAAAGGTTGAAGAAAATCTTAAGAACCGATTTCGAGATGAGTGTAAATATACTTGATTCATATTAGAATGTAATATTAACTATGCAGCTGTGCATTAACGTTCCCGGTGCACAGTCGAATGCACGTCATCCCTCACAGCCTCGTGAACAAACAGTAGGCCAGTAAAATGTGACGTCGCCCACCCGCCCCCGCCACGCTCCAATTCACCTATTCTCAGAAACAAAGGCGTCTGCAATGGTTTCTGTTTTAAACCGTTGGATTTATTTGTTTCAACGGAATAAATAGTGGGACAGAGTGTAGAATCGTCAATTCTTGTGACAATATTAAACGTATGTATTCATATCCAAAGGGCTAAATTACACTAATAAAGAAAATTTTCCCAAATTATTAGGTGTTCATTCGTAATACAATTTTTTTACACGTGCCTTTATTGGTTACATACATAAAACACTCTTTGTCAGTATAATTACTTTTCTCCTAACCTAATTAGTACCTATTCTACAGATTTTCGATTAAAATGCAATATTTATTATTGTTTTTATATCTTTAATCTAATATATTTCTCTGATCCTTTGACAATTATTTATATTTTATTCATACAAGCATTTAACATAGTGAAAAACACAATTTTTCATGTTATGTAGCATTCAGATGCAACTATTTAATTTATTTATTACTATCTATGTATTAAGTTTTAGAGACCAAAGTGTTAATTTAATTTAAAACAAATTCTGAGCACCCAGATTTTAAAGAAAAATGTAGGAACCTCATTACAGGCCCTAATCCCCCTAAAGAGTCCCTAATCTATTTTCTCAATGATATTTTTCGTTTTGTTTGTGGTAGCCTGGCAAGTGAAGATAGAAATATATATATTAATACACAAGCATGTGTTTTATTTTATTTTATTCTTTTTTTTTGTGTTTGGGTTTGTCTACGCCAGTGGCATGTTTTAACGTTTTGACGGGGAACTGTCCAAACCCCAGTCTTGTTACCATCTAACATCGACCAGTTGTTAGAAAGCATCATTAATTAATAGCGCAATGACAAATGGCAACCGGGTCCGGAATCGAACCTTTAAAAAGCTATTGACTTTTCTCAGGATCGAACCGGCAACCTTTGGATTCAAAGGCGAGCACTATAACCACTCAGCTACCCAGCCCGTTTCTTTTCCTCCTTTTTTTCTCAGCTGTTGGGTATCGTAGGAGAAATCCGCGTATACCGTTAGATAGGTATCGTCCTGTAGATGAGCAGAATCACACTTTAATTCGCATCAGCCCCCGGGGCTATGCCCTACAGGCTTTCAAAGTTTCAATGTTAATCTTATGGAAGAAGAATAATTGATTGAATCATTAGACAGCTGCCGTAATTACAAATGCTATTAAATCAGGAAGAACAGATGTTTCAGTTATAAACATTTTTAAACTAATTGGCTCAAGATCAACTGAATATTTGGTCGAATTTCGACCAGTAGGCGATCACTAGTTTTTTATTTTTTTATTTTACTAATATTTATGTTTTACATAACTTTGTGATTATTTAAACTATTTGTATTTTATGTTAATCAAGATGTATTGTTATAATTTTATTTTTAATGGAGAAAATACAAAACTATTCTATTATATTCTATTTTATTCTACTTTGTAACATGTCAGATGATAATAGAATGGCGAGAGTTTTTTTATAATCTACATTTTATCCGTGTTTAGTTGGATAAGGGTGATTATACAGCAATTTTAAATCGAAATGTCCAATAACCATGTTAATTGTATGATTCAAAAGTTTTGTAATCATAGTCTACATCTAAATAGTAAGTTTTAATAGAACGAAAGAAGCGCCACGTTTTCATTTGATTAGCTAGTACATTGACTCCTAAACAGGAAAAAATGTATTATTTTCCTTCACTTGGAACTTATTGCGTTATTTAAATAACCAGGGTTTATTGGTTGGAGAAATTTGGAGAAATCGGAATATTACTGCAAGGGAAAATTCAATATTATTCTACTCTGTTTGCAATTAAATTTGATGTTATTTGAATTAAACTCATTTTTTGAAAAGAAGTTGATTGGTTTTATTTTCTCTTATATACACTTATACATATCTTTGTTTACTGATGAAATGAATTATTACTGATAAAATGTATGAATAATTAATGAACAAATGGTAGGCCTAAACAAATAAAAATAAAATATTGTGTTCAATAAAAAATATTAACGATTATTGAAGAACAGTATATAGAGATATTTGCAGTAAACGAATTTTTGTTACGTAAATATTTGTTTAGTTGCCTCCAACATGAACAATTTTCCAGTTGCGTGGTTTTGACAGACGTGCTAACAAATCGTGTTCGTTGACTTAGATCATAATGTTAATTGGAAGGAAATTTGTTACTTTAAGTTTATTTCAGAAAACTTTACTATGAAGTAACTTCAAAACAATAACTTTTACAAACATTCCTTGTTTTCATGGTATGAAGGTAAAAATGTATTATTAATATCATATTGAGCTCATGATATAGTTTTAAAATTTCAAAATGCTGTCGCAACCAAGAATGCTTAAGTGTAGAAATCACTTTACCAAAATATATTACAAATTCTGAGCATTACTTCTCACATGAGTATTTAGAACAATGACAAGTTTGAAGAGGATGGGAAACTGAATACAACACAAAACCAAATCGGTCAAAATCGTAGCGTCACGTATTGGATGTTCAAAGTTATTGGAATTCGTCCTTATTGAATATGCGAAGCGTATCATTCAGACAAGGTGCGATTGGATTACTAGATTTTCTCAGAAACATTTACCATAAAATGCTTACTCACGAGGAAAATTATTCGGATTCCAATTATTTGTACTTATCACATAGCTGTGTAAACCAGTAGTGAATCGTTCTCCAAATTGTTTCAATCGCGAATTCATTTTTATACTCTGTTGAATTCGTGGAGTGTGGCTCTACCCACTACTGGTTTAGATAACGAAGCAAACGTTTGGTATTTAATTTATAATATTATTAATTCAAGTGTTAAACGTTTCTTAGTTTCCTTCGAAATGATTGATGAATATTTTTTTGAAACTTACAAACCCATCCTCCATCATTACTATCCCAATCAAAATGAGATATACAGAGAACAATTATCTTAGGAATATAAAAGAGACTAAAGGTCACATTATGACTTTGAAAGGTCACACGATGCGTTTCAAAATGTCAGAGTAGTTTTAAAAATAGCTAACTGTTTAAACCAAATACTCAATCAAGATGAATTTGTACGTCTTTCGATAGGGAAGAGAGGGCGGTTTTTTCTTTTTATCAGCTAGTCTCCATTTTGTTTTCATACCCAGTGTTTCTTTTCACAATCTTGTAATAAAAAATAATAAACTCATTATAAAACTATTTATTATAATTCAATAATAGTAAAATGCAATGGAGGTATCACTGAAGTTTAAGATATATTTACTTACGTAAATGGCCTGAGGTGTCAAATATCAATGTTCACGCTGTACGCGTTTCGGGCGATTTACCGCCCATCTTCAGCAGCGTCAAAGTTAAAACATAGCCCACTTTTCATGGTTGTCGAAATTTTCAAACACAGGACACATAAATCTTCTATACATAAAGTTACATTTACACACTAACACACACGAACAACGATCAGAACTAGCGGCGCGCTGGGCACACGGATCCATACCGGTCAGTTTACGTAGGGCTACTGAATCATCAAGTGGCGGGTCAAGGTTACGTCACCATATCAGCTGACTGGCGATTGTCTGCTCCAGGTTTAATATCTAAGCTATTGTACAGCTGATTAATGGTAAGTTATTTTATCAGCGTACTCCTCCTTTTTGTTCAACAAGCTGTCTTTGACCCTGGCCTTCACTTTTAGATAAATAAATAATTCTTCTAACACCTGAGCTTTATTTTTCTGATTACAACGTTTCAATACTTTTAATGATTTTTCAAAGTCAATTTTGTGTTTATTGTTATGCTTTAGATGTTGGGCCACTTTGGAGGAAGGGTTATTCTGTTTGAACGCATTATGTTCTCTGAATCTTTCGGCAAACGACCTATTAGTGTAACCTATGTATTTTTTATCACATTTTTCACCACCATTGCACTCTATAAAATACACCCCCTTTGCGTTATTTTTGTCAACTGGTTGTCGAGGTTTGTGGAACGTTGGTTTATTAACCTTGTAACCAGGAAAATAGCCATGTCTTTTAAAAATATTCCCATCTAACTCAGACTGTCTATTTACATAAGTGAATGGAATAAATTTCTTATCAGTTTTGTTATCCGGGATTGTGATTGGCCAACTTGAACTTTGTTTTTCTGATTAAATTGTCAATAATGCAGGTGTTATATCCATTGTTTAGAGCAATCTGTTTAATAATGTTCTCCTCTTTCTCGTATTCGTTTTTGCAGAGCTGGTATGTAATTAGGCGGTGTACCATTGAGCGAAATGATGCTAGTTTATACTGATAAGGATGATTTGAGTCTATTGGTATCACTAAATCAGTTTGGGTTGGTTTCCTATGTATGCCAAATTCGAAACTGTTGGTTGTTTTAAATATTCTGATGTCTAGGAAATTTATGCTGTTGTTGGATTCCATTTCTATTTTGAATTTAATAGTTTGGTGAATATTATTGAGGTAGTTGAGGAAAACGTTAGCTTGTCTTTTGGTCCCTTTAAAGATTATAAATGAGTCATCTACATATCGCTTATAATACTGGATTTTGCAGTGGTGGGGATTTTTTGGGTTTATAATCTCATTGCTTTCAAATTGTTGTAAATATAACTCGGCTAATAGTGCAGATAATGGACCCCCCATTGGTAAACCTTTAGGGTCGCAGTATGTTTTTCCTTTCCATTCGAAATAATTTTGATTTGTTATTTCCTTTACCATTAATTTAATGTCCTCTATTTCTGAATCTGAAAACATATTGGAATTTTGTAGCCGGTTAACGAGAGCGTCAATGGCCTCAGATGGTGGTATGTTGGCATACATGTTATCTACATCTACAGATAACAGAATACAATTCGAATCAGGTTTGTGGCTTTGCAGCGAGTCAATAAAATCCTTAGAGTTGTGACACACATTATTAGAAGATGTATCAATTCTAGATTTAATGAGGCTAGCTAAGTGTTTACTTAGTTTATATGATGGAGATTGTATGCAATTTATAACTGGTCTAATTGGCATATTATCCTTGTGGGTTTTCACTAGGGGTTTGAATTGTGGTGGAGCAGCTTTTGCGTTCAGGCCATTTACGTAAGTAAATATATCTGAAATAATCTATATAATTCAGGTGTCAAGGCTGTTTCTGAATTGAAGTTTATAATCAAGCACTCCAAACTTAGCTTAGAAACTTTGGAATCTGTGGAGTCTATTTCTCCCCATACATTAATCAACGTTAGAAAAAGTTACTAAATTTTGGAAGTATGTGCCACTTATTGAGCTAAATTCGTTGCCTTAAATCACAGGAAAAAATAAAAATTTGAAACTATTTATTTTTATCCCTACAGTAAAATTTATAGGTAAACTTTGTTTGTAATGAAAAGTTATATCTGCGCTCTTTCAGTTTAAAACGCTTTTATTATAAATTTCAAGAAAAGTTTTCCCAATCACTTTTGACAACATTAAATATTATTTTCGTTTATTTACTTTGTATACACGCTTTTTAAATGAAGACAAGTGTGCTTGTCTTAAATCATTTGATTTAAATTCTTCGTGTGTGTTTAAAAATAATAATAAAAGGATTTGTCAGATTGATTGCATTTCTAGCGACGACGCTTTCATGCGGCGTGGAATGAAATGCGTTGCCGTCTGACACTAGGATTTGTTATTGCACACAGTCGAAGCTGATCCAATAAATACTTGCATAAACGATTTTATTCGTCCCAGTTGTCACAGAAAAAGGGCATACAAGAAGATTGCATTTTGTCTGTCTATATAGTGAAACAGATATTATAAATGTAATAATTGATTATTTATGTTAAAACGTGTTTGTATGATAAAAATAAATTCCTTGAAATAATCGTACTATTATTTTCTCATAACATTATTTCCAATAAATTAAGAATGTACTGAAAAATTCTAAAATCCATGGTAAAATTAGCTTGTTTAATGTTTCTGGCTTTTTTAGTGATTTTAACACTGTTCATCTGCTTAAAGAGCAGAGCGTTATTTGTCACAATCAAAATTTAAACCACTAAAACCAATTTAGCTTATACAAAATTAATGTAATGAAAATATACAAAACTCTACAGACACATATCACATACAGCACATTAATACAAATGACAAAGTATTATCCAAACGATTAAACGATAAAAAACACAAACAATTAAAACGATAAAACTATGTTTTAACGATAAAACAATTAAACGATAAATGCAATCCTCTGAATGAAATTCTTTTTGTGACACGATACATTTTCGTTATTTAATATTCCCCACTTATCAATAAACGTTTTTGCTATTTACAGACTATAACTGAACTATACAAAATTTATTTCTTGAAATAAGGAGGAGCTATGTATTCAAGGCGTTCGTCTCCAAGCAAAGTTTGTGGAAATTGGATAGACAGTTCGTGGAATTGATATATCCATGGATCCTCTGAGTTAAATATCAGTTACAAGTGTCTGAGACAAATGATTTCAGACCTCTTAAAATCAGGAAATGGTTTTCTATATCTTTAACAAATATTCAAACACTGATTTTGTTATTATGAATGTATTTATATTTTGGTTTAGGTTTGATATTGTATATTTTAAATTGCAATGGTACAAAATTTAAAGAAAAATAAAAATAATCTATTTGGTACTTTTTTGGGATTTCATGTTGTTGTTATGTTTCTACAAGAAATAATATTGAAGTTTTAATATAGGTAAGCTTTCTTCATAATCCTTTAAATGGGCAAATTTGAGAAATGTTACAAATGCAAATGAAAATTGTCGTTCATTTGTTCAAAATACTAAACAGTCGAGAAATTAATAGGTATAGTAAAGTATTGCAGTTTTTAATGTTGGGTAGAATCATAAAACATAACTATATTGCAAAATTATCGATCTTTCTGTTTATATTTCAAAATCATTTGATAAACAGGGGATTAATGAAAAACTGCCAAATTTCACTTATTTACATTACGGTACAAGAACCCAATTGGTTCTGTCCCCTAAAATTTGCCTGAATGACAACACATAGTAATTTAGAAAGTCATTTATCAGTTAACTTATATCAAATATATTTTTAAATCAGTTTCTTGTAAGGTGAGTGATCCTACAGAGTGTGAATTGAGGTCAAATCCGCAACACGTATTTCGCAGTAAAAAGTGGGACGGTACCGAGGCATTGCAGGGTATTTTCGTCGTTGCTAGGGCAACAGTTGGCGGCCCTGTCGGCGGGGGCGGTGGAAGGGAGGGCCGTCAGTTGTCAGCCGGCGCTCGTGGGGTGCGGGTCGATGTCGGACTATGAAGACACGCGGCCGTCTGTGTTTGTCTATAAAATGTATCAGGAGTGATAAAACACGTGTTATCTAGCGAACACCTGTGTTCAAGTGTAGATGTGAGTTATTTTTTCAATGTGTAGATTCGGAAGTGTTTTAAAGTGTCGATATTTTTCATTACGTCATATTGTGATAATTTTTGCGCCTAAATTTTCCGCCTACGCCTGATATAGTTTGTGATGTGCCTTGATGTCGAATTCTTCGCGATAGTACTTTAGTGTTTGTTTGTTAGACACCTTTACCGTAGATACCGTCGTAGGAGATTCTCTATTTTTCTACAGTGTTATAATGTTTTTGATCGCGGTCAAAAATTGGTTACCGGCTTTAAATTATGTGAATAGTCCCCTACGTGTGATCCGTTCCCCGCTTATCAGTGTTTAGTCGACGTGACGATGGTGGAGTCCACTTCTAGTTTGCCGAAGAACTCCAAGATCTGCCGCGGCGGCACGCACGCGACCATGCCGTCGCACAGCCTCTCCTCGCGGCGGCGCCGGAACAAGACTGTCCACTTCGGCGACACGCTCATGTCTGAGGTGCGCGGAGGCGAGGACCTCCGGACAGGGACGTCCTCCGGGCAAGAGTCCGGCTGCGAGAGCAGAGGCAGCGTGGTCAGCCTGCCCGGACAGTTCGACTACAATGTGCAACAACTGTTCACCTTCATCGGAACCGTCCTCAGTGCGTGGGACAAGGACGAGACGTCCTCTGAGCCCTGCACCTCCAAACCGTCCTCGTCCTCGCACCACCATCACCACTCCCGGCGGAGACGCCAGCCCAACATCCTCAACTACCTCCTCAACGGGGAGAACCCCACCATGGACGGTGACGAGCACTTGTGTTCCCCCACCTTCAAACACAAACATTGCAAACTCCCACCGGGGAGCTGCAACGCACTGTTTCTCAGAAAGGTGGGGACATTTTATAATATTGCTGCCCTTCATCTTAATCATAGCTAGCATAGAATGATACTTGTGTAAAGAAATTCGAAAAATAAGGTTTGCAATATTTTAAACTGACTAATACAAATGTTATTACTCACTACTAATGAAACAGGTGAGGTCGACTGTGTTTGTTTAATTATGTCTTATAAATCTGAAGTCGGTAACTCAGATTTTGATCATGACAAATAAATTATACTCCTATCAACATTCGGAAGATATTTTTTACTTATCATTTACAGATGTAACATAAGTCAGTCCCTAATATATAATGTTATACATCACATATTTACAAACAAATCAAACAAGCAATCAATTCCATGAGGAGTTAATATTGTGATTTAATGTATGAGTGGTATTTGAGTTTTAAGATAATATAATAACTTAGGATGACACTAAAAACTATGTAAAAAATGAAACGTTACATCATGTAACATGAATGTATTCTCCCACTACAAGCAAATGAATTTCATACTAATCAAATAAGTAAAACTCACAATGCTGGAGTTAATTATATATAATAAAATAATCAACCGCCGCTTAAAGATTGCCATAAAATAAATAGTCCACAGTTTTTAAACTTAGCAAAGAGTAAAATAAACACTACTATCTTCATAGCAAATAAAAGTTATCTTCACTGAATCCTGTGACGAGATAGGCCTTAGTCAGAAATTTATATCAAAGTTTTAAACAAAGCTGATAGGAGGAAACCCACTCGATATAATCTATCGTATCACTGCGAAACAACTCATGGATCAAACGAGGTTTTGTTTCAAAAATAAGCTTTTGTTGACGGTTGATTCGTTTTATGCCGAATTCTGGAGGTATTTATCCATGTTAATTCACGTTGTAAATAAATGATAAATAACTAAGAGACTGTATCCGTGGTCACTGATACGGTAACTTTTGATTAAGTCATATCCTACGCTTCATTCAACACCCGTTGCGCACTTTCATAAAATGCAATATACGCAATATACTACTAAGTGATACTATGAAATACATCCCACTCTTTACAACCTGTTTTTGACAGTTCAATTTTGAAGAAACTCGTGACACGGAAACATGCAGATTGGTACAAAGGTGATGGATAATATCAGTTGCAGACAGTGCGCTAAAATTCTCAGCACAAAAAGGCTTATTTATTGTTTAATACGAGCTCATTCGCTTCGCCTACCCGCCTTTTACACTGTTGCTGCACTCTGGCGTATATTTATCGAACCACATTTTGAATATGTAACATGTGAATTCTAATAATTTATTTAAAAACAGTTTTTATGATTGTTCTCAATGATCTTGTTTTAAAATTGCAATACTATTCTAAAATTGAATCGTTGTTTTATACTTTTACATGACTTTTATTTATCTAAATAATCATAATAAGCAGTATGAAGTACGATTAAAAAATTATAAATTATTTTTCTTATACAGTACTTTTTAATACTTTTATAAGTGTCTGTCATGCAAAACCACATGTTTATAATGGAACACATGGCTTCCTCTTTGACAAATATATCAGCTTTTTCATTATTTCTTTGTTTTAAATTTTGAACTCCATAAGACCGATGGGAAAATTTCATTTTAAGATAATAGAGAAATACGGGGTTTCCTGTTGTAGAGACTTGTATTTATATAATTTTTATTTCAAAACTATCTTATTTGCAAAATTTGAA
Source organism: Neoaliturus tenellus (assembly GCA_030545055.2). Lineage (NCBI taxonomy): Eukaryota > Metazoa > Arthropoda > Insecta > Hemiptera > Cicadellidae > Neoaliturus > Neoaliturus tenellus. Next base: position 72,580,689 of record CM061537.1, on the reverse strand, counting down.
GACAATTTTTTAAGATGTTTTTGAGATACGTGTGCAACCATACATACATATACAGTATACCTTACTCGTATTAGAATATAGTACTTGTGGGCCGAGCATTTGCTTGGTAAACTCAAACAGAAATATCAGCTACACACAGTGCGGTCAAATGCCCAGGCAAAAAGGCTTATTTCTCGTTCGAGACGAGCTCGTTCGCTTCGCTCACTTGCCTTCAGACTGTTTTAATTTAGGCCTACGGGTGCTGCACTCTGGTGTATATTTGTTAAAACACAGGCTGAATCTGTACGCGTACAGATAAATACGCGGATTCGAATTATTTAGTAACAGTTGTTTTCACAATTCTTACAAATGCTTTTGTTTTCAAATTATTCTAATGCAAGCCTACAAATAGTTGTTTTATACTTTTAAATGACTTTTATTTATCTAAACATTTATAATTAGCAAAATGTGGTAAGATTTTAAAAGTTATTTATATCATACAGAAGTACCATTTGTAATTTAGTATATGGCTGGTATGCAAAACCACATGGCTATATTTGAATACACGGGCTGCACTTTGATAGTTGAATCAGCTGTTTCTATTATTTCTTTGCTTTGATTTTTAACTCCTTAAGATCAATGTTATTTTTTTATTTCAACTAAAGATTATAAAGAAATAAGATTTTCCTTTTAAAGAATAGAGACCTGTATTTATATTATTTTATTCCATAACTATGTTATTACAAAGTTTGAAGAAAATTGGTCTGCCTGTATTTGAGATCCGTGTGCAAACATATATATTAATAAACACATACATACAAATGTACCTTAATCGTATTAGAATATAGGATACATAGGATTATCACCAAGCCCTCTAGGACTTTTCTATCACATTTTTGTAATTACCAATTAGTATCATTAATAGTTATTCGGGGTCGATTAAAGGCATGCCTATTAAAACATGTTGTTTGCTTGATCACAAATAAAAAAATTTTTATTCTGATATAGTTTTACACTACATATGAAATACAGTATTAATTTTGACTGCATAGTATTTTTAATTCAAAAAATGTTAAGATAAACAATGAGAAAAAACTATAATAATAGTATAGGATTTTTATCTTGTTAATTACTCTTGAAATACGATTTATTTCTCTAAATTACATTCCCTGTTAGATAAAACGTGTTTGTTTAGAATGTTTTATCGATGTCTATAATCGTTTTGCTTCACTACCAGTTTACGTGTACGCTCCATATAAATTTATATTCGAAGTTTTAAATTCCACGCTTCTATTTATTTTATGCCATTGGTGAGTATGCCAAAGGTGAAATATGGTGCTGCCAGAATGCTCAGGATGCAATTAGGTCTCAAGAACGAAGGGATCTACCATATTATTTCGTATTCATGAAAATGACTTCAGAAATAGTTGTTACGAGTGCGTAAAAGACTGATGTGGAAGAGAGGACATTAGCATAACAGATTGCATTGCCGTGTAGAACTGAGAACAAGCACTGCTGCACGGAACCCAGCAGACTGAGCACTGGATGGTTCCAGCGTGTTGTCGTTAGTTGTACGAATGGTGGTTATCCAACTAATGAATAAACTTAGAACGTTTAAATAAACGTAGAACATTTAGAGAGCAAAATAAACGTAATTTTTTCCCAATCAAATCAAGGTGAAGGTAAACAAAACTAACGAAACTAGTTAATTTTCGCGTTAAATTCGTGTAAATTTAACCTGAAATATTCTATTTTAAATTGACATAATCTATTTCCCAATATTTTTATAAAAAAATGAAACTATCGATAATTTCGTTGGGAGATGTAACTATTGAAAGTTATGATTATAAGGTATCATATTTAACTCCTCATTAAAAATTTCAGTAAAATTTTGAGTAGTCTAAATAGAAAACTTCTCTTAAAAAGACCTTGGATTAATATTTAATACTAACGTCTAAAGCCTACATTTGAGGGGTCTGTCACGTTTAAATCAGACATTTTTTCTAGAAACTTCCCAGTATAAATTTAATGTATGGTTTAATTTTTGTACTTTGGACTTAAAACCATTTTTATCCAACTTAGCTGGGAAAACATGTCGTTCAATCTGTATGCCTCCTGTAATAAAGTAAAACAGATAACAGTATAGTTTGCTAGCGATATTTCAAACGTATTGAACTTTATTGCAAAAGATTAATAACATCAAGTGTAATACTATAACGGAACTTAATTTAATTACAAACTTAAAACACGGCATTATATTAAATGACCTCGGTGAATTATCATAGCAGTCTAAGTTGTAAATGAAAATAAAATCTAAAAATATATGAAAACCTTGAAAAGGAGAACAGTTGAGAGAAAATTTTAATTAAGTGGTTGGTATAACTGACACCAGTGCCTTCGTCTTGGATTAATATTTAATAACGATTTCATAACGTTAAATCTCCGTTAATTGAAGTTGCTCTGATATAATTTTACAGGAATCAATTTACTTCGAGAACTTCTTCCAGTTATAGCTTTATTAACTTTTCTCCTCTTTTAAAATTTTAACTTGAAACTGTAAAAATAGGTTTGTTAAACTTTTTTTAATTAACTGGTTAAATTGTTTTTTATATATTGTTGCATAAAGGCTTTATTTTTTTATTTTGTGAAAATATTACTTATTTATACAATTTAATTATTATTAATTAATCGTATTATTTGAATTATTTACAATTGAAAGATTTATAGAAATATTTTAATACTTTTCACAAATTAGTGCTTAATAAATTACCTGACGTCATATAATAATTGGTATCCGTTTTAAAGATGGTTCTTTCTATGTTAGAAATACTAATATAAAAATAAAGGAAATATCTGAAAATTTAAATTTGTAAAAGCAGGCAAACTATAACAAAACAATAAAACACACTCAGAAGATATACCTGAAATATTTTGATAAAGTTATAAGTGTAACTGATCGCCCAGTGTGCAACAGCTCTTTATGCTTTAGTGATCAGCCTGCGTAAAAGCATTGTTACATTAGGTTCACCATTTAATTTGCTTTACTCTGTTGGATGAAGCAGTGTGTAAGAAATTATAAGGAAATAAATGTAATGTGGTAATTAATTATAAAGAAAGAAAGAAATTTTATCCGGTTTATGTTTTTTTTTTACAAATCGGAAAGTTATGAAGAAAGTACCAAGAGCGTGTCTAGCTACCCTAACGTTTATAGCGTCTTGAATTTCAGTTCAAGAGGTCAGGGGTTCGATCCCCGGAATGCCCACTGACTTTGAGGGGTTTGGACCGCTTGCCCTAAAAGCGTTTATCTACTCTATTACAAAAATGCTACTGGTGTTGAAACACAAAACAAAAATGGGACATGTCTTTGATATACAAATGATATCACAAGCAATAACACGAACAAACTTATTAACTTGTATTTACTTAATTTGTATGGATATATGACATTATATTTACATCGTTACATAAATTAGTGTGTTTATGTAAAGATTATCCAAAAGGTCTCAGCCCTAGGAATCTTATTTTCAATAATACAAACAAAAAAGTTTAGAAATTAACATATACTGCAGGTAAATTTTTAGTAATAGTTTGTAATAAATTTTCCTGCGCAGGAGAATGTAATGTAAATAACCATTTCCTGTTGAAACAACAAGGTTTAGTTCACAATCCTGCATCAAATAATGTGATATTTTAAAAACAATGCAAGAAAAAAAATTTAAAACTATTTTTAAATTATGTTAATTTTAAAAAGTTTTGAAGGGTTCATTGTTTTAAATTTCTTGTTATAATTTGAATAAATTTATTAATTAAGTTCTATAAACTATGAAAATGTGTAAATTATGTAGTTCTATTTAAACCGATATGATCAACATCTGATCCACAATATCTTATATTTACAACATACTTTAGTTAGTGCACTAGATCCACATTCATAATTGATAATTCCCTTAGGAACGCAGCAGGCGGTTTGGCCTACATATTTAACGGTGTTCTCTAAGGCGGTTATTACTGCAAATACTGCAGCAGGACTGTTACATAGCTAATAACATTTTCATCTAACATATTTATTTAATATTAAATACCGGTAAATATTTCTATATTACATAAAAATGAATAGAATATTTAAATTGTTTATATTGATGTAGTAGATAATCAACGATCCACAAGAAAATTTACTAACCTATAATCATAAACCATGCAGTTTATAAAAAAAAAAAAAAATAGTGACAATATTCAACCTTAAAATGAGTGTAACAGATAAAATATTTACTAAATAATTACTGAATAAAATAAAGAAGTGTATTTATTTACGAACGTTCTTGCTTTTACTAATGATAAATTGTAAAGTTTAGGGTGTTCGAGCTAGAGGATTCAAGAAATAATTGTCTCGTTTGAAAATTTTATTTAATTTTAAAATAACTATGCCTGCAACATGTAATAAATAAATGCTAGTCGGAGGTTTTGTCCAATGCGTTGACCTTATATATCAGAGAATATATTATATTGTTCAAAACAACACAAACAGTAGTATATTTTAAATAGATGAATGTTATGGAACAAAATTTAACATAAGGAACATAAGACACATAAAGCAGCAATAATGCCATAAATAATGAGGCATAAGGCAGCAAAACGTTTTTGGAGAACAGCATAGCGCAGTGTACGAAACAAAACCACACTTACAAGCGACTTATCCCGAATGCTGTGTGTTTAAGCTGTCGCAGATCAGCGTTTACGTTTGTAATCTCCACTCTATCCACCTTAACATCTAGTATGTTTTACTTTAGTGTTTATTTACTTATTTAGAGCGAAACAATGCATTATTTTTTGTGCCATAAATTTGTCGAACTTTTTAAATATTTTAGAAAAAATAATAATTCAAGTAGGTAGTAACAAAGGTTTATATTTTTCCCTTTGGAAATATTGGATTTAATAATGAGCATAGTTTTAAAATTTAAATGGCTTATTATCTTTGGACTTTTATTATTTTAAGCCCGACCGTTCAAATTTGGAAAATATAGCTTGAAAGTTCGTATTTCCATGTATATTTATGATAGATAATAGTTTTGAGTAAATTCCTCATAAAAGAATCCTAGAAATAACATAGATAAGTTATGAACTTATAGTTCATGTTAAAGTACTTTAAGCTTAACTTTAGTGTAATACGTTGAAATTTAAATCATCCATAGGCCATATACAATTTTATATGGCAGTTATTGTATGTTTAATACATTTTACACTTATCTTCTAAGTTCCACTTATTCTTATAAAGTCCTACAAAGACTAAAAACACCAAATATTATTATTCAATTAGAAATATATTAGTAAACAGATTGTTTGCACTTTTCAAATGCAGTACCGTACTTGAAGATTGAAAGGTGGAATATTGAGTTCTGCTATTGAATTACAAAGGGTTATGTTGAACAATATTACTGACACGACAGTAGGATCGGAACACAGAGATCGCAAGGGAATATGCGTGTAGGGTAACATTGGTATACAAGTAACAATGCAGTCATATGCCAGATGTTACTGCCTGTCACGTCTTGTAGCTGCAATACGGTTACAGTATTATTGATACATCAGGTTTAACTAACATGATGGACAGTGTTTAATGTACTGAACCATTAATTGTTATTTATATGTTTTTAAAATGATTGACCACAATACACAAATTAGACATTCAAGTTGATATTTGAAATCATAAGCCATAACATAGGAATGTCCACATATTTTTTCATTGCAGCTTTGTAAATCTCTTTCCTAAGTACTTGCAACTTCCACCAAGCGGTCAAATCTTTATTGATGATACTCCGTACATTACTCCTACTATATACTAGCTACTCATACATGTAAACATTAAAAATATAACAAAACTGTTCCCGAAAAGTTTACATGGACTTTACATTCCCTTAAAAGCTGAAGTTTATTCCTACGTAATATTTAACATTTTGAAAATATTTGATTTACAGAACAAAACCTCAACCGGAAATTAGACATAATTATTAATAAAAATATTTACATTTTACACATAAAACAGTTTTATACTTTACAGTTAAATCATAAAAGTTTGCATTAAGTAAGGCTTGTAATTTTACCATGTTTACACAACTGAAATTCCCTAATAGGCTTTAACAAACGTAGCTCCTTTGCTTCAAAATAAATACAGCATAATGCAGGAAAATAAAAATTATAAAAAAGCTTATTGGTGATACAAATGACATCATAAAGGGTAGCAAACGAACGACTGACTACAATATGGACTATTCCAACGACAACAATGGCCTTGCTAGAGACAAAACCAGTTCTCATTTGACGCATGGGCGAACTGATGCTATAAGCACAAACGATGTTACCGCTAGAAATTAAAGAGGCTTAATTAAGTGGAAGGCCTTATAGTTGAGTTGGACTGTTTATAAAAGAAGGGTTTGTACCAACATTACAAATATTTATTATGAAAATAAAATTTCTGTTTACTGATACCGCTTTATAATAATTTATTAATACAATTTAAACAATAATTTTGAAATTGGTTTAACTGCGTAATAAGCTCTTATGCTACTACTAAGGTATGTTTATGTTAAATGTAGTTAGACATTCCTTATTTAAGTATTTGTTTATTTAGAAGACCATACATGGGTAAAATTATTAATGCTACCAATAATATATAAAAATCTTTGTTTACATACAAGATTATAACGTGGAAAGTTCTCGCTTAGACCAAAGATATTGAGATTGGCCTGAGTCTATGTAGTCTCATGCATTTTCGGACGTCCAAGTAAAATACTAATACAAATTGAAACACTATGTTAAAAACATATTAGTAAAAAAGTGGAAAATATTTTTTTATTTAAAAACTGTGAGACGTTTTTGAATTATAAAAATATAAAATCTGTATACTAAGCGTTTGCAAAGTGCACAGAAGTCTTACTCAATTATACACTTGTTATACACTAGTGATTTCCACTATCATGCAAGAAAAAAATAGTTTGTAAGAAACTAAAATATAGACTACAATTGAACCAATGAAAAATGTAATAAAATATATGAAATGTGTACTAAGTAAAACAGTTAGGACATTGTTAAAACATGGTATTCGGTTGCTTTGCTTCTTATTTTATTTGTCCTATTAGTATGTAATATAGCTTTATAGTTATTTGCAATAGTGCAATAAAGCTATTGATTGTAGCATTAAATCTTACTGACGGTTTTGATAGTATATTTATTGAACCATTTAGTACTGTAATAATAAACTTATGATACACATTTTAGTATAGAAAACTAAAAATACTTACTATGACTATTTAAAAGTGTTTATAAGGTTTTGTTACAAAAACTGCTTGCATACATTATGTACTGGTATTTGTTTTCTCGTTCAAATCTACATCAAATACTTTAATGCTCAGAGACAAGCACATATCATGATAGACAACTTCCTGTTTGTGCCCTGAAACAACATCTGGAATGTTACTCGAGCATGTATCGTGGCTTTTCTCAGCTATATGATTTACTTATATATTATAAATAACAAATTACAATAACTTCTATTCTTGCCAGTAAAGTAAATATGAAACGGTGACTTCTAAAGCTAATAATTGAAACTATCAAGATTACTTGATATCTATATATATAATACGTGATGCCCTTTTTTTGTTAACACTACTCCTCCCTTATTTCTGGACCAATTTTAAAGTTTGAGGTGTCAAAAGAATAATCTCAGTTCGTAGTTTTGCAATAAGGTTTTAGATTTTTTATATTTTAATTCTGAAGCCCACGGGAAGCCTCCAAAGTTAATTTTTTGTCCATAAGATTAACATGGGGAACAATTTATATTGAATTGCAATATAAAACAGCTGTTGATAGTTAAACAAACAAATACATATGTTAAAAGCTGAATAGAAGCAAATTGAACTGGTACTGAAATAGCAACACAATTTCATACTTTAATACGAGGAGTGTCTAATCTGAGCTTTTAAACTTTTCTCAAAATGTAGCTGGTAGATTTTGCTTGAAAGTTATTATTTGGGCTCTACTTGACGCGTATTTGGGCACAAAAATAAGTTTTGTAACTTAACCCTGGAAAAACTCATTTTTGTTTACGAAAACAATTTTGGAAATTGAAATTTTTGACATGGGTCTCATTGGTTGTCCGACTGGTATTGAAACAATAATGAAAGGTAACAAATAAAATTGAACACTAAATTTGTGAGCATAGGTTTTCAAACTGCTGTAAACTATAAGGAAAAGGGATACAGTAGTAGGTTGGAAGTGTAATAACCTTTTTATTTACTATTATAGCATAAACATGTTTTTTGCAGAACGCTACACTTATTAAAAAACACGTTTAAAAGAGACAACATTTAAAATTTTTTACCTCCAGTATAGAAAACAAGCTTATTTCTAAAATGGTTTTTAAAAAGATAAATTTTAACCAAAATAAAAATGCCACTAAAAACGAAGTGGACAACACCAACAAAAAGATGCAGATTCTCTTAATGTTTGTGATTTCTTTATTTAAATTTTGTAATGTAATGGAAAGTTAAGTTAAAGAGGATTTAGGCATAAACAGTAATGTGGACTCATTCACTATGTCATTGACTAACTCATACAGTAGTACTACAAAAACAGCTGCAGTGAATGCTGCATAATTCATACAGGACCGGGGAGTAATGAAATGTTGATTTTTATTCTGTAGTCATGAACTATGTGGATCCAAGTTCTGTGAATTTATTCAAAATATAGGAGGGTTTAAACAAAGGCCCCAAGACATATCGGCAAAAAAACAACTACGTAATCTTAGCTAATTTAGACCTAAAAGAATACTACATCCTAACACTATCGCATTGGGAAGTTGGAGAATTGGTAATGAAGATCGATCGATGAAACACCAATAATGCTCTATCTGATTTTTACTATAATGAATTTTTTTTTCAAAGTATTACCATAGAGCGAAGTTTGATCACTAGGTACCCTAATAAATGCAGCGCATTGCGCTGCACAGGCCCCCTAGTTATATATTATCCTGTGATTCAGTTTGATGATAAGCATTACTTTACCTGCCTTGTTTTGTTATTACAAAATTTTTTTATAAAAGTTGAGAATCAACTTCAAACACACTGACACAAAAAACCCTCGCTCTATCATACATTTGGATCACAACCAACTACAATACCCAACATAAAATTAACAAAAAAACACGCTACCTATAGAAAATAGATATTTATGTTCGTTTGAAACGAGAAAGGCCCGTTCCGGAAGGGAAACGTTCTTTAAGTTTGATAATAAAGACTTTTATAGTAAAAAACATTTGCATTTTGCCCAGGGGCTGAATTTGTAGCATGGACCGTATATATTTTAGGCATTAAAGGCTAGCCTACCAGCTGCCAAAAATTGGGTATAACAGACTGCTACGGAAAATCCGCATGAAAGATTCTGCCAGTAGGATGTAATATCGTGCCAATGTTTTGGCTAGAACAATATGACCGTTTTCCGTCGTATCGCTATTCATATGATTCATATTTACATTGTAGAAACCTGTACCGGTGTTTTACCCTTTTCCTTTTTCACATTAACATGCCGTTTTATAGAGTAGCACATTATTTTATTGTATGGTTAGGTTATATATTCGATGAAATAGGACTGTAGAGGGAATGCGGATGAATTTTGAAACACCCTCTACACTCCTGTGTATGAATGGTAAACCTCTAAATTTACGTATGTAAAACATTAAGGCCCGTTTTTTTTTTTTTTTTTTTTTTTTTTTTAATAGCATTATAGCTGGACTAAACTTATCTCACAATGTAAAATATCAAGATTTTAATATAAATTCATTTGTAATGCAAATTGTGTTTTGAAATTTATAAGTAAAATATTTATTTCCATTATTTTTTTTACTCGTGGGCTAAGTGAATCACAAAAAATAACCTTAAGGTAGTGCAATAAAATAACTATGTATTACTGATCTTACTGAATATTTCTTATTGACATTAAAACAATAATCTTAATAATCCAATTTGTATGCACCTTTGGGATTTTTACAAAATTCTAATAACAAAATGTATTTTTCAGGTAAGAACACAATTTCAAACTGAAAAAATGTAAGTAAATGTATTCTGTTTGGATTTAAATACATAATTTATATTTAATGATTTTATCACACAGATTTCGCAGATAAGAGCTACTGTAATTACTTTGAAATATGTAAAGAATAACCATAAGTACTCTTTTTGAAACATTATTTTTTTATTGCACTAAAAAAATTAATGTTTCAAAAAGGGTATTTATTGTTATTCTTTACGTATTTCGAATTAATGATTATAGTTGTTATTGTCATTAAATCAAATAAACCAACATGACTGAACATTTCCATTCCATTCAAATAACCAGTATCTTAGTAAGTTTTTTCTTAGTAAGTTATTTTTTTATATTTTTTATTATTCTTTTTTAAGTGTTGTGCAATGAACATGCACTTTGACGCTAAAGTATTTAATGTTTAGCTCATGTAACGGTTTGACAGTAAAATTTTAAAATTCCTAAATTAGAAACATCACGTCAAAGTGTTAAGTGTTAAGCTTTAAATATTTAATCAAAACTCATTTTAGCCTATGGATTGCTTGATACTATAGTAGGAATAAATTGAAGTCTTACCTTAGCAATCCTTTTTTATGCATTTGTGAAATCGATTTCAAGCCCAAAGGCTCATCTTCAGTCACATGACAGGTCTACCAAAATTAAAATAAGTCATCCAGAGAATTTTGTCGGTTGATAAAATTACTTTTAACACATAACACACACATTTGGCCTACAGAAATCACCAGTGATCTATGTACAAGTCTAATTTTAACCATGGTTAATTTTGTTCATGTTCCTAACCTCAATTGTTATCACTGTTGAAAAGAGCATGCTCTGGTGACTGAACTGATATGAGGTTATGTGACCTTTGACATGGAGAAGAAAAAATGGTGTTGCCTTTGGATAACTGCTCCCTATGTGGAATGGTCATTGATTTGCATTATTGTATCAAACATTATGTTGGCGGAGAAACTTTTTTGATCATTCATGATGTGAGTGGGGTTATTTTTGGTGTTGCTATATATGTGACTAGCTGTTGCCCGTCGTGATTTAATCTATTTTATAGATAATAAAATAGAGTAATGAAAACTTCTTCCTTAAGAATTACATTTAAACAATGAATTATTGTGAGTGGAGCTCTGAAGGAATTTTGCAAAACCTTTTCATAATGAGAAGCTATGAGCAAATAGGAACGGCCATGTCAAAATTCCACCCCGTAAGCACTATAGTCATTATGAAGTCATGTGGGGCGAAGTCCTAAAGAACATCAAAAACTATTTTTGCAAAGGTGTTTCTTAGTGAACACTTATTATTAAAACGGAATGTAAACGTTAAATTTCAACCCCGTATGATATATGGTAATTTTGAGGATTTGTGGAAAGGAATCCTAAAGGACATTTGCAAAATCGTTTCTTATTGAACACCTATGAGCAAAAAGGAACTTCCATGTCAAATTTCAACCCAGTAATCCAGGGCGGATTAATTTTGAAGTCATGTGGGGTGGAGCCCTAAAGAACTTCAAAAACCAAATTTTCAAAACCATTTCTTTGTGAGCATCTATTACCAAAACAAAACATCCACGTTAAATTTAAACCCCTTAGGATCTATGGCAATTTTTAGGTTTTGTGGGGCGGAGCCCTACAGAAAATTTGCAAAATTATTTCTTACTGAGCACCTGTGAGAAGAGGAGGAACGTCCATGTCAAATGATAACAGCATGCGCCCTAGGGTAATTTTCAAAACCTGTGGGGTGGAGCCCTTAAGTATTTAAAAAACAATATTTGCGGAAACCCGTTTCGCAGTGAGTACCTATGAGCAAAGATAAAGTCCATGTCAAATTTCAACCCCGGAGGCCCTGTAGTAATTTTGAAGTTCAGTGGGGCGGAGCCCTAAAGTGCTTCAAAAACTATATTTGCAAAACAGAGTGTTAGTGGAGTAAATATTAGGAAAGAAAATCGTCCATGTAAAAGTTCAACACGTGGGCTATATATAAATTGTGAACTTATGTTGGGTGGAGCCCTAAAGGATGTGTACAAAACATACTTTTTTTCATTGAGCACCTATTAGCAAAGAGATTTCAACCCCATAGGTTTCTTGATTAGTATTTAATTTTGGTCATGCGGATAGCATTATATTGAAATTTCGAAAGCCTGTGGGGCGGAGCCCTGAAGGAATTTTGCAAAATCGTTTATTAGTGAGCACCTAAGAGGCAAGACGAACCTGTGGTCAAAGTTTCAAGTAAATTCATTTGGTAGTTCATGAGATTTCGCGAGTCCTTAAAAATTAAAATGCAATAAATAAAGTTAAATTCTACTTTCTTCAATACTAATAATCACATATATATGAGAAGATTCTAAAACTTAAGTGCTTTATAAATTAGGTTGATTTCACTGACACATAACTATGATGTTTAAATGGTCGGAAATAACCTTAGTAAACTTTTGTTCTAACAGCTGATAATTAAATAAATTGCAGACAACTATTGAAATTTCAAATAGCTCTCATCTGCGATAATGTAAACAAAAACCCAAAACAAATTATTCTTCCTATACGAACTCCATGCTAACTTTGACCTTCTGTGGGGCGGAGCCCATTGGGAATTTTGTAAAATCGCTTCTTATTGTCTGCCTACGCTATGAAAGGAATATGTATGCAAAATCTCATGCTTCTAGGTGCTATGGTTTAGCATGTGCGTTGATCGGAATTTCGCATTTATATATAGAGATATTGTTCAATGATATTTAGTCTATTGCTTTTTGGTGCTTTATGTAGAATTTCTAGATCTTCTTCGATAATAGTATAGGAATGATTATTTTCAATTAGATGTTCTGCGTACGTTGAAGTATGGTATTGGTGATTTTTTTGTAAGTGTTCCTTGTACCTAATCTTAAAACTCCTTCCTGTTTGGCCAATATAATACTTTGGACAGGTTCCACATTTCAATTTATATACACCTGTTTGGTCAAAATTATCATTTTTTAATGTTGGTTTGTTTAAAATTTGATTCAGACTGTTTTTCGATTTGTATGCTACCTTATAACCTTTATTTCTTACAATGTTGTGAAGGGAGTTGTTGACTGTACCATGGTAGGTCATTAGTACATATTGGTTTTTTGGGTCTGATTGGTTCTTCTTTTGGGGTTTATTTTTATGTTGCCAGACCAATTTGCTGATGAGGTGGGGGCTGTAGCCATTGTTGACGGCGATTTGTTTAATAGTATTCAGCTGTTAAATAATCTTGTTTGGCTAACGGAGTGTTGAGAAGTCGGTGGATCATGCTATGGAATGCTGCATTTTTGTGGGCTGTAGGATGATTAGAACTGTTCACAATCCTTGACTTTATTGAAATTGAAATTTTGTTAGATGACATAAACACTTGGTTGAAAAAAGAGATAACTTCCAAACAAATCACTCATCAGAAAAAAGTTCTAAAACTAATACAAGACAAAAAACAAGCCACCCCCAACAATCAAGCATTTTCAACCCACAAATTCTATCCTCGCTTAATAAACAATACTAACATCGTATTGAATTCAGATGAAGTCAATTTACTTGAGAAAGGACTGAAATTCTGTATCCCTAACAATAATAATGTAAATCTACTTTTAGAAACTGAAGAAACAATTCAGTCCCTCCCAACTAAACAACAAAATGAAGCAAGAATATTAGCTCACCAAAAAATTACTAAACATAACCGAAGACCCACCAAAAGGACAGCAAAAAATCCCAACATAATAACAGCTAAAAAACTATCTGCTAAGCTTAAAAATGCAAACGCTTCCACTGTCATAGCTGACAAAGGCAAGACCCTTGTAATAGTGAACAATGTTGAACACCACAACAAAGTACTAGAATTCATAACAAAAACTGGTATTAAGAAACTAAACAAAGACCCCACACAAAAATTTCATTCATGCATAAGGAATCTTGTAAATAAATCCAACATCTTATCCAGTGATCAAAAGATACAATGCCGCACCATGAAACCCACTGCCCCTAAACTAAAAGGACTACCAAAACTTCATAAAGAAGGAGAGCCCATAAGACCTCTTGTTATTTCAATCAACAGTCCAACACATAAATTAGCTAATATATTAGATAGAATAATACGAGCAGAAGTATCACTACCAAATAACATATCATTGAAAAACACGGCAGATTTAGTTAACAAAATAAATGATGAGAAATTTCCAAACACCCATCTTCTAGCATCATTTGACATCAAAGACTTATATACTAATATTCCCATAACGGAGACCCTCAGAATTTTAAAAGATAACCTCATGCAACAAAACAATCTAACAAAAGCAAAGTAGATGAATTAATCAACATTACAGAGACGGTTTTAAAGCAGAATTATTTTAAATACAACCAAGAATTTTACACCCAAGACAGAGGCCTCGCAATGGGATCCCCTCTATCAAGTATTATGGCCGACATATTCCTTAACCACATGGAAAACAACTTCATTTTAAACCAAGACAATTGCAAATCAAATCACATACTACCATAGATATGTTGATGATATATTGTGCCTATTCCAAGGTAATCATAGACAACTTGACCTCCTCACAAAACATCTCAACCAAATCCATTCCAACCTCATGTTCACAACTGAAGTAGAGAAAGACAACCAAATTAATTACCTGGACTTAACCATTTACAGAAAAGAAGAGAAACATGCATTTAAGATCTACCAGAAACCAACAGCAACAGACCTAACTATACACCAGACTTCTAATCATCCTACAGCCCACAAACATGCAGCATTCCATAGCATGATCCACCGACTTCTCAACACTCCGTTAGCCAAACAAGATTATTTAACAGAACTGAATACTATTAAACAAATCGCGTCAACAATGGCTACAGCCCCCACCTCATCAGCAAATTGGTCTGGCAACATAAAAATAAACCCCAAAAGAAGAACCAATCAGACCCAAAAAAACCAATATGTACTAATGACCTACCATGGTACAGTCAACAACTCCCTTCACAACATTGTAAGAAATAAAGGTTATAAGGTAGCATACAAATCGAAAAACAGTCAGTGAATCAAATTTTAAACAAACCAACATTAAAAAATGATAATTTTGACCAAACAGGTGTATATAAATTGAAAAGTGGAACCTGCCCAAAGTATTATATTGGCCAAACAGGAAGGAGTTTTAAGATTAGGTACAAGGAACACTTACAAAAAAATCACCAATACAATACTTCAACGTACGCAGAACATCTAATTGAAAATAATCATTCCTATACTACCATCGAAGAAGATCTAGAAATTCTACATAAAGCACCAAAAAGCAATAGACTAAATATCATTGAACAATATCACATATATAGCAACACCAAAAATAACCCCACTCACATCATGAATGATCAAAAAAGTTTCTCCGCCAACATAATGTTTGATACAATAATGCAAATCAATGACCATTCCACATAGGGAGCAGTTATCCAAAGGCAACACCATTTTTTCTTCTCAATGTCAAAGGTCACATAACCTCATATCAGTTCAGTCACCAGAGCATGCTCTTTTCAACAGTGATAACAAGTGAGGTTAGGAACATAAACAAAATTAACCATGGTTAAAATTAGACTTGTACATAGATCACTAGTGATTTCTGTAGACCAAATGTGTGTGTTATGTGTTAAAAGTAATTTTATCAACCGACAAAATCCTCTGGATGACTTATTTTAATTTTGGTCGACCTGTCATGTGACTGAAGATGAGCCTTGGGACTTGAAATCGATTTCACAAATGCATAAAAAAAGATTGCTAAGGTAAGACTTCAATTTATTCCTAATAAAATATTTAATAATAATTACATTAGTCCTATTATCATGTTAAAAGACTTATTCGTTCACCAATTTTAACATTTTATAAATTAAAATGCCACTGATAATAGGTTATCTGTTATAATATTACAAGTCTATTAATATAGGTTATCTGTTAAAATATTACAAGTCTATTAATAAGTATGTATGACTGTTTTAAAACTATTATTTGACATCAGCTTTCTGTTAGTGGTTCTTAGAGTGAAAACCTTTTGTAAGATTCGAAGTTTGTTGGTTCAAGTTGGTTGATTCGAATAGCATGGTTGTTCCTTTTCCAAGCTAAAGTACCGGTAACTGGAATTAATAAATTAACAATAAATTTTCTTACTTGAACTCAAAGAAATCAAAAACTTGAAAGAGTGTAATATAGTAACATATTGTATTATACATAAAAAAATTAACATAGTATAATAAAACAATATACTATATGAAAAATATTGAGTTTTTGTTTATTACTTTCCAGTTATAACTAAAATTAAGTGAACAAGAAAATAAAAACAATTTTACATAGTAAATCAATAAATAATTTAATTAAAATGTATTGCTGTTAAAATCATGTGATTTTTCATTCGCAACTAACCTTTTCATAACGCAACCAACTATAAACACAAATTACATTCATTTTATACGAGGGGTTGCAAAAGATAAACACCATACTTCAGTATGTTACCGCTCATAATGTTGCATTAGTATGCTTTAGTCATAATGTGTTACTTTTTATGAATAATTTCCCCTACTATCATTTCCTGTGAAAATTTATGGGAAGAGTGTTCTTTTTTATGGTGTAAATGAAAAGTTAAAAAATTCCATTCTCTTCTACTTTGCAATCTTTATGAATAATACATTAAATATTTATTATTCCATATTTTTATTTATGAATAAACCCGAGTCACCAACATAACACCTGTGATATTAATAATGCAAATATCATAAAAATATTCATAACATTTCAGTACAGATTTTGTTTTGATAACTAACAAATTGCAGTAACTAGACTGCTAATATATTAAATTAACAGTTTCAAAAACATTTTAAAATACGCAGAATTTTTAGAAAAATGCATAAAAATGCAGTTTAAAATGCTGCATAGTATGTTCTTATCTTGACCCACATTCTCAAACAAATGTCTTACTAAGTCAAATATACCAGAGAACGTCGCCTAATTTCGATCAGAAATTCAGTTGGTACGGACTCAATTAGTTTAAAAATATTTTATAGCTGGATAATCTATTTTTCCTGTTTTGTTACCATTTGTTATTACAACACTAAGAGCTATTTAATGATTAAATTAATCACTTTTCTTCCTTAAGATTAATATTGAAACTTTGAAAGCCTATAAGACTCGAACTTTGTAGCCCTGGGGACCAATGAGAATGACAGTGGGATTCTGCTTATATATGGGATGAAACCTTTCTAACGGTATGCGAAGAGTTTTCCTATGAGGCACACAAGCTGAGCAAAAGGAGGAAAATGAACATTACATACCTCGTTAAATTGTTATAAACACTAAAATGTCTATAAATCACTCAAAACATAAAATCTAATTATAACCATTCTAATATTAAGCTAGATAAAGTTGTTTTTCAAATCTATTTCAAGTACTAGTGGGTTCTAGGTAAAAAATCCTATTTATTTATAAAAAGAATCAACGGCTTTAATAATGCATATTCATTACCATAAACTAATTACGGGCTACCGTTTACCAGTTATATCCATTTAGGCCTTTAAATTACTCGTAAAAACGGTTATTTTAAATAATAGTGTGGTTTACATTAATTTTAGTGTTATTTAACATTAAAGGTCCACCGTTATATCAATGACTATACTTGATCCTGTAAGGTGTATATTGTTAAATTTATATGCAGCATAGTTAAAAACGTTTTTGCCGTTTGTAATTTACTTAAGTGTTTCAAAGATACAAAAATTCCTTGCTTATGGGTCCAAGTATCAATTGATGCTGAGAAATTATGAAAGAGATTTATCATTACCCAAATTAATGACTTTCAAATTCATCATTTAAAGTATTTAAAGCTGCACGAGCTGTATAGTACCTATTTATAAAAATATTATGATACTGATATAATTTTACTAAAATGGATTCGCAGTTCTAGAACAGAATGCATGTTAGACGTGTCACATTCATATTCATTATTCCTTAACGACTGCAAAATATTGGGATTGGGGGGGGGCCTTGGGATCCTAGCCACGTGAACTGGCAATAAAACACTGCTAAAGAAAATGCGATTTGTTAACGAGGTTTACAAATAAATTATATGACCGAAATGGCTTCCTATATCACTTTCGATACAGTGGGAAAGAATAAAATACGGTTTGAAAAAAATCAAATGGGTCATTGAGCACTGACAAAAGTGTTTTATGTCACCATTAAAATCAACTAAAGCTTGTAAGAAAAATAATAAAGTTATACTAAAAAAATAAAACTCTGTTAAAATATTCAGGTCGTACATTATTTGAAATACTTTAAGGTTGTTTTTAATAATTTTGAGAGGATTTCGGGATAACAATGTTAATAATATCTTCATTGACTTAAATACTATAGGTTTTAAGTTCGACGTATTTGAAAATGGCTTCTATGACCAATTAAAAAGTGGTAAAAATGTGTAAATAAAAATGTATCATCTTAAAATCAAAATGACCTTTGTCACTCATTAGTGTTTGCTTACGTATAATATTTGGCTTACATTAATTCTTTTATAAATATTTTTTATAAATATCAGAAGTTAAATTTCCTATTATAATAGGCCTTTGATATAAAAATATATTATTTTATAAATAACCTTTTTTAGAATTAGCTATTGTATGAAGTTAACATCAAAAGTTAACATTTTCATTGTAAGATGCTACAATAATATATTTTATGATAAATCATGTATCTTCTAATTGCCTATAACATGAATTGCTATTGTATATTTTCTATAAAAGTACTTTTAAAATAAATTCCTGTATTTTAAGAACGAAAGTAGATAACAAAAATGGCAAGGTTAGTAGATCTGTAAGTCATAATGAATCGCAATTTTATGGAAACGAGTTCTGAACTTGGAAAGCTGAAGCTGGAGGCTGAATAAGTCTGTAAAACTATGTAGCCTTAGAGGTTTTATTGAATTAAAACTTTGTATGAAATTTATTTTATATTTCCCTAACAACGCAGTATATATTATTAGCAAAAGAGAAAGATAATAGGCCATCACCCATATAGCTTAGTTCCATACTTTTTTATAGATATTTTCGGGTTATCTATGTTATTGGAATACAATAGCATATAAATCAAAACAAAACCATGTTCAACCATATGCAGTAATCCAAAATATTTTTGATCTAAAAAATACAGACCCAATATTTTTAACATGTATTGTTGAAAATTTTTTAAATCGTAAAACGTAATTGATATGAACGGTATCATTTGCTCGTAAGACGTTTCATTCTTTGGATACCTTAGCAGCGTGGGAGAACTGGAATTGATCCTAGCCGACCGTCCCTTCGTTAGGGGCGTATTAGATAGTGGTTATTCCCTTCGATGTCGTAATATTGGTTATTTAATAAAAAAATTATATTTTGCAACAACCTATTTGTGCATGAAGACAATAAGTTTTTCTTTTTAAAATAATCTGAAAATATATACTAACCTTAACATGGTTTTAATTTGATTTTTCCAAGAATTCATCAAAATTATTAATTTCTAAGAGTTGTGAGAATATTAAACGAAACCACTCATTTTACTTAAAAGGTTAATTCATTAACATTGGTGAATACCTGGACATGATAAAACAAAATGTAAAGTGGATCATTCACCTATTGTTTCATGGTGTCTTTATATTGTTTTGAAAATTCAATATTGGACTTGGCAACAATGTCACTGTCAGGATATAATGGATCCTCCAGCCTTATCCATATTCATCGAAAACTCATCCGTCTCAATTGTCCAGAGACAATAAACACCACTTTAAAAGATTAGGATTACTCTGAAATTGTTGATATTTATTTAGAAATATAATGTAGTCCATGTGTTTATTAATAATTGTCTTGAGGGTTTATATATTTTTGTATTTATATTTGTTTCATTAAAAAAAATTATAAAAAGCCGTAATAATTAAGACACCCTTAACAAACGTTATTGGCTCTAATAGGTACAGTTTACAATTAATGATACGCTTTTAATTAAATTTGCATCCTTGTCATTATATAAATATAATTCATTTAAATTTTTATCAGTACAAAATTAAATTAATCCTATTCAACTAGCATATGGAAATTACAGATTCTTCGCCATAGGTAAAATCCTATTCTAATCTCACATACCTTGTAATTATCCAAGTTATTGCAAAATATTTGAAAAGGTATGAATATGAGTTTATCCTTATAAAAAGGGAAAAAAGAAGAAAAATCAGGCCATTGGAAGATTTTAAATTCCTCGATAAGGTAAATATCCTTACAGTCAACTTTTGAGAATCACGATAGATTATCTACAAACTAAAACTCCTACTGTGCATACTTTTATAGATGGCACGTGCTTAAATTCATTCCTCAGCTTCCTGTATCTACCCTAATCACGTTTACTGTTGTTTGATTTCCCTTTTTCTTATTGATACTTTGTTCAGTTTAATTTGCAAGTAAATTTACAGAATGAAATAGAAGTTCATAAGTAGAAAAAGTATATTTTTTATTAAAATATGTCTGTGATTTATATTTTTCTGTTCCGAGTATTTAATGGCGTATAAACCAACATTAAAAAATTATTAATGAAAAACAAGTATCAGATAGTATAACGTTTTTTAAAGAGAATATTCTCGTATAACTATTGTTAATTTAGTATTATAACCGGTGTGATATATTTTAATGGATATATATAATATAAAAATATTGGAATATATACCAATTATGTATTTCTCACAGTCCAGTAATTCAGAATATTTGTTACGAGTGCGTAAGAGACTTACGAGTATTTGATGTGGAAGGGAGGACATTAGCATAACAGATTGCATTGCCGTGTAGAACTGGGAACAAGCACTGCTGCACGGAACCCAGCAGACTGAGCACTGGATGGTTCCAGCGTGTTGTCGTTAGTTGTACAAATTACATCCAATTAAAGGAGATGTAACATGTAGCGGCACTATCTAAATATTTGTAATCACAAATTACTGGTCTTATTGAAAGATAAAGGACTATATTCCACTATTCACCCACCATCAGCAATAGGCTCAGAAAATTGTTATTCTCAGAACATTTTACGTAGGTCTTTTATTAAGTAGTATATATTTTCAATTCACACATTCTTTCATTTGAATTCATCTTATCTATTTTTAATTCATTCTTGTTAGTTTTTTTTGCTCTTTTGATTGACCTACCTCCGTTCATAGATTACAGAACAATTTAACGCCGACGAACGGGAGTGAGCCTTTTTGGTGGTAGATAAATTACATTACTTGATATTCTCCATCGCCACTGGATGTCCACCATCGCCGTTGGTTGTCCTCCATTGCCAATGGATGTTCACCATGGCCACTGGGTGTTTTCCATCGCCACTGGGTATCCTCCATCGACATTGGATATTCACTCTCACCACTGGATGTTCTCTATCGCCACTGGGTGTTCTCTATCACCACTGGGTGTCCTCCATCGCCACTGGATCTCCTCTATCGCCACTGGGTGTTCTCCATTGCCACTGGATTTCCTCCATCACCACTGGGTGTTCTACATCGCAACAGGATATTCTCCATCGCTACTGGGTGTCCTCCATCACCACTGGATGGTCACCATCACCACCGGATGTTCTCTATCACCACTGGGCGTCCTCCATCGCCACCGGATGTTTACCATCACCACTGGGTGTCCTCCATCGCCACTGGATTTCCTTCTTCGCCACTGGATGTCGTCCATCGTCACTGGACGTCCTCTATCGCCACTGGGTGTTCTCCATTACCACTGGATTTCCTCCATCGCTACCGGAGGTCCTCCATCGCCACTGGATGTTCCCCATCGCCACAGGGTGTTCTCCATCGCCACTGGGTGTCTTCCATCGCCACTGGATTTCCTCCATCGCCATCGGATTTCCCCCATCGTCACTGGATTTCCTCCATCGCCACTGGATTTCCTCAATCGCCACTGGATTTCCTCCATCGCCACTGGATTACCTCCATCGCCACTTAAGGTCCTCCATCGCCACTGGATGTTCACTATCTCCACTTGGGGGTTCTCCATAGCCAGTGGGTGTTCTCCATCGCCACTGGATTTCCTCTATCGCCACTGGGTGTTCTCCATTACCACTGGATTTCCTCCATCGCTACCGGAGGTCCTCCATCTCCACTGGATGTTCACCATCGCCACAGGGTGTTCTCCATCGCCACTGGATTTCCTCCATCGCCATCGGATTTCCCCCATCGTCACTGGATTTCCTCCATCGCCACTGGATTTCCTCAATCGCCACTGGATTTCCTCCATCGCCACTGGATTTCCTCCATCGCCACTGGATTTCCTCCATCGCCACTTGAGGTCCTCCATCGCCACTGGATGTTCACTATCTCCACTGGGGGTTCTCCATAGCCAGTGGGTGTTCTCCATCGCCACTGGATATTCTCCATCACCAATAGATAATACAAGTACTCCATTGCTGATCATATGTCAAGATGATTAAGATTAGTCTTCATATTAAGAATGGACTCGACAAAGCCTGTTGCCCCCTTGTCCTGTTTTTGCCCCTATAGTCGATTATCATAAGGATTGTTGACACAGACACTGTTACAAACCCCAAATACCTAGCAAGGCTCAATGGATGTTCACCTAGTCGCACGCAAAGATGGTGTGCTCTGTGGGATCAGGAAAACCATGAAAATGCAAGCAGTGAAATCTTTTAGCAATCCTCATTATATGGAGGATTTCAAAGGAACATTTATCCGGACAAACATTTTTTATATAGTATTTCACCTCTCAATGTCACATATCCACTACCTGACGTCAAAAATACATCTTGCAGTCCACCGACACCTCGACTCCGACTTCCAGCTGGCTTACCATTCAGAGAGAGTGTTCTCACCTCCTTCTGAGGCGACGACAGCTCTTTCAGAAACAATCTTCTGCGATAGCTTTCATGGCTCACGTGCCAAGAGACGGACGGGCATGGCATAACAAGAACAGCTGGTTTAGAGAACAATCTGGCAAAAGTCACTCACAGAGCCGCTGAACACCGCACAACACTTTGTTTCTGTAAATCTTAAGTAAATGTGGTACTTCTACAACTATCAGTAGGGTAAGAATTAAAACCCATCACATCGCCGCAATAGTTTCAAAGTCCGTCGCGTTAAAACTCCTGAAACCGAAAATAAACAGTTTTTAACAAAACAATTAATACTGGTACATTACCAAGACTATTTGCTCATAAATATTTCCATTTGCATTACAATGGCTCTCATTAAATTGCACCTAAACGTGACAGATGTGGAGACTGTAATGTATGTGCTAGTGCGAATTGTGTTTTTGCGACAGAACAATTAATTTCAATTTCATCCGTTATCAAACCGTTGTTATTTCATTCCAACAGTTAACTTCTTAAACGTGACTTCATTTCATTTTCAGAGAGGTATATTTATACAGGTGATCGAGAAAAAAACGTTCCAGGTTCCAATAATTCAGGAGGGTTTTCTAGGCCTACACATTAAAATATGCAAAAAGGTTCCTATGAACATAATATGTTCTTAAAGTTTTGTTCCCTACCAGTTTTATGCTAAATATAATTTTTACTTTCTCAGATAATTATAAAGTACATAGTTGACATGAACCTTAATCAAACCACTGTTCATTTTCACTAAACAATATTTCTTCTGCTGCGTATTTTCTAAATGGCCACCATTTTATTTATTTTTTTCAAACAAATATATAAAAATATGTAAGATTTATCAAACTCTTACAAAAATTTACTTATCTAAACAATGATACCGATTTGTAAAGAGCTGACGACAAATAACGGAATTATTGATATTTTTCATTAAAATAACCTATGTTTCCTTAATAATAGTTCAAAATCAATGTTCCTCTGCAGAAAAATGTCAATAGGTCCGTTATTTGTTGAAAATTTGTGTGATTAAGGTCCATTAAAAATATAAACTTAATATGATGTTAAGGAAAAATATTAAGTGTAATAAATGTAACGGCGGCTGGAAGCTTAACAAAGCGTTTTAGGACATATGATTATAGGAACCTTTTTGCTTATTTCAATGTGCACGATAACCTCCTAAATTATTGTAACGTTTTTTTCCAACAACCTGTTTTTTACGGCTCATTTAGCCAGCCACTAAATTTTTAATAATAATGAAATAAATTGTACGGTGCAGAGAACCTAAATCAAGATATGTAAAGATTGTGCTCCAAAATAAAATTATTAATCTCTCATTATAGAGATGAATCCATTGCGCTTAGCCATTGCAGCCCAGCTTCACTTGCGCTATGGAGACCGATCAGCTCTTCGGGGAAAGCACTTAGTAGGCACCCAGCGACTATGTGCTCCATAGTTTGATACTGTGCTCCGCAGTCGAATGACTGGTCAATTTCTCCAAAGAGGTAACAATGGATTACTTTCATAGTTTTTGTGTGGCGACTAAACATTGTAGAAACCCGTCAAAGAATCGTTGAAGAGAAAACCGTCAAATCAATAAAGTGATTAATTTACTTGTCTAAAATGTAGTAGAAAAACAATCGAACTCACTGTACAAAATAATAGGAATATGAGTTTCAGAGACTAAAATACTTTAATTTCATGAATAAATTTAGTCGTCAAAGTATAAAGACCAGACTCCCATATGGCATACACAATTTTATGGGAGAACAAAGATAAAACGATAAAAAAACACCTATGATGCGAACAGATATAAGTGAATTGAAATTGTATAAAGTGATTCTCAACTTCAACATTTATAGTCAAATTTAACTGTTTCCTATCCTAAAAGAAAAATCCAATATTTAAAATTTCTATTCTTATTTTACCACAATACAGGCGAGTCAACCTTTCATATCTTTTTTATGCATATAACGTATGGATGATGTTTATGCCTCAAGTTGCTATTGCCCTCAAGTAATGAAAACTCATATTGTTTTAATTTGACCTAACTATTAAAGTATTTTATTATCCATAACACGAGAATTCCAGAAGCATATATGATAATTAAATATCTTTGCTTGATTTTATAAGATTACACTGATAAAAAATATATAATAGTGTAAATTTACTAAAACGTATTACAAATTATGTTTTCAAGATAAAAACCAATAATTCATTCGTTTTATTTTTACTTTAATTATTTTAACAATAAGACAATATTATGTGCTCTATAGTAGAAAAAATAATCATACAAATATTTATATTTTATTATTTTTACGTTTGTTATTAACAACCCACACGTATCAACAATGATAATTCATTATTCTGTATTATTAAATATACATATTCTATATTCTTTACATTTGTATACATGATTATTCATATTATTTATCTACCTATCAATCCTCTCCCCACTTACTTACATATTTATAATCAGGTAATTGTATTTTACTCGTTGAATTGGGTATTTAACGAGAACACGTTAACAACTTTAACACGTTAGCAAACTCAAATATATCATGTCAGAGTCCATAATTGATAGCTCCTTAGGGATACCAGCCGGACGTTTGACCTACATATTTAACCGTGTCATACCAATGTATTTATTACTGCAGCGCTACTGCTTGCAGATTCATATCACTTTGCAACATGAATATTCAATGGTTTGAATACAATTTTATTGAATATGCAACTCTTAAAAAAACAGTTATAATACTACCCTAAAGCGGGTTTTCTCTTGGTTTGATTTTTTTGGATCTTAACTGGGTTTACCTGTAAATAAAGTGTATTGTGAAACCATAACTAGAAAAAATTAGTTCTAAAAGGATTAAAATTAACAAAAGGTAATTAACGTTTACTGGTTTACCGGTTTTATTAGCAAATTGAAAACGTATGAAAATTACTACTCAACGTAATTGTTTGGGAGTTTAAGTTCAAACCATTGCGTCAATCTAAACATTAAATAACTAATTAAACCTTAAGCAAACATCGTAAGATAAAAAGGGGACAGTCCCAATCTATTTCTTTAGAGGAAATGTGGTATTTTATTTTGATTAATTTCTTATTTGCACCTTAATTTATTCCAAACATAAAATAAATATTACTGTTCAGTTTGCTGGAAACTTCTATTTACGTAGTGAGAGGAAAGTTGAACAAAAAACTTTCTTCTCCTCACTAACCTCCATCTCACAACAACCTCTAACAAAAAAATTCAAATACGAACTCCGAATTTTTATTAAATTTTCAAATTGTAAACGCAGTTTAAAGACATTTTTATAATTTGGCATTTTTCTCTAAAGTTATCGGTTGGTTAGCTAAGTACAATCGAAGTTGATTTTTATTACCTATAATAAGAATAACACGGGGCAAAATTGAATTGCTTATTGAGCCATAACCATTCCCCTAAACAAAAAATGCTGGAAATCATAAAAATACTTAAAATAATGTTAAAAATTCGTTTTATAACAATTGACAATTTTTACCAATTTTACTATCCGTCCGCCATTTAATAAATAAGTTCGTGAATATTTGGTATAGGTAGCCTTGAATAGGTAGTAATATTTGAGTTTTTTTAATGAATTAATCTGAAAATAAAAACAACCTGTGCTTTATTATTATACCTTGTTAGCTTTATTAATACTCTTGAATATAATTGCTGAGATAGGGCATCATCAATTTCTTTAACAACCAATTCATTCTTCATGGCTACACATTAAAAACCTTTTAAGTACATTAGTACAGTGCATTAGGGACACGAGGCTCAATATTGGAAATTCAAACTCTTAATGGAAAGTCAACAATTGAGTTGTAAGCAGAGCCATTGACGATAAGTAAAAGAAGTGTCTGGAGTGCTCTATTTATCCGAGTGGCTAAAAGGCTTATCAGTGTTTGTAAATGATAACTTTAAGCGTGAAAAACCTACTAACTATTATATTATTTTTATAATGCATAAGTGAAATAATTAAAAAAGTGAATTCATTTTTATAAACATACAGGGTGTCTCTGAACTCTCTACCGACTTTTTCAGGTATTATTCCTGTACCAAAGACAAGCCAAAATATCATATTAAAATTTCCAAAACTCCATAGTTACCCGTATAGCCGCCATTTTGTATTTTTTAAGCATAATTTTTAATTTGAGAATTGCTTGACATAATAATTCTGTACACAGCTTATTTAAGTAAAGACCTAGCTGGAAAAAAGAACTTTATATCATTCATATTTTCAAAATAACGGCTGTTTAAAATCTTTAACCTTAAATTGCTTGAAAACTGCATTATTTACATATTTACATATTTACATTATTAAGTATTTACCACTTACTTACATATTTATAATCAGGTAATTGTATTTAATTGTAATTGTATTTTAAAGTTCATTATTTTTCCAGCTAGGTCTTTGCTTAAATAAGCTGTTTACCGAATTTAAAATTATTACGTCAAGCAGTTCTTAAATTTATAATTATTTCTTTAAAATACAAAATGGTGGCTGTACGGGTAACTATGGAGTTTTGGAAATTTTTAACATTATATTTTGAGTTGTCCTTGGTCCAGAAATAATACCTGAAAAGGACGGTAGAGAGTTCAGAGACACCCTGTATATTAATAACTCACAAAAATAACAGATGATTAAAATTATAATCAATAAGTCGACATCTGTGAATAATTTGCAGTGTCAAGAAATATAAATGATTATATAGATTTTAAAACTTATATGACTAGTCCATTGTAACTAGTAAACAATAGTTCAGAGGTTTTCTATGTTTGGTTCAATGTTAACTTTATAATTTCAAATATAAATGGTAATAAAAGTTTATTTGTAAATAAGTTAGATTGTTAGCGTAAAAATTCTTTATGACAAACACAGTTCTAAAAGTGGATCTTGGTCCTAGATGGTTATGGTTCATACATTTTGATACCATTAAATTGTGAAAACCCCTACTTAATCTGGTGGATATATTAACGCGAATTAGATTCAAGGGTGAGTTTGTTGTATCATATGAAGTAAGGTAATGATTGAGCTTTGAGTGTAGGTCTAATAACGTGCAATTAGGTACAAAGCTTTAAACCACAAAAGGGTTCCGATTTTCAATTTAGAGGTAGAAATTTCGTTAGTGATTAAATAGCTGTTGGTTCTTTTATCTACGATTATTTCTACAAGCACCAATAACTCGCACATCAGCTGACTGCTCCATTACGGTTCATGGTTTAGTTTCTTTATGTGCCAACCTCAAAAGAGTGTGATCTTATGTGGGGAGAACAACAATTAAGTCAAGGGACATTGTGTGTCCCTTGTTTTGGATAGGTAACCAACGCAAAATAAAACTTTAATTTTGTCCAATTATAATGTTTATTATATTTTTAGCGGCTTAGAAAATTTAAGTTGGTCGTAGGTAAAGTAGTGTACGAAAAATTGTATTCAGCCTTTTTAATACATTCGTTTCATAAACTACGGTACTATTAGAGAGTGATTTAGCTCTCACAAAAAAAAAAAAAAAAAAAAAAAAAACTAACTAAAAAAAGCTTTCAAAAAAATAAAAAATATATAATTTTTTAAAGTTACAAGTCAATAATTATTTGCTTTTATCGGTTGAGACACTTTGTGTCAAGGTGGGGGGCTTTTTATTACTCATTGTGTTTTTTAAGCATTTAAAAATAATTAAATAATTTTGTTCGTTTTTAAAATCTCTTGCACCATTTAATATTAAAAAAGATTTGCTTTAATGGCTTACCATTTATACAAGAGGTAATATTATTTTCATTTTAATAGTCACATAACTAGTCTGACACTTCATTTTTTTAATGGTTATTTATTCTATAGTTTTAATTGGAAAGGGTAAGGCCATCAATATTGTTCTGTTAAAAATGTAATAAGAATATTTTTACCGATCAAGAGTGTGAGATAAATTGATGGAATTGAATTTATGAAATCTAAAACACTACGAAATCAACATTAAAACACACAAATGAAATGAAAATGCTTCTTTATTGATGCAAAAATTATGACCACATAGTCCTCTCTTACAGTCAACCTCTAAACTAAATAGTATAAACTAAAATAAAATAAATGATGTACTTTAAAAACAAAAACTAATAAGAAAAACTATAAAACAATACACTTTACCTTACGTTGACTATTGTGATACTAATAATAAAGATATAAAAAAGTTATCTTCTATGAAGTTCGTGGAAAACCACCACATACAAAATCAACTTTAAACAAAAGCCAGTGAATGATTGTGTTCAGCATTATACATACACATCGAAGTGTATGTTTGTAGCCTACTGGTATTGTTCAAAGTACTTCTCTAGGTTCATACAACTCCACGTACTATACAGTACTTCATAAATATTCATAACTTTTTCTGAGTTTCATGATTATATTTTTAGTTTAAACAATGATATAAAATGACAAAATCTTTTTTTTTAATAAGTAAATTTTATCAAACGTTTCTTTTTATGAAAGATTTTACCTAAACAATTATAGGGATGACATTTTTAGCATCAGACCTCTCAACCCAAAAGGTATTTAATTATATGTATTAATAAAGTTTGTTCCCTAATTCCTTACAAGGAAAGAATGATGGGATGTTGGTTGCCTTTGGGACAGAGTAGAGTTTTCTGTACGGCTCAGAGTGCACAACAAGACGAATACATTTTAGAAGGGCATGGAGAGTATAGCTTGTCGCGTGGACAGAGGAGTTTTTAAAGCTTGGAGTACAATAAATTGAAGAAAATAATTCACAATTACAGTTTCAAGTGGAATATGAAAAAGCAATAAAACGAACACAAAAAGCAGCTAGGACAGCGTTTGAGTGGAATGTAGCTTAGCTATAGAGGAACACAATCGTACAAAACCGACCAACTGATCTGAAATGCAGCGTGTGTGAGCTCTCCGCAAATCAGCTATTTTATTAAACGTTCTCAGTCTGTACCCTGTATCACGACTGTACTCGTCTTGTTTGCTTTGTTTCATCGTTTATTTCACTTATAGCGAGAAAAGGTTGCTAATCGCTATACCTGCGCTGTTTTATATTTAACTTTCCTGAGTTTTCCGGGGTACCATTGTAAAACATTAATGGAATCGGATTTTTTGTCAATGACATAATTTCATTAGGTTTGTTTAGCTAGAGATATATGTCATGATATTTTTAATTTCTAACCAAATTCAATTTTTTGTAAAGCAATAAGCAAATTAATATTAATTTTGTTACAGTACAGAGCAGCCACAAACCATGTTATAGGTGTAAAAACTGCAGTGTTATTATAAATTATGTTTATTCCAAATCCAAAACACTCTAACTGTTCGTTTATCCTTCAGTTTAATTGCTAAGTAATGCAGATGGCTAACAACATAAGAAAAGATTTCACTCGACTACATTGTTAAGCTTCCGTGTGGTCCTATAAAACCTTCTTCGAAGGATGAGTTGTTAAAGTTAAACATGATAAATCATTAATTTACAAGGCAGAAAGTGAATCTTCGGTACTTTTAATATATTTATAACGGTCCCCGAATATTTTTCATTTAAACGAATTGAAATGGAATAGTTTAAATCAAAATTATATAAGTTATTTATTTTAGTTCGTTAACCTTAATACGATTATTACTGACATAGTATAATTGTAGAGCAACTTCTGCTATTTAAGTACAAAGGGTTATGTTTAACAATATTACTGACACGACAGACGATCGGAACACATAGAGATCGCAAGGGGATACGTCTGTAGTGTAACATTGGTATACAAGTAACAATGCAGTTGTATGCCAGATGTTACTGCCTGGCGCGTCATGTAGCTGCAATACGGTTATTGATACATTATGTTTAACTAACTGGATAATGTTTCACATGTTATGTTTAACAAAATGAACTGCTGCTTATAATTGCTATAGTTATGAGCCGTGACGTTTTGCCCACCATGTGTGATGTCACGTCTCATTTGTTATAGTGTTGTTTTTTTCCTGGCCAGTGTTTTCTGTGTGCAGTATTCTGGAATATTCGGTGTTGTTTTTCTTCTTTTCACCAGCTGTGACGCAACGTCCTGAAAAAGATCATAGGTGCCGTTGGTGAACGTGACTGCAAGACGCACAATTTCGTCACTCTGGGTTTTCAAGAGTAATTATAGTAATTTTGACATTACAACCAGTGATTTTTGTGCTATAATGCGGTAATTTAATCTGCCCAACGCAGCCTTTCGGGGTCCAGCTGGGGACTTGGTCCCACCGACAATGCCCTGCAGATGATGGTTCCGGCCTGGTCCGTCCGCCTGCCCACCTAGGGGACATACATGGCCTTGGTCCCCACTTGCCGAAGCTGCAGGCCGCTCTTCTTTCCAGTGCCATGACGCCATAAACGAACGACTGTGATATGCCACTCCACCAATGAACTGTGATATTTTGTTATTTATGTGTGACAGTATTTGTTTATTTATTTATTTGTAGTCTCTATGTTAGGTTAGTATCCCATTAGGAGCCCGCCCTGCGCCACAGGTCTCCGGGTGGAATTAATTTTTGTCAACCTCAAAATTCGGCACGCCAATTCTTTTGTGTATTTTGTGTTTGTAATTGTTATGTTTATTTATTGAAATTTATTTGTTGTTATTTATTTATTTATTTAATTTATCAATGCCAATTTTAAGGTTAAAGTTTCAGAAGGGGGAATTTTTTTTAAATACTGTTGTTCTTGAATTTTGAATATCGATATTCTGGTTGGCCAACCTTGGTGACATTGACTTCTGGTAAAATTCTTTTGTTATCAAATTTATCACTGTGGACCTTGGATGTTCCCGATTTTCCACTGTTTTGCTGTTGTTAATTTTGCTGTTAACTTTGGGTAAAAATTAAATTTCTGGTTCCACAAGTTTGTTTTTTTGTTCTGAACTCCTGAGAGCGTTGGTGAGCCCCTCCCGTGGAGCGCCTTGGGCAAGCACGTTTCCAAAGGTCGGGTGCGCTTCCGCGGGGGTGCGGTTCAGATGGTAGCAGAGCGTGGTTCTTCAATTTGGTGGAGTGTGTGTGTGGCGAGAGGGATAGCGTCTTCTGTTGGACCCCAGATTGGTTGCGTAGGAATTTTCGCCCAGACACCTTAGGAGGTTAAGGATTTTGTGCAATTGTGTTGTGTTGCTGTGTTCTTTGTGTGGCAGCTGGCTGAGGACACGATGTCGGGAATTGTCCCGGAACACCTGCGGAAGGGTGAGCTGATTTTTGAGGTTCTGTCACGTGGGGAGGCCCCTGCTCCAGATGTGAGAAGTCTGCGAAGTCAGGTCCGAGGCATTCTGGGACAGGCTCAAAGTTGGCCTGTTGGCCTCAAGTCGGAGGATGAGTTGGAAGTGTGTAGGGAGCGGGTGGAGGAGTTGAGTGGTGAGCTTGAGGGCTGGAGTGAGTTGCCCTCGGGCAGGTCAAAAGTCTCGCTCCTCACTCAGCTGCTCCACTGGCAAACCAGGTTGAGTCTGTTGGCCGGGGTCCCGGATCTTGAGCCGACGGATAAGACCTGGGTGGAGGGTAGGTGTGCGGAATTTGAACAAGTCATTGACCGCCTGCGGTCTGCTGGCGTTGTGAAGAGTGCCGTGGAAGCTCTCGAGCGCGCTGCGGCGGGGTCTGCTGGGGGGGAGACTGGTGTTGTGGGGGCTGGACCGGTCGGGGGGTCCGTGACCTCCGTTCCTCCTGCGGCTGCCCAGGAGGTGGTCCGCGGGATGGATGGGGTGTTGCGGGTGCCTGCCCTGTTCCTCGCTCCCGCGGCGTCTGTCGCCACCCCGGTGGCTTCCGTTGCGGATGCGCCGCAAAAGGGTTTTTGCGGTGCCTTTGCGAAATTGCCTCATCCTCTCTCCTCCGCCTTGCAGGACCTTCGACCAGTTGACGGACTGGATGTGGAGGCACTGATCAAGTTCCTGGAAAAGGTTTTGAGAATTAAGGAACATCCTGGCATCTCCGATATCATGCTGTTGGAGCTTCTTGCTCCGCTTTGCAGGAAGCCGTTGAGTGACAGATTGGTAGACTGCCTCAAGCGCCAAACGAGCTTTGATTTCTTTCATGCTGATGTGTTGAGTTTCTTTGTCCCTTTCCAAGTCATGGAAAGACTGAAGGTTGAGAAAGTTTTCCGCCCGCAGGCACCCAACGAGTCCCTCAGCCAGTTTGCCAATGACATCCGCATGGTGGGGCGAGTGTTGCGGTTGGACCTTACCGAGACTCAGCTGGTGGACATCATTCTCGTGGGTCTCAATCCTGGGGAGAGATCCCGGCTGCTTTTCGCTCCAAGACCATCTTCCTTCGCGGACCTGGATAGATTGTCTATCCTCTCACGCACTGTCCAGGCCGCTGATTCTCAAAGGGCCCAGTCCCTGGGGCATCTTCCCCGGAGAGGACCCGGTGTCGCGGCGGCTTCTGTCGGGGTATCCCACGTGTCTCCCACCAATGAGCAGCAGAGGCGTGTTCCTACCTGTTGGGGATGCGGTGGTATTGGTCACGTCAGACGTGACTGTCAAAAAGGAAGAAGGAATGCTAACCTTCCAAAAAACTTGTGAGGACCCGGGGGTTCTTGTCACGGGAGTCCTCGGGGAATAAAGTAAAAGATGATGTTAAAATTTTTTCTAAGACTTCTAGTGGAATGCTGCAAAAGGGGTTCAATGAGGTAGTTAGATCTGATTTTGCTGAGAAGGAGCCTCTGTTGCGGGGGATGCGTGGGGTTGCCTCGATGGGGGTCAAAGCGGCACGCTCAGTCTGCCCTCGCCTGAACATCTTAGCTGGAGACACGGTGCAGAAGGCCCTTGTGGATTCTGGAGCCGCCCGTTGTCTAATCTCCCTTGCGTTTTATGAAGAATTATTTTCTGGAGGTTTCATCAGGCAGACTGAGCCAAACTCTTCTATATGCTGGACTGCTTCTAAATCACCTCTTGTCATCAATTGCGAAGCTCAAATCAAAATAAAGATTGAGCATTTTTCCTGGGTGTGGAGCTTTCTTGTGGCTAAGGACCTTTGCTTTCCAATCATCCTGGGAGCGGACTTCATCAAACACACTGGCCTAATTTTGGATTTAGGTCGAGGTCAGTGTTACTTTCGGTTTTCCAGACGAGTGTCCATTCCTTTTGCTGATGAGGTCTTGAGTGCCGCTGCTGCTGTAGAGCCTGAGACAGAGAATGGTACCAAGACCGATCCTCTAGGGCATCTAGCTCCGACGGAGGCTGAGGCTATCAGGGATCTTTGCAAACTTTTCCCTGAGGTGCTTACGCCAAGGTTGGGGGCTACCAATCTGCTGGAATATGAAATTCGTCTCACGGACACTCGTCCTGTACGTTCTCATCCGTACAAGTTAGCTCCACCCAAAATGGAATCTCTCAGAGGCATCATTGATGACCTGCTCAAAAATGGGGTCATCGAACCTTCCTGAGCCGTGACGTTTTGCCCACCATGTGTGATGTCACGTCTCATTTGTTATAGTGTTGTTTTTTTTCCTGGCCAGTGTTTTCTGTGTGCAGTATTCTGGAATATTCGGTGTTGTTTTTCTTCTTTTCACCAGCTGTGACGCAACGTCCTGAAAAAGATCATAGGTGCCGTTGGTGAACGTGACTGCAAGACGCACAATTTCGTCACTCTGGGTTTTCAAGAGTAATTATAGTAATTTTGACATTTCAACCAGTGATTTTTGTGCTATAATGCGGTAATTTAATCTGCCCAACGCAGCCTTTCGGGGTCCAGCTGGGGACTTGGTCCCACCGACAATGCCCTGCAGATGATGGTTCCGGCCTGGTCCGTCCGCCTGCCCACCTAGGGGACATACATGGCCTTGGTCCCCACTTGCCGAAGCTGCAGGCCGCTCTTCTTTCCAGTGCCATGACGCCATAAACGAACGACTGTGATATGCCACTCCACCAATGAACTGTGATATTTTGTTATTTATGTGTGACAGTATTTGTTTATTTATTTATTTGTAGTCTCTATGTTAGGTTAGTATCCCATTAGGAGCCCGCCCTGCGCCACAGGTCTCCGGGTGGAATTAATTTTTGTCAACCTCAAAATTCGGCACGCCAATTCTTTTGTGTATTTTGTGTTTGTAATTGTTATGTTTATTTATTGAAATTTATTTGTTGTTATTTATTTATTTATTTAATTTATCAATGCCAATTTTAAGGTTAAAGTTTCAGAAGGGGGAATTTTTTTTAAATACTGTTGTTCTTGAATTTTGAATATCGATATTCTGGTTGGCCAACCTTGGTGACATTGACTTCTGGTAAAATTCTTTTGTTATCAAATTTATCACTGTGGACCTTGGATGTTCCCGATTTTCCACTGTTTTGCTGTTGTTAATTTTGCTGTTAACTTTGGGTAAAAATTAAATTTCTGGTTCCACAAGTTTGTTTTTTTGTTCTGAACTCCTGAGAGCGTTGGTGAGCCCCTCCCGTGGAGCGCCTTGGGCAAGCACGTTTCCAAAGGTCGGGTGCGCTTCCGCGGGGGTGCGGTTCAGTTAAATGGTTTTAACTCATTTCACGTAAGTGGAGTTCAGCAGATAAGTGGAGATTAAAGATTATACTTGGAGAAATTTCTTTTTTTGTCTAGCATTTTGCTTTGTGAAAAAAAAACACACAAAGATTTGACTTAAATGTTTTAACATTCGAATAAATAAGAGAGGGTGAATTCTCGCGTTAGAACTGTCAGTCTTCTGGTGTGTGATCGGCATAAGCTACATTTTCTGTTTTTTAAACTGTGCTGAAACCTAACGGAGGGAAGAATATAGGTGCTTCACAATAACATAACAATACAATATTTCAAAGTTCGATAGACAAAGAATCATCATGCAATGTTTGGAACAGATTGTTTTGGGAAACAATTGCGCCCAAACATTTTGGTTTAGGATAAAAACTACGCTAAAATAAAACTTACACTGTTTGGCTTTTATTAATATAACTAACAAGTACTTTTCTGATAAACAAACCTTTTCACGTTTGTTGCAAGCATAAATTTACAAATTTTTACCCTCTAAGTGCGAGAAGTTTATCTACACTATTTATGCTGCATTTCATATTTTTGACGGAACTGTTGTCTAACACCATAAATGACTTAAATTTTAATTAACAGTCGTTAATATACCAGTTTAGAACCAAATTATTGTTATTCTTATTAATCTTCGTCATTTATGAGATAAGTAACCAAAGTATAAAGCATACGGATTTACCACCTCTCTAAAAAAATGTCTGTATAATTTCATTTAAGTTACAAAGTAATAGTTTTTACAGTCATAATGTGAAGTACGAGGGGCATTTTTTCCAACTTCCGATTGGCTATAAATAAAAGACATGTTCATGTAAGACGACAATTTTATTTCCAAAAGATTGGTACACTTAAGGTTACTTTTGGACATAATCACTGAAGAGATTGAGACATTTGTCATATCTCTGGACAAGCTTTTCAATACCCTCTCCAAAGAAAGTTGCCGCCGGCCAAGAATACCATATTCAAAGCAAAACTAAAAAATCAAAAACAAAAAAGTTCAAAAATGTATAAAAAATATTTCAAAAAATTCGTAGAATAAACAGTAATGGTGAATCTGTGGTTTTCTTCAACAATTTTATCAACTCGTTGAGTCAGGTCATTTGAAACGAACTGGTTCAACGGGTTGGCCAAAACTGTCAATGAAAATCACAAATTTACTATTACTGTTTTTTTCTACAAAATGTTTGAATATAACAAAAACATTGTTTAGTTTTTTTGGATTTTTTTTATTTTTGCTTTAGATATGGAATTTTCGGCTGGCCGAAACTATCTTTGAAGGCATTGAAATACTTGTCCAGAGATATGACATAAGTCTCAATTTCTTCGGTGATTATGTCCAAAGGTAACCTTAAGTGTACCAATCTTTTGGTAGTAAAATTATTGCTTTGTAGGTTGAAAAAACGGCCCTCGTAATAAATTATCCATACAATATCGACATGAATTAAATGATAACACCACTTTAATTTTATGAAAGCACTATATAATTAGGCCCTATGTAATTTTTAACCGTATAATTTAGTCCCTACTATTTATGTCACTCATATTCAACGTACAGGTTGTTAAATTTACAAATAAAAAAATCTTGTGATATATTTAACTTATATGAAAAATTTTTACTATATTGAAAATATAATACATTAGTATTAAAATTTGAATATAATGAAGTATTTATGTATGGTAAAGAAGCACGGTACTATGGCAATATTTACTGTAAGACCTTAGGCCTAGACCGTGATAAGTTTCCGGTTTTAAATTAACAGAATCCAAGGCCTCAATTCATACTTAATGACTTAAGTAAGGAAATTCCTGAATTTCGTGATCTGTACCTCAGAACTAAGAGACTCTATAGGTCTAAAGTTGATGCTGCAAAGAAAGTTTACAATATTGAGTTTATCGAAAATGCCCAAAACCCATGTAAAGCAGCATGGAAACTTATTAATTCACACAGGAAAGTCACTGTGGTGGATTGTCCAGCCACCCCAGAGTAGGTAAATGACTATTTTATCAGTGCTGTTTGTGATATTGTTAAGAGTATTCCTGATGCCAATCAACTAGCAGCCTCTTATGTACAAACTGTTGACAACCTAATCCTGGAAGAGTGGAGGATAGTTAGCCCACAAGAAATTAAAAATATAGTAAAAAATTTTCGGCCATCTAAAAGCTTGGATGCTTATGGGTTGACTTCTACGATTCTCATCAGGATCATTGACAGTATAGCTCATCCTCTAGCTGCTGTGGTGAATCATTGTCTGTCCCTGGGGAAATTCCCTGATGAATTAAAGATTTCCCGAACGATCCCTATTTTTAAGAAGGGTGATCCCAAACTCATTAACAGTTATAGACCTATATCTATCACTCCCATTCTGAGTAAGGTTGTTGAAACAGTCATTAAAACCCAGCTTTCTCAGTACTTTGAAGGGAACAACATCTTTACAGAAAAACAGCATGGTTTTAGGTCAGGGAGGTCTACCACAACAGCGCTAAAAGATGTAATCACCTGCATTCATGAGGCATACGAGGGAAGTGAGTCAACTGCCCTTACTCTCTGCGATTTAAGTAAGGCATTTGACTGTGTCTCACATAACATCTTGCTGGAAAAGTTCAAATGCTACGGTCTAAGAGGCACAGTCTTTGCTACTCTTAAATCCTACCTAGACAATCGCCAACAGTTTGTCTCCATGAAAGGGGTAAACTCAAGCATCAAATTAGTCGAACATGGAGTTCCCCTTGGCCCATGGTTTTTTCTCATTATGATCAATGATTTGAGTGATGTAACCAATTGTTTACTATTTGCCGATGATACCACCATCTTATCTCGGAACAAAAATCATGATGGGTTGCTGCAGGGTGCTGTGAATGGTTTAGAAAGGGCTAAGGTGTGGTTCCAGGCGAACAAACTCAGTCTGAATGAGAATAAGACCCAACAACTTGTCTGCTCCCTTAACGACTCTCTGGTTATCAAGGATTCCTCAGTTAAACTTTTCGGATTCCATCTGGACCCTAAACTGACTTGGAACGACCATATCAACGAGGTATGCCATAAATTGTCAAGGGTTGTATTTTTGATACGCAAACTAAAAAATTATGTGACCCTGCAATATTTGATTGTAATCTATCACTCACTTCCACTCCCACATTACATATGGCATCTTATTGTGGGGACATTGTGCGGCATCCAAGACAATCCTCCTGCTACAAAAGAAAGTATTAAGGATAATGACGGGCGCTGATTTTAGGCAGCATTGCAAGCCTATATTCCAAGGAATGGGAATCCTGACCATCTACGGGCATTATATCTTCAACTCCTTGCTGTATGCAAAAGAAAACTATTCCAACTTGGAGAAAAGAGGACAGATGTATGAACACAACCTTAGGAATGGGAATGCGATATCAATTCCCAGATGCAGAACAACCAAAGTGAAGGATAGTTTTCCCCTTTTGGCCTGCAAGTTGTTCAATCACTTGCCAGAGTCTCAAGTGCTTGGAACTACGCCAATTTAAGAGCAGGGTCAAGTCTTGGTGTATTCAAAATAGTTTGTATTCCCTTGATGAGTTCTACGAGGCTCCAATGGAATTTTAGTCAATCCTCCAATTGCCGCCTGACAATGTATATAGTTTTGTATATAGTTTTTACATTTTACTCGAAAGTTAATCATAAACTGACGCAGCCAATCCAGTTTTCTGGTCAAAGGTCAAGAGGATGGTAATTAATGGTAATTAATGGTAATTACTTACTCCTAAGGTGTTTATGTTGTCTAGGAAAATAAATCGCCGAATTCCAAGAAAGTCAATGGAGTTTAAAGTGGTATTTTCAATTATACGTTTTAATTACGGTAATATTAAGAAGGGTTGCATAATATTTCCTTAATAATAAATAATATCAATTCTTATATAAAGTAAGTTTTGTTAAGTAGGACATTACAAACGTAAATTTATTTGATTTTCAGGGTTGTGCCCCCTTTTAACTGGTCCGTCGTTCTGAAGACCCAAAACTGTCTGTCATTCTGACGTCTTGTCAGATCTCATCCTTGACAAATTGGAGCACTTAAGTTATTGCTATGGTGATTAATTATTTCTTGACTTTTGTCTCTCCCATTAATGTAGACGGCTTTTTAATTATGACTCCATTTATCAACGAGTAAAATTAAAACCAATCAAATTGTAAAATGAAATCATTTATATTTAGTATTAGTAAACTGTTGTTCAATACAAGATAAATTTAAACTTCAGTGTAACTCGCTATTTTCAAATTGAAATATCGAAAAGTAATCTAGTAGCAGTTGCCAAACCAGAGTTGCACTTCCAGTTTAGATTTACATTTGATACTTGATGTTTATGGGAAGCACAAATCATGAGAGACGACTTGCTGTTGGGGCCCGGAGTAACCATGCGTTCCTGTAACATTGAAATGTACGGAAATAATGTTTTTGCTAGTACTACTACAAATATATTTTTATATACTAAAACCAAAACTACTGAACGGTGTATTTTACTTAAATCAGTTTATGTCGATATAATTATTATTATAGTGACACAAAAAGTAATAACACAAAAACTTTCGAAAGATTAGGAATTCTTATACCACTATACTAACGACAAACATGTTTTTCAGGTAAGAATGAAAGAGTACGATATGGAAGTTGTAAGTACTATTTAAGTCTAGTTTTCATAATATATCAACATATCAGAGTTTAGTAACGATTAGAAAACATTATAATGATTGATAATTTATGACTATGATTTTTGTTGGATGATGATTAATTTAAGATCGTACAACTGTAGTTAAATCAGTTAATTTGTAGATATTAAAATATTTGGGAGATTATGGTTATTTATTTAGGTAATAAAATCAGATACCATCAAGAATATTCAACACTTGAAACATTTCAAACTATTGTAGTTGGAAAATAAGTAACTAAAACTTTTTAATTAATAATGTAAACCACAAATTACAGGTAAAGAAATGCCATCAGAAGAATTCTAGTTGTAATTATGACTTTGTAGTTTTTAATTCATTCCTGATGTTAATGTTTAAATAATATATTTATAAATTTTAGGAGATTTTGGTATGACCATGTAAAAGCTTATTTTAAATACATTTTTACAGATTGGGATAGCTTCATTAAAAAAGGATTGATAGAGATCCATAATTTAATACTTTCTACAGAGCACGCACTAAAACTTATGTTTTGATCAGGGTGTATAATATTTGTTTCTTATCTATCTACAACGCGGTGTTTAGTAAAGACATTTTTATGTTGAACTGTACAATTTTATATACATAGCAAATACTATCTCGATTTAAACTGGAAGTCAGAATTACACGGTTAAATTGAAGTTCTGGTGGTATCTACAATATAAAGATTTTTATCATTAATAAATAACGTCAATATACCGTATACAAATATATTTTCTGTGTGTCCGTTTGCCAAATAGTATATAATATAAAATCTTCTGTTCGCACTAAATTTTCCTTAAAAATAAAGCTACAATATCGTCCACTAAGCAGATTCCTTTGAGTTTTAAGGGAGTTTCACTCCCTGTTTTACGAGTTTTCGAAATTATCACCTCTGAACTCATTAAATTACAAAATATTACTTTTTTTATTGTTTTGTTTGCTAGATGAAGCAACTCAATAATTTTGTTGTGTAATTATTACTACATAATCGTTCATTTCAGTATAATAACGAACCTTTCCCGTTAACAAATTCCAAGTGTTACTAACACAAAATACTTTACAAGCAAAGATAAACTAAAAGAAAGGTTTATTAAATAACGTATTTTTCAAATGGTGATTTCTTTATTCCTTTATAAAGGACCACATAGGTCATTATTAACTACCAGCTAAAAATGTATCTTGTATTTTGTTAAATTCAGAATAACAAATCTTTTTACTCACTTTTATTCATATATTTGTAACAAAATATGGATCAAACTCTTTTATTATTATTTTATGTTGATACTCACTTTTTAACGAGCAGAAATTTAAGAATTTACACTCTAACTAACCTTTACATCAAAGGCTCATTAACATGCAATGGCCTAGATTTCTCTTGCATCCCTAGTGAAAACGGATAACTTTAACGGAATGGATGCTGGGTGAGTTACATTCATCTGCATATTCAGTAGTCCGCAACGAGATAAATGACTCCGGATTAGCGAGGGGATCCTGGCTTACGTAAACTAGTGATAAAACACCATTAAAGAAATTACTACTCGTTGACATAACTTTACATATTCAACAATTTTGATAACGAATCCCCATCTCTCAGATGGTTTAACTGTCCATAGTTTTTGTTTTATATGGAACAATTGGTAATTATATAACTTGGTATAATACAATGTTACAGGATAAATATTACATAAAACACATATTTTTTATATTTTGCATTATGTAAAAGAGGTTTTAATCTAAATTGTTATCCGATGTAATGAAGTATTTATCACACTGTTGCACCATGAAGGAAACCAATTAGGTATTTTATAAAATTCAACTTACTGTGATTATTCAAATAAAATGTCTTACTGTCTTTAATGAGTGAGCAGTAGAATGTCACATGTAAAGAAATTTCAGATGATTCAATCTCCTGGAACGATGAAGTTCAATTTTGTATAAGAGCGCAAAAGTCTTTGCCAATAACTTTATAAATCATGGGTTATATGTTATAATTATAGATCTTATTAATAGGAAGAATTATTCTTCATAAAGAGAAAAGTAATGACACAATTGACCATTTTCTACTTAAGTTTTTCATCTTATTTTACTATTTAGAATTGATCAAAATTTTTATGTCATACTTACATAGTGGTCATTTATTTATTTTTGTAATTTGTTAGTTAGTAATTTTTCAAGTGAAAGGATAAAAACTAGTTATAGTAAATAGAAATTGCAAGTAAAATTACCAAATTTCTTCCAAAGTAAAATTCTAGAAAAGAAACGATGGTATTTAAGAATTGAAAAATGTAATTAGACACCTAAACATCCGCAGGTTTAGTAAAATACTTTATTACAAATCCATAGAAAGATTTGTGAGGGTGATAAACATAACTAAATATCACTAAGGTGATAAATATTAATAGCTACTAGATATCGCGTACTGGTCGAAATTCAACCAAACATTCATTTGATCATGAGAAAATTAGTTTTAAAATATTTTATAACTAAAACATCTGTTCTTCCTGATTGGCTAGCATTTTTTATTTCAACAGCTATTTAATGATTTACGGTAATTAATTATTAACTTCTCATAAGATTAATATTGAAACTTTTAAAACTTGTAGAGCGTAGCCCAAGGGGGCTGAACTGAAAAAGGATTCTGTTCAAGTACAGGACAATACCTTTCTAACGTTATGCACGGATTTCTCCTACGATTGACACAAGCTGAGAAAAAAGGAGAAAAAGAAACATGCTTGCCTATTAATATATAGATAGTTCTAGGATGTTGAGGGCATTTAGCTGTGTTTAGGCATTTGTTTATCTTTAAACTGTATAGTATCTACGTAGCGTTAAGGTGCCCATCCCTACACAATTATATCATAGATTTTGCATAGTCGTATATTATAGTTAAGACAGTAGTCTACCGTCATTCTAAATTCTGAGGTCCATATGAAATAATACGATATTGCATAAAACATTCAATAAGAAGTTAAAATTTTGTTTGTTGAAAAGAAACATAGTACGACGGATTTTAACTTTTTGATAGAATGGAGCCAAGTGGAGTGTATAATTGAGAACTTGTGCTCTATTGTTTCGTCGTGTTCATTCTTCATGATGTTTTCATGATTGAATATAGGATTTGACACCAATGCCACTGTCAGATATTAATGGATCAGCTATCCATATCAATATTCATCGAAAACGCATCTGCGTGAAC
This sequence comes from Neoaliturus tenellus, assembly GCA_030545055.2. Lineage (NCBI taxonomy): Eukaryota > Metazoa > Arthropoda > Insecta > Hemiptera > Cicadellidae > Neoaliturus > Neoaliturus tenellus. Next base: position 72,537,344 of record CM061537.1, on the reverse strand, counting down.
CGTCCAGAATGTAAAACACATATTTAAAAGATTAGCAAATTACTTTTAAAGTATTATTTTTGTGAGGCAACATTTAATACTTAGTAAGTTTATATCTAGTTTATGCGTTTCATAATTTATTAGGCACTATAACTAGCCTATAAACATGTTGTAATTTACCGCAGTTAAAATTTATAAAGATAATGATAGCACTTGCAGTTCAACACGGTACAATGTAATTGAAGATATTAATACTTTATTGATGGTTATGAATAAAATTATCTCCTTAAACATGTTGTAATTATGTATTGGTAAGAAAATGATATAACTTTTTTATTGTATCCATACTTATTTAATACGCTAAGGGTTTTTTGTGTTGAGAACTCCTCCTACACTTTTCAACAAATTTTAAAGTTTTTGGTGTCGTTGGATAGGGCTTGGTCTGTAGTTGTTTGCCCCCAAAACTCGTGAGAATCAGACCGGAAATAAAGGCACTATCCACCATTGAAATCTCAAAATTTCCCATTTAAATAACATTGGGATTGAATAAAGCATTTTTTATCATTCTACACGAAATCAGCCTGTTTTTTGTTCTCTCAACAGTACCAAAACCGATTCTTTCTTGTCCTAGTACTGAAAAATCATCTGGAGAATTTTTTAGGTCCTAGTACTGAAAAGTCAGCTGTTTGCTAAATATTATTATTAATTTATTAATGTTGAGGAGCAGAATTTTTAAATTCAAACGTTATAAAGAGCATTGTTTGTAAATAACAGAAATGTAAACACTGCATATTACTTACTTTGTAAATATAACCTCAAAATCTTAATAGTTAATAATTTTAACGATCAAAAGTCTAATTTTGCATTATGATAAAAAACGTTGTTCATCACTCGGAGCAAAAGTGTCTTTTTGATGCTTAATCGTTTTTAAAAACTCGGCTGCGCCTCGTTTTTAAAACACGATTGCGCACCAAAAAGACCCACTTTTGCTCCTAGTGATGAAAACTACTATTAAACATCTGTAAATAATCAGCTGTAAATACGTGTAGTTTTTGTGATTAAAGATATTCACAATATTGGATTGTTCAGATGTCATTGATTTAGAGCTAAAAGTAACATTTGTATTGTATTAAAATAAATTTCTCTATTTACAGTAACACGTAAACTAGTTAATATTATTTCTTTAATTTACATAGAAACATCATTTAAATTTGATATTTATCTGTAATTTAAATATGAAGTGGCCAACATGCTTAAGATGTACAGTTTAACAAAAATACATAATGTATTATTTTATTTAATCAGTGTTCCAATAAGACAAACATAACGGTAAAACGTAACAGTAAGGATTTTGAGTATAATACATTGAAATTCTATTGATGAACAAAGAAATTTTTATTTATCGCCTATCGCGGATACTTATATACATATAATAGATTACTTTCCCCATATATACGATAGGATATGTGGAAAAATCAACTATCTATTGTTTATAAAAAGCTTATAAATACTATTAACTTATGTTATTTTACACATTTTGAATGTCACATCTCTTTCAGTTAATGCAATTTTAAAGGTAACATATAATGTAGCAATATTACAACACTATTACTATTCTTCCAAGCGCTAATCGATTGATATCACAATAAACTTTATCTACATATTAAAAAAAAACACCTTTGGACAGTACGTCTGAGACTCCTACTGAACAAATTTACATGTGGGTTATACCAAAACTAACATTTTCGGTCCTATATTAGCATATTTATTTTGTATCTAAAAAATATTTACGTTAAATTGGTCGAAAATGAAAAATAAACCTTTCGTATGAAGATTTAACATAGGGGAAAGTCAACTTTTTCAACCCTTTGGACAGATCGTCTGAGACCTTAAAAATGTACATAATTATAAAAGTGATTATTTAAATTAGCAATTGAAAGGAAATAACAATTTAAAAGTCCATTTTATACAGTTTCGCACTATCTGCTAGCGCTTCGCTCGATCTCCAAGGTTGTAGCTGTTTTCGTCGAGTATCGATGGGCATCGACTCGTTTGTTCTAAATTGTTAACAAGTATTATTTATTCCTTATTTAAAGAGAACAAGTGTTGTAACAATTTTTAAAACCAGGTAAATCGGGCAATCATGTTCATTAAATCACTGTACTTTTATGCGGTTTGATAACATTATATTAACCCAATTATTGTGTCTCTAAGGTAACATCATAGAGTGGCTTATACTCAGGACACAAACAGGAAGCATTGTCTGATGATTTGTGCCGTTCCATAGACATTAGAGGGCGTGTCTGCTGTAAATCTAACCTGCTGTGGAAACGGGCCGTTGGGATAACCACTGGCTGATGATATATCGTCATTACGTGTTAATGGTAATTTATACAGCTATGACTATTGTTTGGGAAAATTATAAAAATAATAAAAAACTATTTGTATTTATTTTTAACGTAAATAATTAAAAAAAATACCCATTAGCATTACAATAGTATTGCATATAATGAATTGCAATCTGTATAATTTCTAAAAAAACTGTTCATATAATTACTACTTTAAAACAATGAAAACGCCACAATATTTGACATCTACCTGAAATATTTTTCTTAAACATTAAATTTAATAGTAGCAACAATGGAATTATGACAAACGATTGCATCATCCAGTGCTTAAAATGTTTTTCAACCCACACAATTTTTTTTAAAATGTTGGGTGATTTATTAATTTTTTTACATTTATTTATAGCTTAATTAAAAGAGTATTTTAGTGATTATATAATTAATAACCACTTGAACTTTTTTACATTAACTATCTCCCATGAACTAACTTTCTGTTCAAAAGCAAATTTTGAATATAATCATTATTCACAAAACAGTTTATTACGGGTAAAAGTTTTTGCCTCTACGTTCCAAATATTATGCAAAATGTTAGTCGGAAGCTAAAACCATAAAAGTAAAGCCATCTCCCACCCAAGTACAGTAAATCTTAAAGAAATGCGAACTCGCATTACTGCATTGATATATGACTCATATTAGGCGGAATACATTAGAAAACCAAATTTCAAACTTCGTGTCTAGATTGTTCGCCCCTTAACCCCCAAACTAATATCAGTTTGTTCTCTTTATATATCTAGCTTTCAATTTTCAGTTATTTTTTTATTCAATTATTGAATGATTGAAAAAGTATATATTTATTATTCGTAATTATTGATTGTGACCCATGATGTTTTTCTTTCACAATTGATTTATTTATTTATGTAAATAAATTATTTGTAAACTTATTGACACGTAATATATTTTAAAAGCCTTAACGGATGTGTTTTGGCTTCGCTTTGAACACTTTGAGCAATTATATACAGCTACCACACTATAATTGTTTTAATCTATTCCCATTCAAAATATATTTATTACTACTTGAAAATCAACTGTTAAATAAGCAGAATCTTCCTCCAATTGAAATGTATTTTGCCTAATTATATTACAGCTACAAATAAAAAAAGAAACTTAAAATCTATATACAAATAAACACAATATATATTTTTATAGTAATGGGATAAAGAAAATTGCTGTTTATCGTACAAAAAGTGATAGAGATAAAATGAAGATGCAAATTAAATTAGCATAAGCTATCACTTAAAAATTTTTATAAGGGTTTAAGAGGTATTATACCGCTTTTAATTTGAAATGTTTCAAAAACGGCGAAGAAATACTGTCCAAGACGCCATCCTGACACCAGATAGAATGAAATATGATCTTCCTACGGACCAGGTCTTGATCGCAGAAAGAAAAGTTATTTATTTTCGTCCTCTATTTCAGTATAGTTTACTGTAATCCCCAAATTACATTGATTTGCCAATTTTAAAGGAAAAGCGCTATTTAAAAGAGGCAATGTTTTTTGTATTAAATTAGTAGATCAGTGGCTGTTAGAAATCATGAAGTTTAAGTACACTTCATGTAAGGTACACGGATGTACGAGTATTAAAGACGGTTTTACATTGAATAACTTTTTTTTTCTTCAATCTGAAAAAGGTTCAACACTCCACGCTTTGTTATTGTTTAGATAAAACTTTATAGTCATGTGAAACTCATATTTACTCAATAACCCTTTCCAGTAAAAATTTTATAAATAAATATTGTTTTATAAAAAATGTAGATAAGAGAAAACCTGGTAATACCTAATGATCATTAATTTAATGTAGGCACATAACACTGTTTGATTTCTATGGTGGGTAAGGTAACATACTTTTTTCATTGAAATGAAATCCTTACAGCCTGAACTTAATTGGTCAAATTTCATTACTGTCAAAAATTATTATAGTCATTGTAAAACAATCGAATAGATCATTATTTCATTAATTTCGCTGTTCAACCTCAAAGCTCCTAAACGTTATTTTAAACGTATAAGTGATTTTAAAATTACAATTTCTGCAAAAATATTACATGATTTTCAAATGAACCAAATCAAAACAATAAAATTTCAAGATACATAATAGCAATCTTTTTAAGAACAGTGTGATATTGTATGGTTAAATTTAAAATATTTATATTTCATAATTTCTACTGTACGTAATAACTTTTGCAAATAAACAAACTTAAACATTTTGCAAGAATTATTTTCAGATAAAAATTGTCATTTGACAATGTCAAATATTATGAGTATATTTGCACAGTAAGGCAGTATTAAACTAATATTAATGTAAAGTCAGCAAATACAGCGCCCCGCAGGCTGTACATTATCAGAGGCTCCCCGGCTTTGCACAGGCTGATATTACAACGGGCCCGATAACAGACTACATTACAACAATTAACAGAGACGTATAGCTGCGACGCGACGCTACGCGACACGACAGTTGTAGCTGGCTATATTTGATGCTTGAAATATATAAATACAAATTATCATTTACATTATTGTCTATAAAACAATATCATTTAGAATACTTTTAACACAATAGTATCATAATTATGAGAGATCGAAAAAGGTAAAAAGAACAAATATTAAATATTTATCAAACGGTAAATCGCGTTTATATTTGCTTTATCGCCTTAATTGGCCGAAGCGATATTTGAAATTTCAACAGTAACAGTAATTCCTAGAACCGACATCGTGTTGTATAACTCTTTTTTCAGAGAGTTTATGTAAATGCAATTTATTAATATTTAAATTAAATAAAGCTTCAAAGGGTCTATACATTATTACCTTTAACAAATACCTTTGAATTTTCATTTGGAAGAGATTTTTGTATTTTCATATAGAGGAGTATACTAACAGAATATTAAAAATATGGATGTTTAAACTTAGTTTTCAAATTTTATGTAAAAAGTAAAAAACAGTATTACGATAGTTACGAATAAATCATTGGAACCAATGACTTTAACTATTTAGATCATTACAATCAACGATTGCCATTAGTGTAAACTATAATTTGTAATAGAATTGAGTACAAATAAAAAAATTGTAATTTACAGTAGGCGTCAAGATAATGCGAGCCTGAAACAGTGATGCCGATTTGTGCCGACTCATCTAGCTGTTTATTTATGTAATTAATTCCTGAAAACGTAGGAAAACATGAAAACAAAAAACCAACAAAATCGCTAAATAAGAATAATGTAAATCAGCTTCCAGCTGTTTAAATTTCCAAGCTCGTAATCTCCCGGTGCCTAGTATACAAACTTTTATTTATGATCATTATCATTACCAACAACAATTTGTTTCACTATGGCATACCTAGTTTAAAATATACTTATATATTATATTTAATCATGGTTTAGGTGCTCTCCACTCCATGGCTTAGGACACAGACAGCACGACAGCCTAATGTGTCGGCCTCGCGAGAGTGCATTATTGATTCCACCTGTCCCGATATATCACGACAACCCTCCTTTTCACTCCTCCGTTCCTTCTCTTATGTTTCCTGACAGATTTAAAACTCTAGAGTACGCCTAAATAAACTGTAAAAGCTTTATCATAATAAATAGAGTTGCATTATCAATCCAAATCAAATCCGTTACAAAAAGGTCTTAAACGTAGGCCTATAGGTTTCACATTAAAATACAGGTTCTAGACCAATGAGAGCTCGGCATTTGATGAAATTGTGTTTAATATAGATTACGCAGTTCGTACATCAGCTGTTCATTTACGTTTTATGTTTTAGTTTTCATACATGCCTAACCGCAAAAGAGTGTGATCATATGTGAGTGATATCTACGATTGGTCAAGTGACATCTTTGTGGCTACATTTTGAATGAGTGACCGTCTATAACCTATAATTTGTAGAAATATTTGTAGTGATTTACCAAATGTTAGTTTTTCATATATTATATAGTGTATGCACGATTGCATACACTATATGCACTTAAGCCACCTCTCGGGGGATATTAAAAAAACTCGCTTCCTTCGTGTTCAAGAATAAAAATCAAGAATGTTTATTTGCATCAAGCATGTTAACAAAAAACTTGCATAGGGAAACTTCAAACAATTATAACTAAAAGTTCCTTTTATCATGGTGTTGTGGCCATCTGTAACTCACCAAAAAGAGAAAAAACCCACAGCAAACAGTCGTTGTGATTTGATACGAATTCATCGATTTCCTATTAAAACACTTGCACAACTTTAAATTCAAGGCCATCATTTTTAAATATTATACCTATAATTATATTTAACATTTTAAAAAAGGTAACTATTAACTAAATAAATAAGTATTCTAGAATCTGCCAATAGGCCTAATAAGATAATGATTATGCTGTTAGTCAGGATTCATTGATTTGATTTAAGAACAAGTAGATCAATACATTTAGTAATTCGCCTTGACTTGAATTTGTCTTTTGTTTAAAACTAGATTCTTTAGGCTACATATGAAACCCCCTTTTTTGGTATTCAAACAAACACATGGGTAAACGAATCCTTGAATTGTCAGATTATCTTTCAGTACTATACTGAAATCAACGATAAATATGACAGGTTGAAATTCATCTTTTAATTTCTATCAGATAGGCTTTTATTTTACCCAAGTATTTATCACAATCATGAGTAGCTCACTCAGATTATTAGTTACACGATCCAACCGTTAATCTTCAAAGAGGCTTAATTTTCACACCTCGTCGCCACTTGGGCCTAAATTACCACTACGGGAACGCCACCTCGTTTATCATTAATGGTTGTATCATGTTACTTGTGCAGCTACATTGACTGTTATTCTAAATTTTAATTGCAAGACATCGTTAATACTATTTATTATTATTTATTGAGTTATTACATTCATTTCGATGTGTAGTGTCAAAGCTTAAGTATATCAATAGTAGTTTATGCTACAATTCTACTGGTTTTTTTAACTTTAAGCCACTGGTGATATTTAAGTTACAACATATGTGACGCAAATGTTCTAAATATCTTAAGAGTGTTTAAGGCTGAATACAATCGTTGCATAGACTGATTAACCTAATTTGGTAAATTACTGCAAGAATACAGTGATAAATATGTCAAAACATTATACCCGGTCACCGTACCGAAACGTAGTCACACATTTATCACTTGACCAATCGTCTTTCTCACCATTATGTGATCACACTTTTTGAGGATGGGCATAAAAAGTAAATATTCATTAATAGTATATAAACATTCAGCCGATTAGTGAATCGAATACTTTTTACTTGGGCATAATTTTCGAGTTTGCGAATCGAATACAACTTACTTTGATAAACTATAGTGATGATTGAATTTTGAATTCGTGCAATTTTTGGATGAACCCCGAAGAAAGGCTAAATAAATCGTTTTTACATATTATTGTTCATATTAACGAGACATAATTAAAAATATTAAGAGGTGGTCCGTGCGCAAATTGCCCATTTTATGATTCTGTATGAGTGAAACTTACCTACAGTACGTGAATGTTGATTATGAAGTTACAGAGATATATTTTTGTTTTCTCTCTGGCTTTTAAAATTCATCTGAAGATAATCAGCTGTTAAATAACAATTCACATTAAAGAACTTGCAATAAAAGTTGGTCAACATTTTAAAGCGCCCTCTAGAAATAAATCAAAGGCGAGGTGGGCGAAGCCCGAAACAATATGACCTTTTTAATTACGATTCGTCACTGCGGTATATTCTAAGCTTTAAAATGACTCCTCAATTTTAAAAATCGGTTCAGTAGGTCGAGAGAAAAAGGGACGTAACAGACGAAACCCTTATAGAAATAAGAATATAGATAAATGGTATACAAATTGAATTGATAAAACATTGCTTTAAACCATTGTAAATTTAAACATGGAGGGAGAACACCTATATACATAAAAGAATTAATTTGTTATAATTAAATTCTATATTTATAAAAAAGAAAAATGGGGTTAATCAGTCTAAGTAAATATTATCTATGAATTTAATCATAGTTATATACTTTTTCGAAATAATACGTTTTTAGACTATTAAGAATTTTACTTTCAAGCAGAATGCTTGGTTGTTCTTAAAATGTTAAATAATTAACGTAGTTCCTTATTTTGTAATTTCTTGTAAAAAATAAAGATTTAGTTGGTTTATTATATGGCCAATATTTTATTTTATTTTTTTTTTAACAAATATTGTTTGATTATTTCCTTAATACTGGAACAGTTTGACCTTTATATGGTTTTATAAACAAATTTTTCTGAACGAAAGCCTAAAAGTTGGACTAATTGGTCAGTAAAACCCGAATCACAGAAAAGGGCCTTCTCTAATCCATCATCTGGCTTTAATTCGCGTATCCATTAGTTGAGAGGACGAAGGGAAACATGTATAATCAATTAATCAAACCATCATTGACCTAATTGCTTTTTTGCTGATCCTCTCTGGGCCAAACAACTTGTTCTGAACACTGTTCCGAGAAAACCATTTCATTTACAAAAATTTAAAAAAGGAGAGATGAACATGTGCTAAAAACTTAATGTTTAAAAGCATTTTAATTTTTGATCCTTAATCCAATGCAGAATTTTGTTAGGTTGAATGATAGTATATATGACACAATAATTTCCATGTATGGCATTCAATACATTATTTGAACACTAAATCACAAAATGTGTAATATTAATACGGAAAATAAATGATTTTATTGCAGGATTGATTACAAATAAAAATTATTACAATCAGGTTGGACTGAAACGGCTCCAACCAAAATTGTAAAGCTTATTTACTAAAAAAATTGTAGTAGTAAAGTTGTTTATTTCATTTTGTTAACATAACAAATAAATTACTTTTATGTTGTTACTTTTGGGTTTACTATCATCAATCTATCCAAGACCTTTGTATTTGAAAATAAGATAGTATTTTTTTTATTTGATCACTCTTGGTTGTTAAATACTTGTAAACTTGTGTTTTTACCAATTTTCTTTTTACAACGTAGTAAATAAAGTTACCACAGGAGGATTAAAATATTTATAGAATAATATTTTGAAATATGTGTTGCTGCTTATATTTCCTATATTGTTCAATACCTTTCTACCTCGTAAAAATAAAACATAGTTTAATATTAGTAAACAGAGAGTGGTTTACCACGCCATAAAACTGGATACACTTCGGCAAAAAATCATGAGACTTTTAAACCTTGCAAGAGGATTACATAAAGTATTATAAAATCCTGGGTACAGAAGAGATAAATCTTAAAACACAGCAGAATCACGGGCTAGAGGGGTGGAATTCCCTTTATTTATATCTTCGCATTACATCCTCTCTCTGGAAAGCCAAATCTTTCTCCCTAAACGCTAGTGTTTCATCTAAGCAGCTTTAAAATAATACATATAAGAAATATTATGAAAATTCTCAAAAAAAATTATATTGCATTTAGGAAAAGAATTTTTTAGGCTCAAAAGCATTTTGAAAGCTTAACTAACATTAAATCAAATTATCTAATTAACTACACCTCTTCTTTTTTTAAATTCATATATAACCTTAGTTATAATAAAATTATGTTAGTTTCGTTTAAATTTTGATTTTCCAATTTATTTTAATTTGTGTTTTTAGAAACTTACTGACATTTTCTTGCGGCTTCGCTCGCGTTACTCGCCGTCAGGTTTAGCTCGTTCGCTACGCTCCTCGCTGTCACGCTCACCCGATATATATAAGAAATTGTTCGAATACTTAAAATGGGAATTTCTCATTGAATTTGTTTCTTAGCAACTAATAAGTAAATAATAAAATAGATAAAAATTAAATTAAATAAAATAATTAGTTATCAAATACAATACAGTAATACAATACAATAATAATAAAGTTTCATAATGATCGGTTGAGTAGTTTTCGCCTGAAAGCGTAATAAACAAACGGACATTTACATTCATAATATTAGTAAAGATAGATTATGTTACAAATGTTGTCAGATTGTACAAATTCTTTAGATATGGCGTAATTTTAAAGAACGTAGTTAATGTGTGCCCTGGATTTACATTTTTCGACGAAGTATTTTGATATTCACTCCAAATTGCACCTATCTTAATTTCTATTTGATACAAAATTACATGATTGTGAAGAGCTTCAAATCATAGTTTCGTTTATTATAACATGTTTCATGTCTTATATATTTCGCATCGATAAATTCTAAGCTACTCTTTTGGCGGGCAGTTTCTCATTACGGAAATCACTTTTATATTATCTTTTAAGCAATTAGTTATCAAATAAATACAATAATATAAGTTTTAACTAAATTTGTCCTTACGAAAGAGAAATTGTTTTTTATAGTAATCATTTCCAGAAATTGTAAATGGACCTTGTTAGGAATATGTTTTGTGGGTTATAGTACAACCTAAAGAACCTTAATATTCTATTTCACTTTTAAATATTTTAATTTTTTAGTAATTCCCTTAAATATTTACTCTTGTACTCTTAAAGGCAATTAAGTAATGAAACTCAAGAAGAAGCTCAACGGCCACCATTATTGATTCCAGTCATCTTCATACTTTAAGCCCTCACTTTTCTCTTCACCTCTGTCTCTACTTTCACCCACATTTTCAACGCCTTTATCTAAAGTACCTGCATTTGCTTGGTAAATTGACACAATCATTTTACGCGATAATCTCCGTCACATATGCGCTCGCTCGCTTCGCTCACTCGCCTTTTGGAATTTTCTAATATATCACATGAGTGCTAAAAAAATAGTGTATGAATATGTTGAAACTTGTTTTCCTACTATTAAATTTCCCTATGAAAAATGCTATGACTATATTGCTATGTATTTTTATTTTTATCATAGTAGCTATTCGTAACTTGCAACAATATGAAAACCCCGTGTTTATACTTGAGCACGTGGTTGATAAATTTTACATCTAATGGTCAGCAATTATTTTGTTTCAATTTTTAGTTCATATAAGACTCATGCTAAAGATCTAAAATTTCCATTCAAATTTATAACAAAACGAGATTTTTCCTATACAGCATAAGAGACCTGTATAATAATTAATATTATCACAGAACTAAAATATTTGAAAAGTTTAGAGAAAATTGTTTGAGTTGTTTCATACACACATATGTTTATATTAATGAACGCTCGTTTTAGAGTATAGTAGGCCTATTTGTTATACAGACTCTTATTTTGTTAAACTCTCAATTTTATGATTAAATTTGTATCAAATGTATCATAAAATCTAAAGTAATCAAACTCATTCAGTTGCAAGCTTGTTTATACAGCTCATGAATATCCACGAATATAAAGAGTTAAGGGAATTATTTGATTAATTAATTCCACTTTACCAATCAATCAATAGGTTTATGTTTAAAGACTATTGTTTAGGCTAGTGTTCAGAACCACAACCATGGAATAGGGAATTAAGACCAAGTGGATTTACATCCAATATATTTTCAATCAACAAACGATTTCAAAACCAACTGTCAATAGGTTGGATTACAATGACTATTCCAAACAATAATAGTGGTGTTCTAACTTTTTTTAATAATACATTTCTCTCGTAAAAAAAAAAACTTTACATAGAGACAAAAACATATGCTTTTTTTAGTGATATCAGTTAAATTTTAAATCAACATCGCAAAAATGTAAAAGAAAACATTAAATAAATAAATGTCGTCTTTATTTCAAGAATCTTCAACAATAGTTGATTTTCAAAATAACTTAGGTGAAGTAGTAATAATAAAATATTAAAACTAACAAAATAAAACATTATAGGGCAAAATTAAAAAATCTTAATTTAATAAAACTTAATCCAACAGCATTTTGTGGACATGCTTTCTGAATGCCACATGATTGTTTTTGCCATCCCTTAAGACAAGGAGCATTCCATTATACAGTTTGGGGGCAAAATAAGAGAATCGCCTCCTATCAACCTCTAGACGTATGCATGGCAGCTCCAACACAGCATCCTGTCTCGTACAGCGGGATCGTACCTCAGAGCGAATTTTCAGCCTCTCACTTAAAGTACAGAATTTCTACATCTTATTTGATAAAGATGAGGAGTAAAATAAAAAAGCACAACCTTGCTACTGTTATCAAACTCTTTGTTCAGCTAAGTAATTTCTCAGTAGTAGTGGTAAATTAAAATAAAGGATTATGTAAAAATAAGTATGTAGTTGTATGGTACAAAGAGTATCACGAGACATTGTGTTAATTTATCAAAAGCCAATAATGCAGTCTTGAAATTATTGAAAAATAAATTCTAATATAAGATTAAACATTATGTTCTATAATGGATGTTTTACATGACAATAAAAATAAAACTATTACGTTTTAAAACCTCGATTTTCAATATTTCATAATTAACTAAATTTATATATTAACCAATGTATTTATGAAATTATACTAAACAAAATTTAAAATAAGAAGCGATTCTTCAAAATATTTTATTTTATGATCATTCTAAAACCCCATATCGTATGGCTAATTTAGCCAGCCACCAGGTTTTAAGAATAAGAAAATGAATTCTGCTGTGCAGAGCACCTGAGTCAGTGTATTTAAAAAATATAAACTCTAAAAAATTATCGTGATTGATATTGCGCTAATACAAAGCACATAACGATTGAAAAAGACGTCCAACCGAAATGTATGGATCCACTAGTTGCATTTACCTGCATATTCAGTAGTCCACAACGACGCAAATAACTCCTGATTAAGCGGACCCTGGCTTACGTGAACCTGCAATAAAACACTGTTAAAGAAATTACCATTCCTGTCCATGGCTTTACAGCTCCCGAAACCAACCCCTTGGCTTAGCAACCAAACACGGAACGTTCAATCTCTATATAGGATTTTGTGCGCACTTTTGTTTTTAAGTGTATTTATTTATATATTTAGTTTTATCTTCTTAAAAAATTTTATACTTTTTAAATATTTTAATACTTTTTCTTAAGTTTTTTATGAGTCTATTTAAATTGTTGCGATTAAAAAAAAACTATGTTGAAATATATTTATTGATGAGTTTTCTAAAAATATTTCTTTAATACTGTAATTTATAAATTATATATGTATTCGGCCAAACATAAATTTTGTGTTAATGAAGGGTAAAATATCTCATTGATTGGACGAATCCTATACTATAATACGAGCACGATCAATGACTGAAGGGATGTGTGTTACACGATCTCGAAATCTAAATAGAAGATTTTGCTTAAACTTTTCATTTAAGATTGTTTGGCCCAAAAACAAGTTTAGAAACAGCCTCAATTCCAGGAAAAATCTAATTAGGTTTAAATTTAAAATTAAAAATCGTAATTTTTAACATTGCTCTTATGGGTTGCTATTTTGGTAACGAAATAACAACGAAAAGTATACAAACATAAAGAAACAATAATGTTAAGCAGACCCTTTGAATCAGCTGTTATTTGTGAAGTGGTATAGTTGGTTGTTGGTGGAAATTTAATAGCTTTGTTACCATGACACTATATCAAAACTAAATTAAAACCAACGAGCAAGGCTCTGTTAAGCTGGTACTTAATATATATTTCCTAAGATTATATTATATGTAGTTAAAGACTTCAGGTGTTAAGGGTTTAAAAACACATATTCATACCAAACGGTTGATGTTAATCGCGTCCGCAGTATTCCATTAAAGCTGCACGTACTCCTTGGGTGGTGCTAAACGAAGAACAACTTTTGACAGTTAAACTATCACGCTAGTGATCTCCCAGCTATGTCAGTTGTAAGAACAAATCCAAGCCAATTTCAGGGCCAATTTATAAATTTATTCTTAACTTCGTGGCTAAAAAGCCATATGATATTAATGATAACATACTCCTTACATTTTTTGTAAGGGTATGTAAAAATAATTTTTTAACACTCTTAGACCAAAACACCTGCAAAAAAACACACGGCTCAAGCAGCTTTATTCGTAATTCAAACTGGTAAAAATTGTGAAGGCGGTGTTTTAACATGTTCTGGATATTACCACGGCAAATCAATGTGCTCATATGGGGCAGTCACAATGCATATTTTGTATTTATACAATGAAAATAAATGTTAGTAGGCCTATTAAAACAACTAGCTTTGTAAAATGTTCACGATTTTATTACTCTAAGTCTAAAATAGATTAACTTTAGTTTTGCACATTTTTCAATAACCTTGTAATAATAAAAGTAAAAACAATAGTGTTTTCAACAATTACAAGGTTAACAACTTTTGGATAACATATAAAAAATACACCCAAATTTCTATTATTATTTTGTCAAATACTAAAGTAGGCATCAATGGGGGTGCGAGAACAAGATATATTTTTTGTGTTACTTATGAGTTAGAGATAAAACTGTTTTAAACCGACTACATTAGATAAGGACGAATTTATTTTGAAACATAGAATGAATGTTGAAAGTTAAAAGCAGTACATTAAAGTGTACGATGTAGTACATAAAGCAACGTCTACCCATAGCTCAATGCATGTATAAACATGCGGAGCAAGAGATATACTTACAATTATTTACTTACGAGTGGGCAAAAACTTTGTTGAATACCCAGAAATATGTTTTCAGAAACTTCAGCAATTTAACTATAAATATTTTTGATATTTAATCATTGTATGAAAATTTAAGGGTTTCCATCTGGTGTTTAATAACTTTATTGATATGTTGTATTAAATTCAAGTTGCGTTTTTTACTTTATTCAAACGTACATTCAAACAAACGATAATATTTTATTCAATTGAGAACGAGATAGTTTCACCAATGCAAATACTGCTACAGCGAAGCCATTTAGAACATTGAACTGGCTGAACCATCTACCCGAATAGTTGGCACCAATCCAAAATCTGTTATAATTTACTAAGTCTGCATTATAATTCTCCTTTAGAACAATTTTCCCCTGTTGAAAGTAAGCTTGCAAACAATTAAACTTTTTTTGTAATAAATTTAAAATAAATAAATAAATAGTTTTTAAAATGGAGGCATTTTAAACATTATTTTCTGTGATCGCTTCCTTAATCATTTTTATTGCCGCTATGCACGGAAAGTCCGTATTGAAAGTAAAGCCAAGATAAATTACATCTTTAACCGTCATGACATATGCTACAGATGATATTTCATCTCTTTTTCTTATATGCAGCAAAATCCCTAATTGCCATGATGGCTTTGTCGTCTGAGGTAATATTTTATGCTACTCTAGTTTACATCTAAATAATTTAATGTCCAAATCAGCAAGATTAGGACAAAACAATAAAACGTAGACGATCTCCATAATACGTTGCAAAAAATAAAAACGAATAAAATAAAACCAAATTTTAATTATAAAAAGTAATAAATATAATACTTTAAAAAACTAAAAATATATAAAAAGTATTTTTATTACTCAAATAACTTCAAATTCAGCTAGCTTCTTACAATTTAATTCGTGGTAATCATCACGGCTATAATTTTTTCATTGTTCTTTTATGTTTTTGCGTTTGATTTAAAAAGTTTTTTCTTCTGTTATACATAATGGATTTTGAGCCTTTTTCTCATAATATAAAGTTAAATGTAAAATATTTTAGTGCTGTAATAAAAGAAAAGATTATTAGCCCCCAACTTATCTTTAGGAAATATTATTTGAATGGTTAGAACAGCCGTCTTATGTGTATTCTAATTATTGCCAAATATTGATGTAATCTGTGAGGTCCAAACCAAAGAAATTACAGGCCGTTGCACGAGACGTGAGACAGTCCGCGCATGGGGGAGGGGAACAAGAGGGCTGGGAGGGGTATGGAGTAGGAGTGGGAGGGGCAGCCAACTGTGTACTAGCCTGGCTGCACACATTCGCCAAATTGTCCTAGATTTGATTTCCGTAACATATAACCATTAAACATGTTAGAAAAACCACAAAGTAATAATACAATACAGCTGAACCCTAATTAAGAATAACGATAAACAGTTATTGATATTCAGTTGATTCAAATTCAATGTTTCACTGACTATTATTGAGGCAATGTTTTTAGGATGTTTTTAGCGAATGGCAACTGACAAGAGCTAACAGCTGACTGACGGTGCTGCACTCTAGCGGCGAGTGGGCGCGCATGCGCAATTGCCTCTTTTGCTCCCGCGCATCTGGTACACTGTCTCACGTCTCATGCAACCACCTGTACGCATAAGAGTAACACGAGAAGTTTCAATGTCGTTTTCCTAAAGCTCAACTTAAAGGTGTCTTAAGACCTTAAATAAAGGTCAATAAGTTAATTCACAAAACCTATTAGATAGCGGTCTTCTCAGGTAATCAGTGGACTGAATATAAAGTTTCAATAATAACTGATATGACGAGCCAGTTGTTTGTAATTTTTTTTCCTTTCGTTGGTTAATAAACTTATATTTGAGATATTATTATACTCATAATTACGATCATACGAACGGCTTAGATTATATAGGCTACTTTGTTCATCTGAACCTTTTTCATCTACACGAATATACGATAAAAAATAATAAACAGCTACAAAATGAGATATCTCATTGCTCATAAGGGTCTGTCTATACAGGAGTAATCATATTATCACAAATTAATGTCATACTCGCAAATTAATAAGGCTAACTATAGTTATTTAATTTGCAATCAGTAATTGCACTGACTCTGTAGCTAAGTGGTTATAAAGCTCGCCTATGAATCTGGACGTTGCCGTTTCGATCCTGAGGACTTTAAGGTATTTTTACGGTTCGATACTCTACCCAGCTGTCTTTAGTCATTGGACTATTAATTAATTAATGATCCTGACAAATGAATCAGCTGATATTTGTCAGTAGCAAAGCTACACCTCATCTGATCCATCACAATCATCACACTCACTCTTCAGTCATACTCACCATAAAATACGCTTCTAAGAATGAGTAGTTGTTTAAAATGAAGTATAAAGCATGAAATGATGATATATCATCAGCCAGTGGTTATCCCAATGGCCCGTTTCCACAGCAGGTTAGATTTACAGCAGATACGCCCTCTAATGTTTATGAAACGGCACAAATCATCAGACAATGCTTCCTGTTTGTGTCCTCAGGCTAAACTCCACTACGACTCTTATAATCAACGATTTACTATGACGATACGTAATGGACACGGAGTATAACGTAAAAAATGTTTATTGAAAGTAATTCATAAAAATTCTTACATAATTTTACCCAATTGAAAATGGAAGGTAGTTTCCTAAAATGGGAAGGATGGTGTGTGTAGTACGTAAATGTTATGTTTTACAATTAGGTTTGTTATTTAGAATAATTTATTTGTCCATTTCATTTAATTTTAATGTAAAACTAGTTTCTATTAATTTAGAAATAAAAAGTAAAACGTTTTAAAATTTAAATATATAACCATATACTTAGCTTTTAAAGCTTTGTGTCATACTTTAAAGAAATTTTGATGGATTATTATAAATATTCTATAAAGAAATTTAGATGGATTAATATTAATATTCTATAAAAATAAGGTAAGAGTAAGGTTACGGTATCTATGAATTTTTGACCATTACACTTTTGAAGTTCCATAACCAAAAAATGTAATAACAAATGATAGAGAACTTTCTGGATAACCATTTTTCGTTCGATCGATGGTTATCTTGGTGCAACGAAGTAACTAATATATTTTTCCTACGACTGTCCGTGAAAACAGTTGTTTACGCACTCAATACTCGTCGCAAAACAGGTGATTGCCGTATTCATTTTACTTTGCGCACGCAAGATTTACTTTGCGCACGCTATATTTACTTTGCTCACTCCAGTGTTTAAACATCAGAACACAAAACAAATTGCATTAGCCAGCAAGGAAACGTTGATTAGTCAGGAATTAAGTTGGCAACACTGGATATAAACATCTGATCTATTGTTGTCCATGTGGTCGTTTTCGATTGAATCAACATAAACATAATAACCCCATCAAAATAATCAAAATAACCCCAAAGACAAAATTTCTGAAGATGAAAAATCAGGAATATATGAAATTCAATGTGAAAATTGCCCCATGAAATATATTGGACAAACAAAAAGAAACATAAAAACAAGATTTAAAGAACATTTTAGGGACTTAAAATTAGAAAAAACAGACAAAAGTGCAGTGGCAAATCATTGTGTTCTGAATAACCATACGGTTAAAACAGTTAAATTAATAAAACCTATAAACAATTCGACCAAACTTAACACATGGGAATCAATAAAAATTTTAAAAGAACATCAAGGGAACCTAATGAACATTGATACTCCACCAATTCAAAATTCTCAACTTCTTAACTTTGTTATAAACTAATTTGATTTGTATAATTTATTGGCCTATTGAATCCAAAATGTTAAATTTTAATTTTAATTTAAGTATCATATGTTATTTGGTATATTTACAATATTTATTTACAAATTTTGTTTTAGTTTACGGTACGGCTGATGATGATAGCTTGTCTATCGAAAGGCCTTCCGTAAAAATAAAAAACTAAGAAGTATATTGGTGTTTAAATAATTTAAAATTTAAACATAAACATAACCTACAAACCAGCTACAGGTGAGCGGTGAGCTACAGGCGTGTAAGTTAGGTGCGCAATGATCAACTATGACGATTTAAGTGACTTATTCCCTGACGATCTTGCTAAGACTGCTAAAACAGTGGCGTTAAATCTTCTGCATGAAAAATCCAATGAATTTTTAACTAAATGTATGAAGTGCATAATGCAGGCTACCATAAATGTATATCACTATCTTGAGATAGGGACCTCACATAGTAGGTATTTTAACATGAATATTAAACTTTTATACTTATTTAAGAAATATTTGGCAGTCGTAGGAAAAATTTAATATGCAGCTCGTGCGAAAAGTGCCTTCACTGCACTCGAGAGAAATTATTCCGCACTCGCCTGCGGCTCGTGCATAAACATTTCTCTCGAGTGCAGCAAATCGGCACTTTCCGCACTTGTTGCATAAATAACTATTTCTACCCTTTACAAAGTTTTATTGCAGTGTGACATTAGGATTCCCTGATCCTAAGTTATTAGACTCGTTACGGTTTGCTGAATATGCAAGCATCTTCAGTGGTTGAACCTGTTGTTTTGGAACAGATTTCGACCACTTTTAAGACAAACAGTATGATCCATCATTCGGCAAACATCGATATATATCCTTAGGATGAAATTTTCCTTCCGCTATTTTGTTTTAAAAATCATACATAAACGGTATTATACTCCTGATTAAATCATTCTTGATTGGATAACTCTGCTTAAACATACATAGCACCTACCTTAATCTGTTTTAACGTTAAGCTTCATGTAATTAATACAATCTGTTATTAAAATAATACGAGACACAAATTTTACAAAATGTATCAAGACTAACAATAAAAAAAATTAAAGCTTGATATACTATTGACTTTTGCACCATCCGATTTAATTTAATTGTAATTAAAAGTTTTCAAATTAACTAATATTGCAGGTTTCAATATAAACAAATAAAACAATTTAATAACTTTGAATTATTAAAAGCTGTTTGTTGAATGTTTTCAATAAAGTTTATGCATTACCACAATTTACTACAGGTTAGTAAAACTTCCCAAATTATTGTTTACGTGAATTAAATGTTTTTAGAATGATTTAGTGAGTTGGTTGAAAGAGTCACTTTCTTCTTGAACGTTAGGCAAATTATGTAAATCATTCATAATTCTCCTATATACATTCCCGCCTACAGGGTAAAGAAATGTAACTACTTTATTTGTAAACAATGTCAAATCGACTATGTCAAAGAACTAATACATTGGTAATAGTAAAATTGAAATGTCTTACTATTATATGTTACTGATGTATTTGTATGTCTTATCATACAATAAAGGTCACATTACCTCATACATAAGCAAGCGAATTGTTTAATACAATAAGTACCGATACCTAAAAAGGCGAGCTGAACAAACACAAAATTACTCTGATAGTATTTATATTGGTTACTTACTTATAAGATAAATAATATTTTTCGTTATTTTGTTGCAGGTACGTGATTTGGTGGTGACAATTTTTGTAAGTAAACACTTTGCATAAGTGTGATTTGATATCAAAGTTTAGTCTTCTCTATTTCATACGAACTGAACATTTCCAAAATATGCTGAATGAGGTCCAAATAGTTTTATTATTATTATTTTTTTTTTTTACAAAATATATTCAAACTTTACCATATTTTTCCTAAATCAAATAAACTAAATTCAATGCATAACATGGTCTTATGTTGCTTAGTTTTATATCTGCCTGTAAGTAATTTTTAATTAATATTTTTGTCTTCCTTTTTGGTTAAGAGGCAATTAAAGCTTTGTAGGGATTTGTGTTAGTAAAATACATAAAAAAATATTTACAAATATATCACTTCCTTATTTAAAATGACGGCAATTTTGAATTTTCAATATAAAATAAAAATGGTAAACACTACAAAAATTGATTAATTATTAAATATGTAAAATTGAATTCATTAAATAACATTACCGACTTTATAAAGATTGGACAATGGATAACACCAAAATCAATTTTCTGTGAACAGAACACACTTAGTTTTAACATATTTTTGAAATCGAGCGTGTTTTCCTTAAGTAAAAATTACAGGACTATTGAAATAAAAAAAAAAAAATCAATACAATAAATGGATTGAAATGCATTAAATACTTTTAAACTAAATGGCAATAAGCATTTTAACCTGAAAGTGATAAAATTAATCGTAGTCGTAATTCACAAAACTGTACCTTAATTCATGATATTGAAATATGTAATATATTTTTCTTTCTTTCTATTACATTTTTAGTCATGTATAACATGAAACATCCTTATCCAGTAAATGGTGTTTCGTTGCGCGAGGTGATGACATGCAATTGGTGGCATTCACTAGCTAATTGGTCGGTCCGCCAATCTCCTTGTGATGCCAATTAAAATCAGATCGCAAATTGTTTTGGTGCCGATTTCAAAATAATTGTTTCGTAGAAATAATGACCAAAATAATTAATTATACATTTACGATGGGGTTGAGAACCAATGTAAACGTTTCAACATTCAAAGTTTTCTTCTTAAATATTTTTAATGAT
The DNA here is from genome assembly GCA_030545055.2 of Neoaliturus tenellus. Classification (NCBI taxonomy): domain Eukaryota; kingdom Metazoa; phylum Arthropoda; class Insecta; order Hemiptera; family Cicadellidae; genus Neoaliturus; species Neoaliturus tenellus. Next base: position 72,515,930 of record CM061537.1, on the reverse strand, counting down.
GATATATTGAAATAAAAAAGTAACACATATTGTGAAACACGATTGTGAAACAATTTCTTGTGGTGTGTCACGTTTTTAAATACTGGTTTTAATTCAATTTAAATCTTTTGATAGTTGGTCAATAATTCACTGTATTTAAAATAAATCATACGTACGTTTCAATCTGAAAATTACGTTACCTGTCAATTGAAGTATACATACTAATGATCAAAATAGCCTATATGTTTCTTTATTATACTAAAATGGCAAAATAGGCAAATAGTTAATGCGTATACGATCAATTGAATTAGTATGTGTAACGAATTCATAAACTCCTTCTAAATAAGCAAACTCTCGTTTTATGTTCAAAAACTCAATTTTCTTGACAATGCGTATATAAAATTATTTCCTTTGACCATAGCTAGTCTTAACAAAACCTTAAGTGATAAGATTATTCCTGTTAAAGACAGCAGGTGATGTTAATAAGGAACATTATGTCCTTGTTAGTATGAAATCGCAGTTATTCGATATTTACTTCTCTGACATCAAATTTTATAGAACAAATCTGAGAGCTTATTAAAAAAAATAACCAGATATAACTTTAAACATTAAAGTTATTAAAATACATCATAATGATACATTCATTATGTATCTTATTGCGGATTTTTTTAGAGATATTGTTATGAAGAAAAGTTAAACGTATAACTAAAAATATATAAAATGGGCAAATCTCAAAATTCTTATTGTTCTGTGTAGTCAAATTAATTTATTAAAATGCTAGTCTCATTAGTAGTCCTGGTTGTAACTCATAGAGTTTGTTTTAAAAAATCCGTTTATTTAAAATTATAGGTGTTTTCTGGAATAAAAAATGCATGCAGATTCGGCGATTATTTTGCTCTGCCGACTTTTTACTATATAAAATCTCTTCTGGAAGACATTTAACTTTTAAACAATTTTATGTAAAAAATAAATAAAAAAGCTAAAATATTAATAAAACTGTAATACAAAACCAATAAAATTCTAGGTGTATATTATATTATATTTTTATTTAATATGAATACACCGTTCGATTGTAATATAGTAAATTGATTCATAATAAGTTCAGTGTATCAAATACATCTATTATAATCAAATAACCGTTTTATTAAACATTCTCATAATTTCACATACCAAAAACTGAATGAAATAATGTAAATTGACATTCCAACCTGTATCAATCAATCAATCTATAAAAAATCTAATTAAAATATTTAAATGTTTTGTATTATTTATTAAAAACCCAATAGACGTTTTATTGATAATGTGTTGTAATTTACACAAAATATATATCTATTATAAAAGGTAAACGTAATATTATAAAAGAGGTTCTATAATAATGATTAAACAAGGAGATATTCAGGGTTCTGCTTAAACACATAGATAAATACCACCCGTCGCAGCAGACCTGCGTACTCAGCGAATTTCAAAATTAGTAATATTAATTGTTGACCAGATAAACCTGTAAACCAAATATCATCACATGAAACCATAAATAAGGAAATACATATATATTCTTGTTATGATGAATAGGGAAAGAGTATGCAGGTATGCTGCCATGGGGAAAACCAAAAGTAGGTTTTTAGCTTAAACAAAAAATTATTTTGACCATATGAAGCCATATCCTAAGTTTCATCAATATCTGTCCATTGCTAAAGGAGTTTGCCTATTCTCCATATGATTAACATGGGAAAAGAGTATGCAGGTTTGCTGCCATGATAAGCACAAAAACCAAGATTTTTTTACCATAAATAGATGAATCTCAACCAAATGAAGCTGTATACCAAGTTTCATCCAAAAATATTGGTTAATAAGTGAAATATTAACACATCCTCATTCTTTATAAGATTAACATTGGAGCCCCAAAATACAATGTACTTTCTTTAGACTTTTTAATATCTCGGTAACCAATGGAGATAGAACAAAGCTTCAAAATACTAAATTGTGTGTTTTTTAAGCTAAATCCAATGGTCACAATAAAAATTTAAAATTTTTTGAAATTACATATGAAAAATTCAAAAATCCCATTTTTGGGGTACAAAACCCCCAAAACTACCCCTTCCGGTAGGTCAATATGTCTGGTTTTCGAACTCATCCGAATAAACGTAGGATTACACATCTCTACCAAATTTGGTGTCGATCGGACCTTTTTTACGAGAGTTATCGTGTCTAGGGACACACACACACACACACACACACACACACACACATATATATATATATATATATATATATATATATATATATATATATATATAAACATTTTAATGACTATTATTTTTGGTCTCTGGGCACTTGAAAGAGAAAAAGTAACATGGTCCCGGGCTTAGGTCTTACCATGAGACCTACGGTAATAGCTTATTCCCTATGGGAAATTCGCTAAAAACAGGATAAATAACCCACTGTTGATTTTCCAAAGTCTTTAATATGTGGTGTTATAATTATGGCATTAGCCAGCTTGGCGATGATATAGTTTGTATCCAAGGTATTCCCTTGATGAGGTAAGGGGGATCAATATCAATAACCACAACCCCTCCAGGCTTCTTGGGCTGCAAGAGGACGACGCGTTGTTACATTATATTGTATATCATGTTATTGAGGCAGATATATTTAGAACTATGTATGTATGTATATATATATATATATATATATATATATATATATATATATATATATATATATATATATATATATATATTGTGGATGTGGTTGGGATTGATGCTAATACTTAGCTACGATAGAATTTTCTCCAAATTCAAGTGGTAACGGTGAATCTTCAACAACAATTTCCTCAGTAGAAGAGATTTTTCCATCGCACATATTTATTTTGATACATAGAATAGGCTATATCAAAAGATAATAATAATAAATTTATTCCTCTGACAAAGTTTCACAGTGTATGGGAATTTACAAAACAAATTTCAAGTTTTTGCACTTATTGACAATTTTACAAATTTTCAATTAATTACAATTTCATCTACTTATTTTCTCAAAACTCTTTCTTCATTTTAAACTTATTTGAAATTTTTCTCATTTCTTTTTCTTCCTACAAAAATCCTTTATTCAAAAATTCTTTATTTAAAGTTAATTGTTGGTGATTGTGGGTTTATGTAATTGTTTAATTTGTCCTCAATAACATTTTCTATCACTGGTAAGTAAAAAACTATTAATGACCGTTTGGGATCTGGAATCTGATAGATATGTAATTAGTTACTTACACTTGAAGGTGGGATCGGATTCAAAATCTCAAAATATCGTCAATTTGGTTTTTACTAATCAGTGATGGAATATATTTGATTGTTTGAAATTGTTGAAAATAAATTACTTTTACCCTAATAAATAATTTTTTTAGTTTAATTAGTTAAGTGTAACATAAATATATCTGTGATTAAATTTACTATATGTTGTAATTCTGAAAAAAGACTTGTTAATAATTGAAAAAAAGAACATCGAGAGGTGAAATAAATAGTATTATAAGTGACACGACATGTTTCGGGACCAAGCAAGAGTGTTAACGAACAATACATTGGTGATCGTGTATCAGTGAGTCTCGCCGTGCCGGATCGGCAACAATCATGTGTCCCGTTATATCTGCTTATGTCATCACGATTATGCCCAATATCCAATGTCCGATTACCCAAACATCCCCTCCACTGACATAACAGCAGTTTCACATAACAGTGCAAATTACGTCATCGTATCGACTTGATTTGTTGATAAATTTATTACATTGTATATTGGGTACTTTTTCCTTGAAAGACTCAGCTTTCCTATGATTAGATTATTGGTAAATGTTACAAAAGAAACCTCTACAAGCATTGTCGTTAATTAATTAACTATTATATCTGTGATAAGTAAATTGAAGCCAAAAAATCAAGTGTTTTCCTAAACTAAGGATATAGTATGGTTACAACCGTGTATTAATGATTAGTTTTGACTCAGATATGCAACTCATTTTAATTTCTTAAGCTTACATTTTTTGAAACTGTAGTTGTGTTCATTAACAGCCTACTTCACAATAATGAAATAAAATAGAAATATGGTTCAGATTTACTCGATGTGGACAGGAAAACTGAACAGAAAAAATACGTGTTCACGGCAAAACAAAAGATGATCATTTCGCGTTACAAATGATTCTGTCATAGATGAATATAATGTGGACTGAGACATTTATTACAGAGCGGACAAAGACGTCTTCTCGAGAAGACATCATCTATTAAAACTCTATTTTACTACGTCTTCTTGGTATCTTAGAAATATTTTCTTTTCCTTAAACTGTTCATCTGCAGATTTTTTTCGATTTAAATTAAGAATGCAAATGTTTACGAATCAAATGCCCTGCCGCCATTTAATTTCTTTCCTCTAACTCGGTGTTTATTCTTGCAATCTTCTCTCATGACAAAAAGTAAAAAATTGAAAGGATCCGCAGAGAAAACATTATCTAATAAAGGTCTTTAATTCTATCCCTTTAACTTTAATTGTTCTCATTCTTGCATGAATTATTTTCGTCCATGTACATGCATGTTTACATGCATGTTGTTAATGCATGTTTACACAATGTTCAGTTGATATAAAGATCTGATTTTTGTAGATCAAAAAGGGGTTTTACACATAATTTTTTTATCGACGAAATTTGCTTTACGGCACTTACGCTAGGGGAAACATAATGTAAAACGGCAATATATGTATATTTAAAATTGTTTCGAAACTATGTTTCACGAAAATTACCATTTTATTATTATACTAAAAATTTGTCAGTATGTCTAATAATTTACAAATGATTATTTGCATAAGTTGCATTGTCTTATTTTTATATATCAAGGATCTAGAGTGTTTACTTGATGAATGAGAAATATAAAATAATGTTTAAAGCTTTGTTATTACTATAGCCTTGTTTCTTCAAACTTCCTTTAATCTCATCCGGTTTTAAATATGTCAGTGTTGAGCTTAGACCTTATGATACAACCTAAATGATTGGACCTAAATGATACAATAACTTTTGATTGTAGTGAACATTTGTAAACATAAGCGAAGCAAGACTGTTGCTCCTTCCTTTTATGTGTAATGAATAATTCACATGTATATGACATATTTTATAACGATTGGCGTTAATTTTAGGGAAGACTTGATTAAAAAACGATTAAGATATGACAGAAATAATATTTTATTTGTAATAAATTCTAAAAAATAGAACATGTTTATCGTAAAAAAGTCTAATCAGATAAAGAAACCCTTCTGATGTATATATACACGAGTACATTAACAGTAAAAGACGTCAACAGAAAGAATCGGATATTTTAGATCCACAACAGGTTTTACGAGGGTATAAAAGTTCTCCAAACAAGCCGATAAAATTACCTTTCAGCTCTATCACGCAAAAACATTTATCCTTTATAAACATTGCCTAGGTTTTGCCATACTATATGGGATGGTTTATATCTTACACTTTATATTTTTTCTTTTTAAATTTTTTAAATCTGCTATTATTTGCTGAACATTCACGATATTTTGTCGAAAAGATTACTCATTGCAGTGGATGATCTCCTACAAGTTTGAATCTTCCTTTTTTCAGCCAAAATTTCCAAACCGTGTGAATTATTCATATTGTGTACCTAAGCGTTTTTCGATTGAGATTATTTGTGTAGTTCGTATTTTCAATCTCTGTAAATTATGGAACGAATATTAATTAAACCTTATGACTAAGAAACTAAAAAACTGAAAGAAACTAATAAATTTGTTTAATTTGTATCATTGATCGAAAATTATGTGATATTATGTGAAAAGGTGTGAGTTTATTTTTTATTTCATTCTTTATGTGTCTCATACCAACCAACGTATACGCCACTCGATAATGTCATATTCTAACGAGGACACTACCTTACATGAAATATTTCTTTCGAAGATGAGATCTATCAAAACTTTCCTTTCGGAAAAGAAGATCGACCAAGAATATTTCATAAGATTCGCTGCGAAGTTCCGTAGTTATTTAAAAGTCAAACACTTCGTCTTGGGTCAAACTTAGAGTAAATATACTTGAGCAATATATTAGAGTCACTGTATAATATAATGAGTTGCAGTGATTTAGAATTTATTTAAAGAAATAAGATTTTACTCATAAAACATTATTTAATTTACTGCTTATTGTCAATCATTTAAATGGTTATCTATATTTTAATAGGCAACCAAGAATATTTTCCTCATTTAATTCTCAGCTTGTATGCGCATATTTGGAGAAAACCGTGCATGTCGTTAGAAAGATTGTGTGCTATAGATAATTAGATTCAGTAAGCGTTATAATTTACATCGGCCTTATAGACTTTCAAAGTTATTCTTATGAAAAGAACGGTAATTAAATATATGTGAGTATTTATTTTCCAAAATGTAATCTCTTTAAAGTAAATGATTCCAATAATACGTAATCGATACACTATACTATATTTTCTAACCAACTAATCTTTAACTCTCTACCTGGAAGTAAATATGATTGTTACAATGGAGTTCTATCAATCATTGTTAATAGTGTAAAAAAGTTAAACGTATTATTATTTTACAATGGTTTTCATGTTATATTATTAAAATATTAATAAAATCATATTCGATTCCGTCCGGCGTTTCTATTAGATCCGTTGTTAAGGTTTACGTCTTAAATTAAAGGTGACATGCATGTGGCACAACGACAATCAAAACTCTTTTTAATACTTTCAAATTTCTGTTAGCTCAACTTATAACTAAAATAAAATCCTCCCATGCATTTCTCATGAGAATTTTTATAGCAATTTTTTATATTGTTTTTTCAATTAGTTATAAGTAATGGGTTAATTTGGTCCAAGTGCCTAATTAAATCGCAGAGCATACATACTGTGTAGCAGCACGGAATAAAATTTAAAAACAATACATTAGAAAGATATTAGTGAACATACCTTAATTTTAATGATAATAATAAAAGAAAGAAGAAATATTTTAATGGAAATTTACTAAAGGAATTATAAGTAAAGTAAACTGTAAAGTAAGAATTATAAAGAATAATTTAACAATCACTGGCAGAGTCGCCAGTCTGTCACAGATGATGGACGTGATTTGTAGTTCAAAGCGAGATTAAGATTAATATATTCCCTTGGCATAGCTTTGAATGGTTTAAATATTTTCAATTCGCCACACAAGATATGTATGGAAATAGAACGATATAACAAATTAGCTATGTATACACTTACTTCATTAAAAAATATTTTTTATATTATAATCAGTGAAAGTCAAATAAATTTATGATTTTAAGTTAATTGGAATTTTTTGAATATTTAATTTCATAAATTGCTGCAAAGCTATAAAATACCTATTTTCTGGTTTACTATTACTATTAGGAATGCCTTCAGTGTTCTTCAAAATAGTTACATTATATACTTAAAAATCCAAAGTATAAGACTATTTCATAAGAAAAATTATCTAAAATTAAAAGGAATTTCCTACCAATATTTTAAAAATTAATGTTATATTTAATTCCAATTTTAAAAATATTAAAAACTCATTTAAGAGAACGTACAAAAGATGTAAATGTTCATTTAATAGTCATCTTCACCTTTGGGATAGTAGCCCATTGTTGCGCAGTCTGCAATGTTAACCAAACGGCTTTTAATGCAAAACATGTCATTTTATTCCTCTGTTTCGGACGCCGTTTTTCAACCGATTTGATTTAAACTTGGTAAGTGTTTAGTTGGGTAGTTATATTAACACCCTCACACCTCGAAATTTTGAAAATTTAACAAATTTTACTAAGGAAAATCGAGTTACTTTGCAACGTCACAGAGAGTAATATAAAATGAATATTAAACATATTTGGCTAAAGATGTACTTAACACAGAGTTCTTTATCAAATTTGATAAAACTATTACTTTTCACAATATATTCCGATTTGAACTTTGTCCAAACTCATTTTTACAACAACGCGCAACACACAAATACAATGAATATAGGTTACAATGAAAATAAATAAGTAAATTTAAAAAGAAAATAACCAATCAGCAGTGGGAGAAGATCGTGATGAGTTGTGCTGCGAATGCGTTTCAATCAATGTCGTGCGATTGAGTTTCGTTTGCTGTTGCCAATAATTAATTTGACAGTTGGAGATTGGTCCAGTGAAAAGCAAAAATAACCTCCGTCCTCAAATATTTTAGAGACATTGGCTTTCCTTTACAACTCATAAAAACGTAAGAATAATATTTGTACCTAAATTAAATTGCATAGTTACTAATGCTTGTAAATTAGTTGTAAAACGTATTTCAATAAGTTTATTTTGGTATCTAAAAAATATACCAATCTTTTTTAAGTTTGGTCTTCTGATCATGTCAATTTAGGTAATTACACAGACAGTAGCATTGTATAGAAACAATATTCATATAGAATTATTAAAACAATATTTAATATAAAATAGATAAAAAAAAGTGCAACATTTGTGTGAAACCCTTTTAGACCTGAATCTTAAGAATTGTAACTACTGACTTACACATCTCCCCATGTGATCGCCTTCTACAATGCGGGGGCAGAGGAAGAGTTATTAGTATCTCTCGATGGATGGGGTGGAAAGTCCTCATGGGGGCGAACTTATTGATTTCAGACCCTTTTGTAACTGTTTCCTATGGTTCTTTCTACCGAATCATTGTTTTTGTTATGTTCTGACATTTACAATTGGAATGCAAATATATTATAAGGTAGTGTATACATTGTCTTTTTGGTATTTTAAGAATAATATAAATAACTAGTAATGTTTAATTTTTTTTCAGAAAATGTCTATAAATACACATGTTTCTTGAAAACTATTTTATCTGTCAGTAAAGTGTAATGGTTTATATGCTATTGTACTATTTTCCATGTAATAATGGCTCTTCTTACAGTATAATGTTTCATGGTTTCTTGTTGGCAAAACTGATCTGTGTGCTTCACATTATTTGTAACTACTTAGAAATACCTAAAATACGATAAAAGCGGGTTGCTCAATGCGTATTATCAGCAATATGTTTGCGTTAGAGAGGACGAAGAAATATTGCTTTCTGGTGAGAACAGAATAAACTGTGGGTGATGTGAACAGCAAATAGACAGGAGGGGACGCGCCGGCGCCGGCTCTGTGTTTATCCTGACCCCTGCTCTACTTCGAAACCAACGGTTTTTGTTAAATCCTTTGTTCGCCACACGTTAAAGTTATTGTTAATGACTTACAGAATGTTTATCAAACCTTATTAAATTTTAAATCTGAAAACTGTTAAGTATAACTTCCATTTAAACTATTACTTATTTAACTAAAACATTTGTTTGATATCATCTTAAAAATTTCCTTTGAAATACTATTTAATTACTATTGCTCTTCCGCGATGATAAACTAAAACTTATCTACCAAGAAAAATTTACTGACAACATAACATTTATTAATTTTTTAAAGGTAAAAACTGAAAAGCGCAAAATAGTAACACGTTTACCTTCATCATCCAATCATCCTAAAGTGTTTTTAGTAATATAGGACTCAGGTTAAACAGATATTCATATGTATTTTTCATATAGGCAAAAAAGATTTATTTGGAAACGCATATAAAAGGAAAATATAGAATATGTAAATATATTAAATAAATAAGTAAATTGAATATTTGATATTATAAGTATAAATAACTCCATTTATCTCGATTACGTATGATAGTTCCTTTTCGATAGGAGGTAGTAAACCAGCTCATTAATCACAGAATGTTCGGAGCAAACAAACGATTGTGTTAACTCTGCAAAATTATCAGTTGGGAAGCTCCGAATTGAGCTTCCAGTTGAAGAATAATGAATTATTGAACAGGTCAGCTTTGAAAAATAAATACTATTTCCATGTTAGTAGTTTTCTGTTTTATACAAACACATTTCTTGATAAAATTCACAGAGTAAACAATATCCGCGATCATGCGAGTCGGCCGGGTTGGAATCAGGCGCCACATTCATTATAGATACATGACGCCCGCGTCACTGCCTCGGCTGTTTACAATTTATAGCCTACTGAAACAATACTTATCAAACTGCACGATTTATAGCCTGCGGTTCCATGGTTTTGTGCAAGTAACTACTTTTGACTAATGGGCATATGATTTGTGGCTTGGCCTAGTTTAGAGGCTGGCATTTAGTAACAAGGCTCTAATGTTTAACTTGCACTCAGCATTTATGTTATTTTAAATGTTTAGTAAAATATTAAATGTAAAAGTAAACAGCTACGTACTGGTAACGTTCCTTGGGCCTTGGGTTAATAAATTCGTTTTTAATGTGATATAAATTTAAAATGATAGAATTTGAAACGACAATATAAAATGTTAAATACGTAGTTTAAACAAAAGTGATTAATTTTTGTCTTAACCTGCTACAGCAAATCAGTTATATGCACGTTAACTGACGGCATTTATGGGCTATAGAGTGTAAAAGAAAAATACCCCCCGTCGCAGCAGACCTGCGTACTCAGCGAATTTCCAAATTAGTAATATTAATTTTGACCAGCTAAACTTGTAAACAAAATTCATCACGTGCTCATAAATAGAGAAATAAATGTCTATTCTCCTTAAGATAAATATAGGGAAAGAGTATGCAGGTATGCTGCCATGGCGGACACTAATAGTAGGTTTTTAGCATAGAAAAAATTTATTTCGACCATATAAAGCCAAATAGTAAGTTTCATCAATATCTGTCCATAAATAAAAGAGTTTGCCTATTCTCCATATGATTAACATGGGAAAAGAGTATGCAGGTTTGCTGCCATGATAAGTACAAAAACCAAGACTTTTTACCTTAAATGGATGAATCTCAACCAAATGAAGCTAAATACCAAAATTCATCAAAAAATATTGGTTAATAAGTGAAATATTAACACATCCTTATTCTCCATAAGATTAACATTAGAGCCCCAAAAGACAATGTACTGTCTTTAGACTTTGTAATATCTCGGTAACCAATGGAGATAGAGCCAAGCTTCAAAATACTAAATTGTGTGTGTTTTTTAAGCTAAATCCAATGGTCAAAATAAAAATTTAAAATTTTTAAAATTTACACATGAAAAATGCAAAAAACTCATTTTTTTGGTACAAAACCCCCCAAAACCACCCCTTCCGGTAGGTCGATATGTTTGGTTTTCGAACTCATCCGAATAAACGTAGGATTACACATCTCTACCAAATTTGGTGATGATCGGACCGTTTTTACGAGAGTTATCGTGTCTAGGGACACATACATACATATATATATAAAAATTTTGGTGACTATTATTTTTGTTCTCTGAGCACCTAAAAACGAAAAAGTAACATGGTCCCGTGCTAAGGTCTTGCCATGAGACCTACGGTAATAGCTTATTCCCTATGGGAAATTCGCTAAAACCGAGAACGCCCTTTTCAAATATAAGTTCCACAACTTTCTTTGTTGTGTAGTTAAAAGGTTTACTGACCCGACTGCCGAGTGGGGGCAGTTTATGGGCTTGTTTTGGGATTAAGTTTAACAATGTCGTTTGATTGCTTTGACAAGAAGTGGCGTTGTTTTTATTTTTTGGAGTATTCAATGATTTACATTTATCTTCTCATTGCAGCCTTAAATAGTAATTTTTTATACGGAATCTTACGTAATGAACCTTAATTTGAACATTCCATTATGTTCCAGTGATTATTACTATAATTTAACACACACACTTTCGATAGTATAGACTATCAGTGTCAAATTTCTATATAAACAAGTTTCTATTTTTTCTGAGAACAAGAACAAGTTGCTAAAAAATTGCTATGTAAATTTTTATGTAGGCCTATTTCGTCAATATTACGAATAATTATTCTTGATATATTTTTAGTAAATTTTTAATTTATTAAAAAATTCCACGAAATTATTAAAAAAGATGAAATTTTTTATCGTTGAAAGTTAAAAGGAATTTTAAAATACGAAAAGTTGTTATAATTATTTATTATAATACTAATTTTTATTTTAAATTGAATGCATTTAATAAATATGCTTGTCAATATTTTTTACAAAAAAAATAAAATAAACTTATTTACGTGTTTACATGTTTTAGACATATTATTGTTTAGTATAAATAATACATTTCAATTGTAATAATTTTAAAATTTGATCCTTAATACTGGAGTCATAACTCAAAAGTTATAACCAAAACTAAACGTAATATTTTTTATATATTCATTCGATCAAATATGTTTAGTTTATATATGTACAGGTTTAGCCTACATATCTCAAGTTTAAAGCTAGAATTCGATGAACATGATAATTACCCACTGATTGTAACAATTCAGCACTATCTCTCACCACAGCCTGAGCCAATTTGCCAACAATGCTATTATTATGCAAATCAATACGATCAAGACCGGCAATATCTTAGCTTCTTGACGAGAAACAAAATTTGTAATTCGAAAAACAATTAGGCCTAATCCCAACCTGACTGATTGTGCCCCTTCTTTGTTTATTGAGTTTTACAAGTCTTCATTTAATCTTACCTTGTAAATTAAACTTTCTTGTCGTATACAATATTTTTACTCAAGACTTTATATATATATATATATTTTTACATACAATACTGCATTAGTCATTATACTTTGAGGTTATAACCAGAGCTAGTTAGGTTTGAGCTTCATGCTAGTAAAACAGGCGCATATAAACGTACGGAAATATTATATGCAGCGTACTTAACGGAAATATAATATTGTTTCATTAGCTCAGTTATGAAAATGAGTTTTCCTACCACTGCATGGAAATAATTGCATTGCCACACCTGCAACCCCTTTGCAAAACAGTTCATTTCCGGTATCCGTTTCTTTCCCGCTCTAGAGCGGCAATGATTCTTTACCGCACGCTAGATCAAACAGCAATTTTAAATCAGCTGCTATTACAAACCATGCTACAGCTGTTATTCATTGTTGTCGTTTAGTAATTGCTTCTTTTTTTAGTTTGAGGTTATGTTTGATAGTTAAAATTATGTTCCAACAGAAACAAATAAAAAATAATCTAAATGACATTTTGTATACAATAAAACATGTAATATGTAACAATTATGTTGGTAGGAAAAAATCTTGTGTGTATTACGAGCGCAAATAGTCATTGCCGCTCTCGAATTGTTTGGCCGCACTCAGCTGACGCTTCGTGCGGCCATCTACAATTCTCGAGTGGCAATGACGTAGGCTACTTTACGCTCTTATTACCAGCGACCAAGGAATACTATAGACTGGCAATCCCTTGATAGGTGTTGAAGCCACTTTCTATAGTTCCTCATAGGTGCAACTAGCGGGTCTACTGCTCGCGACGGGCGCAAATTTTAATTCGCCGAGTTTCATTAACACTGTAAAAAAATATAGTTATAGTCAAGATAAAATTTTGATTTTTTAGTATGATGAACATTACTATATAACGGTGCCTATGGTAATGTTTTTATGTCGAAATTAAAATAATAAAACGAAGAAAAAATACAAAATTATAGCAAAGCACTTTTGTTCGAAATTCATGACATCAAAAAGTTAGTAAGCGAGGAAGTTTTTTATTTATTGGTCAGGTGAATTTTGTCAGCGGGAAAGTTGTTGAAAAATACTTAAATCGCAACTTTGTAATTTAAAATCTTTTTGTAGAACGCTTCGTTTTGGTTTTATTCTAATTCAAAGTTAATAGTTTAATTGCCGACGGGTCGGCTGCCGCGAACCGTGCCGCAGCGCCGGCCGTTCGGAGCACTTGTCGCACGTATACAACTTTGATAGTTTATTACTTGATTATTATTATTATTTTGTGAATTATTATTTTTTAAAGGTGATTGTATCCAAAATAATTACTGCTACACTTTATTATTGAATAATGACTAAGGAAAGGCATTAATAAACAAGAAAAACATTTCCTTGAAAAAAGACTAAATGTATTAACAAAATTTAATTTTGTATGATTTTAAAAATACATAATTATTTAAAACAAAACAAAAATTATCTTATACAAACATAATAAGACACTAGATATTACAAATAATACATTGACATATACGGTGTATTTTTAATTGAAGTTTTAAATGATATTTAATACGGTACTGTAAATTATACTAAGATATTTATGTTTTTATTATTTGATGTTCGTGTCGTTGACACAGATGCCCCATCATATGCCTCCCTTACACATGAAAAAGTATTGAAAAATGCAGAAACAGAAAAGAAGAGAAAATACCTAGCGGCTAGTGAGAGCAGGAATGCAACGTTTACTCCACTTGTGACTTCAGTGGATGGTATTCTTGGAGAAGAATTCACGTATCTCCTGAGAGCCATGGCAGAGAGGCTGTCCGAAAAATGGCAAAAGCCCTACAGCGTAATAATAAACTGGTTGAGAACAAGAATAACATGCTCAATACTAAGGGCAACGAGCATGTGTCTTAGAAGAACCAGGAGAAAGTGGAGATCTGCCAGTGAATTCCTGGATGGTGCAGGGATACAAATATTATATTAGGTTGATAACAAGTTATTGTTTAGTTCTTTAAATTTTTAACTTTTATTTTTGTATACATTTTATATTTATTTTTTATTAAATAATTTAGATATTTATTAGATTAAAAACTGTTTGTTTTTAAAACACAAAAAGTAGCCTCCCTTATTGACTGTATAACATGGTTGTTAAAACCTGCCTATCAATATTTTTACATACAAATTATTTCCACAAAAATAGTTAATATGCAGCAACTTTATAATATAAAAAAGTTCTAAACTAAAAATAAAAAAATAAACTGATAAATAAAAATAAACTGACAGTAAAGGTTTAATTTTGCCCCCTTCTCTTAAAAAGTAACCACACTTATCATAACAACAAATGATCTGGTAATATCAAATGACGTTGCCATGCACCAAAAAGTTGACAATTAATTCTGGCACTGTCTCGCACACGTGTCTTAGATAAGCGTCGCGTAGGCCTATTGTTGTTTATATATGTACTGGTTGTGTCAACAGTTAGTTGTCCATATGCTGTATGTCTAAATGGTGTCGGTAGTTAGTATTCAGTAATTTAGTGACAATCTATAGTTCTATGGTTTATCGTGGAATGAAATAGTATTAAACGGGGACGTCCACGTACACGCCCAATAAAAGAGCAAAACCTTATCATTCAGTAGGAACGGGCGTAAAACTTTGCAGCTAAGCTAATGGCTTTCCATCGTAAAACATTTTATAAATAGTTTAAGGATTTCTTAATGACTTAATTATTCAACGAAACCCCAAGTCATAGTGATGGATAGCGCTTCTTACATAAAATCCGCGAAAAAGCAGAACCAGCGTATTTTACCAAACAAGTTAAAGCATTACAGTATTTCATATTTTGTAATAGTTTATAGTTAACATAAATAGAGTGTGTAGTAAACATTAAGTAGACAGTGATAAAATTTTAAAGTATAATGCAGTTTCAACAGTGAGTGTAAGTCATTGACTGAGCAAACTAAAAAACAAATTTACCGTAGGCCTAAAATAAATTGATTAGTTGGTAGCTATTTAACACATTTGCAGTTAATCAACTACGTGCCTGTGAAAAGAAACACCTACAGTTTTTTCTTAAATTATTATTGCACCCGTGTGCGACACAATAAGGTAATCGTTGATCAAAATTACTCAGAGCGCAAGAGTAGTCGCTGCAAGACAGTGACCGTTCATAGCCGCTCGACGCGCGGTATTGTGCGACGCACGCGCACTCACGTGCCTGTCTCCCCTCCACCATAGGTGAAGCCCGGCTTCAATCCGCGAGCCACATTGCCAGTCTATAGTATTCCTTGGTCGCTGCTTATTACACAAATAGCTACTTTAATCATAAGTCTCTATCTTAGAGCATCAATATGGAAAACCGATTTAAAATTTTGTGGAACTAAAGCCTGAATAATAATGTATATTGGCCTGTTTTATTTAGATGGTCTAGCAGAGCTCCTTAAAAAGTGATTTGCTTGGATCAAATGTTTACTAAAATTATTTTTTTACAGTATTACGATAGATCTACGCATTCAAATAGTCTTGAAGCACGAGTATTTAGCAATTAAACATATATTTGTCACATTATTTATATTGTAAATTAAGCTTTTTACCATTATATACCTTAAACTGGGTTTCAAGTGCATTGATTCTTAGTTAAATATAATTCATTGACTCAATTAATTATAATAAGAATACAGTTGATTACTTAATTGGTTGATAGTGGTTGATATCAACTTGTATGTGGTATAATAATTTTCATTTTTAACTACTAACCATGTATTTTAGTCAATAACTACATCCCAGGGAAAAAGCTCCATTAATATACATGCGTAAGAAACCGTATCATAAATGGATGTATTGATTACAAATACATTTTTGGCGTTGGCGAGTAAATGACTTAAATTGAAAACAAAAAAGGTGTTAAAACGCAGAAGTTAACGATTTAGTTGTAATTACATCAAATTATTTAGAAGCATAAAAAAGTACAAAACAGAATGCAACGGTTTTAATGAACATTTGTACCAACCTTTCCCGCTGCGTAGTTATGGATGGACACGATTAGCTTATCAGTGGATTGGTCCATCATTTTCAATCATCGACGGCCGCAAACCTGATTGTTGACGTCACAGACCAATCAGCTGATATGACGTCACCTTGTTCTAAGATTTCAGCCATTAATTCCGTTGTCACGAAAGTTTGGTAATTTAAATTCAAGTTTGAATAAAGTTAAAAAATATCTCAAATTAATCAAAATTCAGTCTTAATAGGAAGTAACCTAGACTTCCATTGTTTTTTGTTATAGGATGTAAGAAAATACAAATATTATAATTTTATGTGGGCTGATGAAACGTTTAACATGAAAAAAAAAAAACAAAGTGCACTGTAAAACAGCTTCAAAAACCTTTACGAAAACTTGAAATCGCAACTAGTCTGTCATTTTTTACAACTGACTTTTAACGGGTTTTTAAGATATCCAAGTCTTTGTGCTGTTTTCCGGGCCTCCGGAAATAGTAAATTTCTAATAGAAAGAATAAAAAATAAAGCAAAGTTGTAACAAAAAATTCAAAACACAATTATTGAAAATTTAAGGAAGAATGCAATCGGGTTTCCACAGATTTTTTGCTTTAACTTGCGTAAAGCCAACGACACCTCTGCGTGAGTCACGGAATCGAGAGTAGTGGTGGGCGGAGCGCTTCTTAAAAAAATTCTATGCTATCAAATTGACAGTGCTCAAACAGAACTAAAATAATTAGCAAAACCATCAGCTAATGTCTCCCCCCTCTACCTCGTCACCATCAATGGTCATCACAGACGGTATATTTTAACATTTTCAACTTATTCATTTCACTTCAAAACAATTTAGAAAGTAACATATATTTTAGATGGTTTTTATATGATTTTTAAAAGCCATTTTAATATCTTTTTAATTTGCCTACGCAATTAATTATAGTCATTTTACAACCTTTTAAATGTGTATATTTTGTAATTTCCATAAGAATACGTTGCCCATGTTGCTTCGAAGAGTTACATTGTCACTTTGAAGACGTGTGGGAGGAAACTGGATAAAAAAATTAACGTTTTCCTATTTTGGACCCACAGAATAAGTGCACCAAATTTCAACTGCCTACCAAAATGGGAAGTGGAAGGATTAGTGTGACTAATCGGCGTATTTGCCTTTTTATATATACAAATAAGATTTAATACAAATGTTTCATTACAGTTTTTATCGAACAAATTTGGTGCAAAGTCATACATTTTGTTATTTTTAACTTTAGAAATAAAATACAGAAAATATCTCAGCGTGGGTGCGATTGTAATGCAAGTCCCGTTTGTTGAATCCATTGTGTTTATCTGTTTTGTTTACTGACGCTTGTGTAGTACACAACCAGTGTAAACATTCGCATTCAATACATCTCTGTACGGTACATGTAGTTTTGTTTAAAATTCCACAACATTATGTCGGCTATTCATTTTATGTATATTTTCATTATCTTTTCAAGAATTATCATTTGAAAGGCAGAAAGTTTTTAAAAGTATAAGAATAAAAATGTTGAACAGTCGATTTATGTATGCAACGACGATGTGAAAAGTTATAAATGGAAAATATTTTATTAATAGATAACGTGGAAATCTAACAGTTCTGGTGACTATGAAATGTTTATTACAATTCGTGCATTACCACCATGTCTACGTTGACCTTTTAAAGGAAGCTTAATATAATTTTTACGATGATAACAAAACATGATATTTTCTTCTTAAATTACAGCTTATAGTCAGGTTTGTAAATAATAATGCTATATATTTCACGGTTGATCCAAACTTGGAAAGTAACTTGAGAATCCACCACGCCGGAAGCTGGGTCGGTTTACAGCATTAATCTTTTCTCTTTCTTTATCGTAGAGTTTTTTTTATTCACAATAGCTATGGAGCTTCTATTATAAAACATCGTTTTCAATAGACTTCATTTGGTGATTAAATTTATATATACTAATTATATCAATTTTACACCATACGATTACCAAGACTACTCCATTTAAAATTTCACCTAAAACATACACAAAAATGACTTTACTTACCAACTAAACCTACATTTTCTTTACATACTCTTACTTAAGAGGTTGGCCTCTTTTAAAGGCAGGCCTCTCTCAGCTTACTTTGCCCAGTCGACATAAACTATTGATCTGAGCGTGGAACCAGAATCATCCGTTCCAGAATCATCCCTCTAATTTAGAAAGGGAATGCAAGCGGTCATGAATTACAGACATTAATAATTAATTAAAATAATTTTGATTGAAAAAAACCTTAGTCAAAATGATAATCGGGTCAATTCTGACTTGAATTTATAAAACTCCTTTCTGTCTTCTTACTGATATTAGAGGAAAACGTTGATATGAGTCGTCATTTCCCAATACTCTGCCAGTGATGACCTTTTGATGTACTTCGGTGAATGTTCTCCCATTTTAATAGTGGTTTATGCACCGATTATTTTGTTATGTTTTGTTGCCGGTTTTGTTGTTATGCCCTCACGGACGTTAAATCACGATTGTGATCGAAGCTCAAGTGGTTTTAATGCATTTGTTTCATATGCCACTTTATCTACGACGAACTTAAATTGGTTAATGTAAAAATTAATTATAAACATGACGGTTGTGGAAGGTTACCCATCCAAAACGTAGCCTCGCCCGATGTCGCTTGAATAGCATTAGATAACTCTCTTTTGAGGCATATAAAGAAACTAAAACATGAATTGTGGTGAAACTGTCAGCAGAAATACGAAAACACCGCTTTCGTCCAATACCTGTACAAGCTCATTATGTATTAAGATAGGTATACAAGTAAGAGTTTTCACTCTCGGAGAGTTAGTTAGTTACTCTCATAAAATTTTAGACAGTTGTTTATAGTACTCGCAGAAAACTGACTGGGATTAACTATCATGGAAAATTCGTTTGTTGTGTAAACTCTGCGAGTAAATCCTAAGAGTACGAAACTCTCACCTATCAACCTAGCATGAGGTTTGAATTTGGTTGACGTACACATTTATGATGTTTTACGTAATATTATAATTGGTGCTTATTACAACGGTAACAGATGAAATAAAAAGTCAATCTGTAAAACTAAATATTACTATTACAAATAACTAAAATTATCAAATAGACAAAATCACGCTATGAGTGGGAAAATTAACCAGAAATAGTCTATAAAATTGTATTGCTTCAAATTCATTTATCTCCTAGTAAAAAACTGAATTAAAAAAATTTAAAAACGACATAATTGTCCAAACAATGAATACGAATGAAACTACGAAACATGATATCACGATACATGAATAATACCACACGTATAAATGAGAGTTTTTAAAGATTGCATGCAATGTTGCATTAAATTGGTTACAGATATTTTTTTACATTTAATATTTTACCTGCAATTTTAGCATAATTTTGGTATGTGAATGAATTTTAGAATTTATTAATTTTAAACCAAATTCAATGTTTATGTGATATTCCAATTTAGTAAAATCTCCTTCTAAGGGCTTTTGTCCCTCTTACAAAGTGGCAATTATTATGGAAACTAAGACAGTTACCACGGGCTATCTTGGTTTCTCCTCTGTAACTATAAAAGTTGTGAATTAATTACTGAAATGGTTAATTACTAATTATAAAACTAAGATAATTAAATAGCAAAACGATAAATAAATTATAACTTTTGAATATAATGTCACATTCTACTTAACATTAAAAAAGGAATTTATTTGAAAGGAATTTTGAAGATAAATATATTCATTGATTTTAACACGGTTATTCTGTAATTTGCTTGAATCACCAGGAAGACTTTATTTGTATGAATATCTTTAAATGTCTTCTTGATTAGCACTATACGTGTTGGTGCTGTTACTCAGGTTAAAATAACAAAGAAAAATATTTTACTTCACCAATTCAAGTACCCTATTTGACAGACAATTTTACAAAATATTTGATTGATCGAAAAAAGTACCGCGATAAAAAAATAATTTATTAAGATATTTTTGACCTCTTAAGAGCATGCCTTATTCTTCACATGGGAGAAAACCGGTAGATCAACTAGTTATTTACGATTATTTAATCTTTTTAAAGCTACTTATTGAATTTGGCGATCTTCACTAACTACTTTGCAAACAGGAAAATGTACGAACATTTTTAAAGTATCAAATCACAAATGTGTTTAAGAATGAGAAAATAATTTTTATCGAATATTTACATTGATGAGACGTTTAACTTTTGAACTGAATTTGAATGTACGCCATTACATCGACTGAGTTACATGGTATACAAAATTTACGTCTCAGCTGGTGTCATGTCAACAGTCGTTGTCGTAACGATATAATGTTGTGTACCTTGTCACCAAAGGTCCGGATTTTTGACCTGACTAGGTGTGTTGAAATTACATTAATAAAGTGTATTTAAATAAAAAGACCTAACAACCTTTCTTCATTGCCTTTTTTTCAAATCAATGATCTGAGACAGCTTTAGCTTTCAATATAATTTAATAAAACCTTATTGTTTGAAGTACCTATTTGCCATTATGTAAATATTTCAAGTACAAACTTTCATTATCTTTTTTCAGATTAAAGCAATCAACATAGTTTTGCGGGGGATAGACAATAATAATAAAGTCAAGACGATCAAGTTTTCCAGTTTTAACCAATTATTAAATTCTGACATTCCTTGTACTGTTATCCATGCTGAGAAGAGTTTCGTAACTACTGTAATACTTGGTTAAAATTAATTTCGACATTCCAGTAGAAGGATATGAACCGAAAGTAAATGTCGTAATTGCAAGATTTAGGCATAATGTACTAATTATTAGTAATGTTAACGCTAGTCTACTTATATCCATTTTTTCAGACTTTGATCACTTCAACTTCATGGGAAGGAGTTTGTTAATTTATTTAAGATACCTTTCTAAATATGACAAAAAGCTAAACGTAGTGTTTATTTTGTGTTTCAGGTATGTCCTTGAACAAGATAACTTAGTGCCAATGTACAGGTAAATATTATAAGATTACAATGTTAAATGTTTCCTACATCGTGTAATAGTTTCAAAGCTCAAAAATGTGTTTAAACATATATTTTTTGTATTGATACTTAAGTTAATCAATATAACTAATTAAACAATAAAATTGGAATAATGTTTAGTCTAATTTTTATATTGTGGTATGAATAAAACTGGCGAGTTTCTTAATAAGTTTGAGAAAAATCATTATAATCGAAAGTTAAAATAGTTTACATTTTAACTAGCCTCAATGATATTATTAGCAATTCAATTAGTAATGACTACTTATAGAGCTTGTTTCTATGACGCCTAAAGCTGTATAATACCTGACACAGAGTGTAGTGTTATTATTGCAAGTTATAGTATACAAGTATAATTGTACAATTAATATTTAAAAAAAATAAAAGATTTTCTTTAAATAATATTCCAATGTTACATGGATTATAAAAAATTCTGATAAAGAACCTTTCTCTTTTAATTTATTTATTGGGCTGAATCCATTTACTTTGTCAGTGTACTTTCTTATGATACCTTGGGACCATAAGCCTTCACTTCATTCAGTAATAAGATTACGAAAATAAGATGTTAATCCCCTTGACGGAAAGAGCTATTGAGTTTGTGTCACTTCCTTAGCTCATTAAAATTTATTTAATTATTTTAACACGTAATGTAGCATTTTTTACAAATTTATTCTTCTAAACTATTTAAGATTTATTACCAAGAATAATTCGTAGTTTGATTTTTTTAGGAAATATCTTGTACAAATCTATAATGTTAATAGTTTGAAGGTTTCGTTATTAATGTTATTTTCATTATTTATGGAAAGTCCTAAAAAGAAGTACAAAATTATAATTTGCATTTTTTTATTATTTTTTTATGAGTCAACACTTTTACAATTCACATACTTTTCCCAGTGGAAGATAAACGTTTTATTAAAAAACATTCCTTCATTTAAAATTATTTAAATATTAATACAATGAAAAATGTATATAGTACATTTTTATTTTAGTTTGAATTATTTTGCACATACCTTGTCGAACTATAATAATGTTTCAAGGTTTACCTAATTAATATTAAAGTTAATATACGTTTAAAACTTTATGCAATAAAACTCCAAATTATAAAACGGACATTTGTTATATTATCAAACTTTACATCCTCTTTTTAACCATATTATATGTTTTATTAGTCATTAAAACAATTCAAGGTTTTTTCGTTCAAATTTGTAAGAAAAAACACTAGTTTCTAAATTATTCAGCTTTAATTTTGAATTATCATTCGATAAACGCTAGGAAAACATTCTGAGGTAAAAAATAGCATTTGAGTTCAAAATTAAGTAAAGAAGACCTCTGCAGGTCAATTAATGTGTCAATGTGTTGGAAACCAATTCCATTTTCCCAATAAATCCGAAACCTAATTGTGCGCAAGCTCTCGAATCACTGCTTTCTACATATGTGTTAAAAAATTCCAAACTTAAATCTCATGATGGAAAACCTTACATAGGAAACATTTTTATCCACACAGTATAACGACTTAACATTTTTAATGTAATGCAAGGACAAAATAAAAATTAACACTGATTCAAACCGTAAATTAAAAGTTGTTGAAAGTTGAACAAGAAAAAGTATTTAACTGAGGACAGAATTGTTAAACTCTTTCCTTAATTCCAATCAATTGTCTATTTTTAAACTGAACTCTTTCTGAATTATTCTTTGTTAAAACTTTGAAAAACTAAGTTTCGTGTTTTGTTGTGAGCGTTATTAGCAAAAGCTTTTCTTACAGTTAAGTTTTTCTTACAAATTTCTTTCACTGCACTAAGTTACATATAATTTAGTAAAAAAATAATATTTATATTTTTTGGGGGCAAACACAATTTATTTATTATTCCCAGGAGTATTTGGAGTTTTAGAGAGATAATTCTAAAGAGACTGGAAGGCTATTAAGAGCAGCACACGAGTGGTTTCGGGCCTATAAAAATAAAAGGGTCTCTAAATGGTCCTCGTATTATAATAAATGTGAGGAATGTGCTTCATGTGTAAAATTTAATAGCACGATTCTGCTTAACGTTGCCACATTAATGTTTGGAAATTTTGATAATGCCGTTATCAGCTATGATGTCATACATCGTTGAGGAAAAATACTACCACTTAGATTGTAACATATGTGTTGTTTGTTCTTTCTCCCACGCAATTATGATTTGTTAATTTTTCATTACTTTCACCCCAATTCTCAAGGCTTCATTTTTTACCTACATTTCATTTTTATATAATATTTCGGATTGTATCACATATATTTCATATCAAATAGAGAATTTGAAAAAGGAAAATTGAATATTAATTATACTATATGAGTATTTTAATTAATTTTTAACTTGTTATTTGTTTTGTTTTAAGTAACTTTGCACTTTTATATGCAGATTGTGTAAATTTGAAATAATAAAGGTTTTAGTTCGATTAAGCATTAGTTGTTAAAAATATTTAATAAGCTGTATTACTTGTTTGATTATTTTTTACTTTATCATACATGGTATATGACGAATAATAACATTAAAACCATCAAAACGCCCCCCCCCTTCTTCTAAATATTTTGTAACTGTCAAAATGGAATATCATTGTAGTAATATAAGTGAGGTGCTGAAAATACGTAAGTCTCAAATCCTAGCTACTCAATCAAATAATTTTCGCTTCGGATAGGTGGATTTCACACAGGCTATATTTATAGGCCCTGCAACGCTAGATGGCTCCCATCACTAACATATTGTCACTTTTCGTGCACGGCTAATGTAGCGGGATTCTGCACAGTGAAGCTTATGACGAAATGTTATTTTCTCATAAAATATTGGGTTACTTTATTTTAGTAGAATAATTTACTACTAAAACTAAAATAGTTTCATCGCGCTAAAAAGTCTTGATTCGGATAGTTCGGATGGTACTCAAGTAAAGGTATGAGATTTATTTGTAAAAATAAAAATTGTTTACCTTAACAATTTTGCTAGGAAATTCTAACTAATTGTTAATCAATTGTAAAAGTCTGAAAATTATAACTTTCTTTTAAAAAATAATATAGTTTGTGCATCGATAAAATATATTTGTGACAATTTCATAAAACATAACTCCCGTTTTCATTACTGTGAAATACAACCTACGAAACTAACTCTAAAACTACATATGTAACGTTTGCTAACAAACCGTGACATCTTATTTAACTGGGTTGAAATTACCGGACAGTCTCATAGCTCCTGAGTAGTTATAGTAACTAGGTTATATTACCAACATAAAACTTTGTGCTTTATTAATGTTTCAGTAATGAAAGAACCGAAAAAAATTATTTTTTTTAAACTTCCTCGCTTTTAAGGAATAGGCCGTTGTCAATCTGCAGAAAATATTTAATATAGCATTAACGAAAACTAAAAAAACGTTCCCTAGAAACAAAAAGTCCTTAAAACGAAGATGGAACTCACTTTCTATGTTTTGAGCTATTCATTGTCTTGATGTTTATTTTTTCAATACATTGTTGAAGGTTGTGATGGGTTGTGGAAAAAACTAAACTTTTTCGTTTTAACAGAACTTTTTGTTTGTTAAATAGCGTATTAATAAAAAAAAACTCACATACGTCATACCAAGAAATTTGACAAATAATTTCATTGCCTTACTGATTCAGCAGTATTTAAATTCCATTTTCCGTAGATTCAGTTCTCTTGATGACATTTTATATTATCTTGTTCGAACTCAAATAGCTAAAAAGTATGGCAGGCGTGAAATAAATATTTAAAATGGTGAAAGCAAAGGAATACATACATTAGACACTTATTTTCTCGACTTTTGTTACAAAATTTTGGTGGATTTTAAATCTTGTTACTGTACATATAAATTTGAAACGTGTTAATTGACGTTGTCCCACAGGTTTGGATTTTTTTATATAATTAAAATTTAAATTTATAGCCTATTTATAAAAATATTTTAGCTCCTATATTTTTAATTTCGATTATTTACTGAAAAATATAACTGTCTGAATTAAATACTTTCGTTGATTCATAATAAAAGTACAAAGAGCTTGATAAATCTAAGAGGGTTTAAATAAAGAGGAAGAAAAAACTACGACATAGATTAAGTTCTTACCTTGAGGCTTGCTCATTTCGCTTCATTCTTCACGGGGTCTTCACTTGACTCAGATAACAGTTGTGAGCTATTGCATAGCTTGAGCGTAATAGCGTGCCCCAGGAGTTAATTAGGCATTTAGCAAACTAAACAATTGGTCACCTTTAATTTAATAGGAATTGTTCAAGGAAAGTAAATGTATATCTTTATTACCTACACTTATATAGAAGTATTATTAGTGTACAAAATAATTACTTTAGTGAGAAAACAACTTTAATACTATTCCTTTTAATAATATTCCTTTGTTGAGCATTACTTACAACTTAAACCAATAAGTAATAGTTAGTCAAGTACAGTGTAAAAGTTAAAATGAAATATAAGAATCTCAATATCGTAGTAATTCAAGATATTTTTAGATTATTTAAATATTGTTTGCTGCATAATAGATATTACAATATCCATTGTGGTATATTCGTGCAGGAAGCTGTATTAGATTCCGGTCACGCGGTTGCTATTTATAGGCCTTAGCAACGCTAGACTGTTTCCTGTCACCAACATATTGACAATTTCCGTTCATGGACAGGATAACACCTTGTTGTGTTCCCAGCTTACCAAACAATTCATTTCGTCGCCAGACAAAATTTGGTTTGATCTCATTTACACAATGATTATAAACATCGTTAGAAAACTAAAGCAAAATAAAAGTATAAACAATTATAATAAATAAAAATATGAAAATATTAACAGACTATTCACTACATATCTCTTGCATGTAAAGCATAATTTAAGTATTTTTCACTTTCTTGTCAACTGTATGTATTGCTTACTAATGTGTAAGGTTCGTCACTTTAGTAAGCATAGTGAATTCTTTCAATAATTTTTTATTAGATTTTTTTTAATTAGTTATATTAACTTTTATTAAACTGCAAGCATAGATTTAGACTTTAATATTGTTTTAATCTAGGAAACATTTGTATTATATTAAATTGTAGCTGAGCCGTTGAAAATAAATAATTAAAAAAAGATTATTTTAAACTCGACTTTACACGCAATTGATTATTTGACTAATGGCAAAAATTGAATAAAAGAATACTGATTCCACTCGGTTAGAAACTGATCTTAAAAGTAAATAACATAATCTATTAACTCCTCTTACATTTTTATTAATTTTTCAAAAGTAGCAAACGCAGTTTTTGTGTGTTAGGTAAAAAAAAGCTCCCTCTTAGTGTGTGACATGACCCGATTGCGAACATTTTTGAATCACCTTTGGACCGTTTCCAAAAACTAAAACAAAGGTTTGAAATCGTCGCTTTGATCTTGATGTTAAAAGCCACCGGCTGGATTGCTGGAATAAATAATATTTCTTTAACATTGCTTCTCAAAAGCAAACTGCATAACACCTTTGTGAATTGTTTTGTAAGGCTCAACCGTGTGTAAGTATAGTTTAAAAAGGTACAATATTTAGTTAATTTCGGGATTCCTCAGAGATTTAAATAGATCACCACAGTAAAATGTGATGCATATCTAAAACATTTACAATTACGTGCTGTTTTTGCGTTTACCTATTTTTTAGTCTTGTTTTAAAAATATATTTGATTCTTGTAACCAATTTAATTCACATTATTGAAGTATGATTGAATTAGGAGTAACATATGCATTATATACATACATATTTATAAATAAAAAATAAATAATCCGTACCTAACTCCTTTTTTCAGACAAGTCCTTATCAGTCAATCACTTATGGTAGTTTTTCATCATAAATATGTGGAAAGAAAATTCAAAAATATAAATAAAGTTTCACATCAGTTATGAATAGAGTGAACCGCATTAGAATTAACTCACAATGGTGCCCTTTGTAATCAAAAGGTCTCTAATCAAAACGTTTCTTTGTTTTAGCTCTCGCTCTCTACAACCACAGAATATATTGTGAAATAGTATGCATTCATTCATTCTTAATTATGTATGTAATTAATTCTTACAAAAGTCTAACTGTCAGTACAGTATTTTAAACACCAACTGGAAAAACTAATTATTTTTAATTAATTAAAATACAAGTTTATTTTTTATTTGTGTAACCTTTTTCATAAGCAATATTTTTCAATATTTTCGTATAATATGTATTAAAGTTTAAACATGTTTTAAATACT
The DNA here is from genome assembly GCA_030545055.2 of Neoaliturus tenellus. Taxonomy (NCBI): domain Eukaryota; kingdom Metazoa; phylum Arthropoda; class Insecta; order Hemiptera; family Cicadellidae; genus Neoaliturus; species Neoaliturus tenellus. Next base: position 72,488,174 of record CM061537.1, on the reverse strand, counting down.
AGTTTAAAAGAAAACATTTTCTTGTTACAGTTAAATTGTACTACTAGCTACTTATCACAAATGTCTAATGAACTGTGAATACTCAATAAGATTATATAAATTTAAAACTAAAACACAGTTACCAATATTTTTGAAATTTTAATTCGTTGTGAGGCCTTTCGCTAGCAAGGCTAGCATCGTCAGACAACTCATAAAACAAGTTTGTGAGTTGTCTGACGATGCTAGCCTTGCTAGCGAAAGGCCTCACAACGAATTAAAATTTCAAAAATATTGGTAACTGTGTTTTAGTTTTAAATTTATATAATATTAACCAATATTGAAGCTCTTGATACAAAAAAAAAAAAAAAAAAAAAAAAAAAAACTTAATAAGATTGTTTATAATACTGCCTTGTAATTATTTAAGTTTGTGTACTCTATTTAGTACTGGTGATATCAAATTTGGCCTATTTACATGGTATTTCATTTACATTCGAATATTTCCATAAAATATTTGTTACATATAATTTTATTAATGTAGAAACGTAAAAGTTTTTTTATTACAGAGAGTGTTAAAGCATTATGTCTGTTTATGCTGCCTTATATTTTTAAGCAACCGATATCATGGTTTTCACTTATGTGGTTCACAATTTTCGTAGACACATTCTTTTAAATATAAATACTGTAGACAAATAAGTTATGACCTAAATACCTGAAAAAATTAGGATTAATTATTATTTGGCCTTAAATATTTAAATACATGCTTATATGTTTTTTCTGTGAATAGCAGAAAATGTTATACATTTACATTTAACACGAGATATATTATTTATTTAACCAGTTTATATTAGTTATGATAAGTTTATTATTTCTTTGTAATACATTTTTTAATCAAACATTTTATTATCTGTTTTCGAGTTGAAAAATTTAAATAGCTATGAATCATTGGTGAATATGAATAATTCAAAATTTAAGGCTTATACTAATTTTTCGGCTCTATCTTTGGCTGTATTTGGTAAGATTTTTTAAAAATATATCCATGAATATCTATGAAATCCTGATGTCAAATATATATAGGATACACTAATTTGTAATTTGAATATTAAAAACCGTCGTTACTAATTAAATAATTTAACTCAAATAATAGTTTTTTAAATAATAATAATAAGTAAGAATTCGGTTCATAAAATATTGAGTTCAATTCCTTTTATTCCAAATCCTTTAAAATTTAGGAATATAGCTCTTAAAAATCATTCAACTATTGATTCATGTTTGTTGTATTGACAGTAAATTAAATAAAGTACAGGTTCATTATTAATTATATGTTATCTAAAACCGCGAATTGCATATGTCCACGTTATGTTGAGTATACATAACATCGCTAGTGCCGTTTGATACGCCACAACGCAACATCCCCAGCGGCCTACCGTTGACGTCATATCACCAGATGTCAATATGACGTGGTTATAATCTACACCTTGTCTGGTCACAGCTCTATTACTTTTATAAGAGATAATTAAATTGGATAATTTTCACAACCAAAAGTATGTTTTTAAAATAAAATGAATACATAATGCTTTAAGCGAAGAGTATCATACTGGTAGCTCGAAATCAAGCAATTCCGGTTGGATACTGATAATAATTTTCATTTACAATAACAGACACATTTTCATTGAAAATAAGATTACTGTTTTTTATCAATAGGCTAATATGTTGAACAAACTGTGGCACCCCTAGAAGGATTTTTGTGAATAGGGTCACAGAATTTTTACATAGCAAAACGTCAGGATGTAATCAATTAATAGCGTCTGATCTCATTGACATCATCGGGCTGTCATGTTCCAATTAAACTAAAACACATAAATAATGAAAACTTTACAGACTTTTATCCCAATAACCATGCTTTGGTGAGAGTGTTAATAAATACGAAGTATAAATACTAAAGATCGATAAAGCCTATATTTTTCTTTATTATACAGAAATGGCAAAATCAACTTGCAATTAGTTAATGTGTATTCAATCCGTTAATTAATATGTGTTACGAATTCTTGAACTCTTCTATATAAGCAAACTCTCATTTTATGTCCAAAAACTCAATCTTCTTGTTCTTGACAATGAGTTTATAAAATTATTTCTTCTGACCCAGAAAGATTAATTGGTTCAGGTAAAATAATCTGTGGAAATACTGCCTACATTACTTAAATCCACTAGATAAAATGTTGAACACAATATGTGGTTATCAAAGGGTTTAGGTTAAATTTTTCAGACAACTTTATTTTATACATTTATTTTTTTCTTTAAAAAAATGCGAGTCTTAACCAAACCTTAAGTGATAAGATTATTTCTGGTAAAAACAGCAGGTAATGTTAACAAGGAACATTATGACCAGAATTGTCAAAAGTTACCTGGGCTTCGCCCCATTGTACCTTGAAGTTCCAATGTTAATCTAATGGGAAGACAATTTTTAGATCTACAAGTGTGATTAAGCAGATGTTCCAGTGTTTTATCATAAACTCAGCTGGTTATTGAGCAGATATTTTGAGTTAAGATAACTGTATGGTTATAACATTTTGCAATAGGCATGTAAAAAATAACACTAATATGTCATAAACGGATTACGGATCCACAGGAGATTTCATTTTCGTGGCCCCATCTATATCATTAAGGAAACAGGAGTAGAATGATTTTTATGCAGAATGTACCAAAGTTAAAATTGGCTTGGACGTGGCATGGTTGATATAATGGTTGTCTTTACTCAGTGAATAATGCCATTTAGTTATTACGTTACTGCTTTATATATTGGTCATTTAGTAGTTTGAATTGAAGAGTTGAATCGTTTTGTTGAGTGTTTGTTTCTTTTCGACTCAATCATTTTATGTAAACTGCTAACATTGGAAAACCTCCGTATGAGGAAAATTTTTTTGTTTCTTCCATTTGGCTTCTTTCTTTAAGTAGGTTGTAGGGAAACAATATACGCCTGTTAATCCATAAAGGCGGGGAGCTTTTCATGTAAATGTTGGTGTGCGAAAATTAACAATATCAATCAGTATTCCACTTCATTGACAAAAAGACAAAATAGACGAAAATCAAAGTACGAAGGACTAAATCACTATTTTGAGACAGGGACCTCACAAAGTGGGTATTTTAACCTAAGTATGAATGAGACATGAGTGTAGGATGATTGTGGCATGGAGGCAAGGGGGCATCGGGGCATGGGGGAGACATGGGGGAAATAGGGGGCATTGCTGGCGGCACAGGAGGGCATAGAGGTAAGGAAAGGGACGGCGGGAATGGCAGCACGGGACCATGGGGAGCACAGGGGGTTTGGGAATATGGGGGCCCGAAGGGTGTCTGTGGCACTGGAGACAGGGGGACATGAGGGGTACTTTGGAGGCATGGGGAACATAGGAGCACGAGGAGGAACGGCTAGCATGATGGCACGGGAGCATGAAGGGTACGGGGTTCGGGGCCATTCGGGACACTCTGGGGAGGCATGGGGATGCACTGGGCATGTGGTGGCGGGGGGTGCGGGGGCACAAGGAGCACTAGAGGCGTCGATGGCAAAAGGGGTAGATGGCATGGGGGGCATGGGCATTAGGGGGAGCAACGTTGGGCATGGGGGCACGGAAACATAGGGGGTCCGGGGCACGTGGCGGCGCGGGGGTAGGAAGGCACAATAGGCACCAGGGGTGTTGGTGGCACGGCTAACGGGGGACATATTAGGGGAAATTAGAGCACGGGGAAGTCTTGGGGAACATAGAGGGCATGGGTACTATGGGGAAGAAGGGTAGGCATGCGGGCACGGGAGTACCGTGGGTGCGGGGGGCACGGGGATTGTGGGGGACACTGAGGTTAGGGGGAATAGGGATATAAAGGGCATGGGGAGGAATGGTGGGCATGCTATACGGGGGACGGGGTATGGGGGCACGGGAATAGGGGCACAAGGGGTATTAGAGACTATATTGGCACAGAAGGTGGTTGGGCATGGGGGGGGGGCATTATTGAGGAAAGAGGAACATAGAGGGCACAGGGGTCACAGGGAAGAACTTCGGGCATGTGAGCACGGGAGAATGGGGGGCACAGGGGCTTGAGGGGGCAAAGGGTTACGGGGGCATGGGGGTTACTTGGGTAATGGGGTCATAGGGGGTACAAGAAACACGGGTCAGGAGAGGTGAACGGGGTACGAGGGACATATGGGGTCACGGCGAGTCTGAGGGAAGGGGGGGGGGGGCACAGGGGCCCAAGATGAAGGAGTTTACAGTATTAATGGCCTTATGTTGTATTGAACTATTTTATTTACTTGAGTTACAAACTCATCATGATCATGTTTAAGGTTCAAACTATTTTTACTGCGTTCGTTAGTATAATAGTGCAATAATTTTTCTTTTTTTCACAAAATAGACTACTGTATTTTAATACAGGGGACATTTATTGGTAAATTACAGATTTTATATCGCCAAAAAGTTTCGTCAAGACTAGGAAATATTTTATTAGAAAACCCAAAAGTGTAAATTCACACTACAGCTTGAGAAAAATACAGTAATACTGCAAGGAGGTGATAAATTGAAACTTATATTTGGAGACAACATCAACATATGTATTTTAGGGGCCTTTGTCCCTACAAGCCACTAGTATTTTTAAATTAACGTATATTCACTAATGTATTTCTAAATGAATTGTTTTTAAATTTTATTCTGTATGACTCTACCTGTGCTGCTACACAACATTTATGCTGTGCTATTTTAATAGGCGCTTGGACCAAATTAAAGTATTATTTAGAACTACATGAAAAAACAATAAAAAATTGCTCTAAAATTTCTCATGAGAGAATTTTCTTTTAATTATAAGTTGAGCCAAGCGAAATTTTAAAGAATTAAAAGAGTTTTGATGCTTGTTGCGCCACCTGCAAGTCACCTTTAATTTAAGACATAAACGGTAACAATCGATCTAATAGAAACACCGGACGGATTCGGATATTATTTTATATAATTTTAGAATATAGAATGAAAACCATTGTAAAATAATACGTTTAACTTTTTCACATTATCAATACTAATTGATAAAACTTCATCGTGTCAATCTTTGCTTTCAGGTAGAGAGTGAAAAATTTGATGGTTGGCAAATACAGTACAGTGTATCTATTGATCTCATATTATTGAAATCCTTCCACAATCATTCGCTTTAAAAAGATGAAATTTTTTAAAATCAATATTCACAGATATTCAATTGTCGTTCTTTCATAAGATTAACATTAAAACTTTGAAAGTCTATAAGGCCGATGTGAATTATAACGCTTTCTGGTTCTGATTATCTACAGCACACAATCGTTCAAACGACATGCGCGGATTTCTCCTAATATGCGCACAAAAGCTGAGAATAAAATGAGGAAAATATTCTTGCTTACCTATTAAAATATAGATAACCATTTAAATGATTGACAATAAGCAGTAAATTAAATAATGTTTTATGAGTAGGATCTTATTTCTTTAAATAAATTCTAAATCACTGCAACTCATTATATACAGTGACTCTAATATATTGCTCAAGTATATTTACTCCAAGTTTGACCCAAGACGAAGTGTTTGACTTTTAAATAACTACGGAACTTCGCAGCGAATCTTATGAAATATTCTTGGTCGATCTTCTTTTCCGAAACGAAAGTTTTGATAGATCTCATCTTCGAAAGAAATATTTCATCTAAGGTAGTGTCCTCGTTAGAATATGCCATTATCAAGTTTCTTATACGTTTGTTGATAGGAGACACAAAAAGAAAAAAAGAAAAAAATAAACTCATACCTTTTCACATAATATCACATCATCAATTATACCAATTAAACAAATGTCTTAGTTTCTTTCAGTTTTTGAGATACTTAGTCATAAGATTTAATTTATATTCGTTACATAATTTACTATACAGCGATTGAAAATACGAACTACACGAATAATCTCAATCGATAAATGCATAGGTACACAACATGAATAATACACCCGTTTGGAAATTGTGGCTGAAAAAAGAAAGATTCAAACTTGTAGGGGATCATCATCTGCAAAGAGTAGGCTTATCTTTTCGACAAAATATCGTGCAATGTTTAGCAAATAATAGCTGATTTTAAAAAATTAAAAAGCAAAAAATATAAACTGCAAGACATATTTGCCATATATTCCATAATATGGCAAAAGCTAGGCAGTGTTTATAAAGGATATATGTTTTTGCGTGATAGAGCTGAAAGGTAATTTTATCGGCTTGTTTGGAGAACTTTTATACCCTCGTAAAACCTGTTGTGGATCTAAAATATCCGATTCTTTCTGTTGACGTCTTTTACCGTTACTGTACTTACGCATATACATCAGAAGGTTTATCTAATTAGACCTTTTATGATAAACATGTTTTAGTTTGTGAAATTTATTACAAATAAAATATTATTTATATCGTCTCCTAATCGTTTTTTAATCAAGTCCTGCACTAAATTAAGTCCAATCGTGATAAAAGAGGTCATATACATGTAAATTATTCTTTATAAATAATAGAAAGGAGCAACAGTCTTGCTACGCTTATGTTTACTAATGTTTATTATAATCAGAAGTTATTATATCAGTTAGGTCCAATCTAAGCTCAACATTGACATATTTTAAACCGGATGAGATTAAGTGAAGTTTAAAGGTACAAAAGCTATAATCATAATAAACTTTATTTTATATTTCTTATTCATCAGGTAAACACTCTAGACCATTAAAAAATTGAAATAAGACAATGCAACTTATGATAAACATTATAATGAAAAAATTCACAAATTGAGAAATGTGTTGTACATTTTGTGCTTAGTTATAGCTATAAAATGGTGGAAAGAAATAGCACATGATCAGTCTTCTTCGTTCAATGATCTGAAATATTGTACACTAGGTATTTTTGGTATCAGCCATTTTCTTAAAAACCTATTAAGTACACATTTTACTTTATATTTGAAATATGTAGATATACAAATATAATTTTATTTACATTACACACAGTATTTTTTTCCATTAGTTCAATTTTGTTAGTTTGAAAAATATTTTGACCTCGGATTAAAATTAAATTACTTTTTAAAAGTCTGTTAATTTTAAGGATATATAAATAAAAATAGAAATAACATATATCACAATATTTGCTTATATTCCAACTCTGTTTGTTGTTAATTACTTTCACCAATCTTTTTGTCACCACCAAATAATCTTTTGTTAATTATTAGACATATTGAAACTTTTTGGATCTACCATGTTTGATCTACAGAAATCAGACATTTGTATCAACTGAATATTATGTGTTTGTACAAAGACGAAAATAATTCATGCAAGAATGAGAACAATTAATGTTAAACTAATAGAATTACAGACCTTTAATGGATACCGTTTTTCTGCGGATCCTTTCGATTTTTTAGTTTTTCTAATGGGTGAAGATTGCAAGAATAAACACCGAGCAAGAAGATAAACCTTATACCTTATACCTTCCGCTGGCGGAAGAGCGTTTGATTCGTAAACATTTGCATGCTTAATTTAAATCGCAAAAATCTGCAGATGAACAGTTTAAGGAAAAGAAAATATTTCTAAGATACCTTTTCCTTGCGTCCTTGGCCCTCAAGCTTTGAAATGAGCCATCATACGTTACCCTATCTTTATTGTAACTCGAGATATTTCGTCGGGACCGATTCGCTTACGGAATTATATATATAGATATTTATAAAATAAAGTAGTAATACTTTTATGGAAATTTACTAAGGAAAAGCTGTTAGATTAAAAGTAAGAATTATAAAGAAATAAATTAACAATCACTGGCAGAGTCGTCAGTCTGTCACAGATAATGTACGTGATTTGTAGTTCAAAGCGAGATTAAGATTTAAGACATATTCTCTTAGCATAGCTTTGAATGGCTTAACTATTTTCAATTCAACACACAATATATGTTTGGAAATAAAACAATATAACAAATTAGCTATGAACACACTTACTCCATAAAAAATAGTTTTCATATTATAATCAGTGAAAGTCAAATAAAATTGTGCTTTTAAGTTAACTAGGATTTTTTTTTTTAATATTTAATTTCATAAATTGCTTAAAAACTACAAAATACCTAATTTCTGGTCACTTTTACTAAGAGTAATGCCTTCAGTGTTTTTCAGAATAGGTAAATTACATACTTAAATATCAAAAGTATAAAACTAATTCGTAAAAAAATTATCTAAAATTAAAAGGAATTTCCTAACAATATTTTTAAAAGTAATGTTAAATGAATGAATGAATGAATGAAAGTTTATTTCCAAAAAATAGACAGTTTACAAAATACAACTTTTAAAAATAAATATAAATATAAACTGTTAAAACTATACTTGTACTTGTGAGGCCCAGGAAATCAGCAGACATAGGCTAGAACCTGTGCGTCTGCTGCGTTGCACATTGCAAGAAAAATTGACCTAATTATTATTAAAGAAATTAATATTAAGTTTATTTATTGATGTAAGGAAACTAAAAAAGTATGGAATAAATAGATTAATATAATTTGTAAAAGGAAGTTACTGGAGTTAAATGAATATGAAATATTTTTCTAACAAATTTATTATTGCAAAATTTTAATATTTAATTTCAATTTTAAAATATTAAAACTCATTTATCGTACAAAAGATGTCCAATAGTCATCTTGACCTTTGGGATAGTAGCCCATTGTTGCGCAGTCTGCAATGTTAACCAAACGGCTTTTAATGTAAAACATGTTATTTTATTCCTTGTTACGGACGCCGTTTTTCAACCGATTTTATTTAAACTTGGTAAGTGTTTAGTTGAATAGTTATATTAAGCCCCTCATACCTCGAAATTTTGAAAATTTAACAAATATTACTAAGGAAAATCGAGTTACTTTGCAACGTCACAGAGATTAATATAAAATGAACATTAAACATATTTGGCTAAAGATGTGCTTAACACAGAGTTCTTTATCAAATTTGAAAAAAAAACATTACTTTTCACAATATATTCCGATTTAAACTTTGTCCAAACTCATTTTTGCAAGAACGTGCAACACACAAATACAATGAATATAGGTTACAACGAAAATAAATAAGTAGAATTTTTAAAAGAAAATAACCAATCAGCAGTGGGAGAAGAACGTGATGAGTTGTGCTGCGAATGCGTTTCAATCAATGACGTGCGATTGAGTTTCGTTTGCTGTTGCCAATAATTAATTTGACAGTTGGAGATTGGTCCAGTGGAAAGCAAAAATAACCTTCGTCCTCAAATATTTTAGAGACATTGGCTTTCCTTTTCAGCTCATAAAAACGTAAAAATTCCTATTTATACCTAAATTAAATTGCATAGTTACTAATGCTTGTAAATAAGTTGCAAAACGTATTTCAATAAGCTTCTTTTGAAATCTGAAAAATATAACAATTTTTTAAAGTTTGGCATAATGTATTGATCATGTCAATTTAGGTAATTACACAGACAGTATAATTGTATTGAAACAATTTATAAAATAAATTAAAAAGTGCAACTTTTGTGTGAAACCCTTCCAGAAATGAACCTTAGGCATTGTAACTAGCTAGACACATCTCCCCATGTGATCGCCTTCCACAATGCAAGAGCAGAGAAGGAGTTATTAGTATCTCTCGTTGGAAGGGGTGGCAAAGTCCTCATGGGGGCGAACTTATTGATTTCAGACCCTTGTAACTCTTTTCTATGGTTCTTTTTACCGATTCATTTGTTTTGTTATGTTCTGACATTTACAATTGGAATGCAAATAAATTAAACAAGTAGTTTGTAGTATATAGTGTCTTTGTTGTTTTTAAGAATAATATAAATGAATATTAACGTTTTATTTCTTCTGAAAATGTCTATAAATACACATTTGTTAAAAATTATTTTACCTGTCAGCAAAGTGTAACAGATTTTATAATAGTGTACTTTTTTCCATGTAATAATGGCTCTGCTTACAGTATAATGTTTCATGGTTTCATTTTGGCAGAACCGACTTGTGTGCTTCACATTATTTGTCACTTCTTAAACATGCCTAAAATACTATAACTACTCTACGATAAAAGCGGGATGCTCAATGCATATTGTCAGCAATATGTTTGCGTTAGAAAGGACGAAGAAATATTGCTTTCTGGTGAGAATAGAATAAACTGTGGGTGATGTGAACAGCAAATAGACAGGAGGGGACGCGACGGCGCCGGCTCTGTGTTTATCCTGACCCCTGCTCTTCTTGGAAACCAACGGTTTTTGTAAAATCCTTTGTTTGTCACATGTTAAAGTTATTGTTGAAGACTTACAGAATGTTTATCAAGTCTTATTTACTTTCAAGTTTGAAATTTGAAAACTGTTAAGTATAACTTCCATTTGAAATATTACTTACTTAATTAAAACATTTCTTTAGTATAATCTTTACAAAATTCATTTGAAATACACTGTAAACACTATACACTACATACACTTATACACTACATATTTTTCATGATGATTAACTAAAATTAATTTACTAAGGAAAATTTATGATCAATATTATTTATTATGCTGTTAAAGATAAAAACTTAAAATGAACAAAAAGTAACGTTAACGTTTATCTAATCTTAAATTAATTAAGTTAAAAACTGTAAGTGATAGACGACTCAAATGTAACAAATATTATCCATACAGTATTTTGAATACAACCGAAACCGATTTATCTAGAAATACATATGCAATTGATATATAAATAGATAACGTAAATATATGAAATAAATAAATAAATAGCATATTTGATATAACAAGTAAAAAATTCTATTCATGTCGATTATGCATGATAGTTATCTTTTGATAGGAGATTTGTAAGCCAGCTCATTAATCACAGAATGTTCGGAGCAAACAATGGATTGAGTTAACTCTGCAAAATTATCAGTTGGAAGCTAGATTCGGAAACCTCTGAATCTAGCTTCCAGTAGAAGAATAATTATTCAACTGGTCGGTTTGAAAAGCTAATACGAGCTAACTGGTCTTAGTTTGCTCTTTTATACATACACATTTCTTGATAAAATTCACAGAGTAAACAATATCCGCGATCATGCGAGTCGGCCGGGTTGGAATCAGGCGCCACATTCATTATAGATACATGACGCCCGCGTCACTGCCTCGGCTGTTTACAATTTATAGCCTACTGAAACAATACTTATCAAACTGCACGATTTATAGCCTGCGGTTCCATGGTTTTGTGCAAGTAACTACTTTTGACTAATGGGCATATGATTTGTGGCTTGGCCTAGTTTAGAGGCTGGCATTTAGTAACAAGGTTCTAATGTTTAAATTTCACTTTGCATGCATGTTATTTTAAACGTTTAGTAGGATATTAAATGTAAAAGTAAACCGCTACCTACTCGTAACGTTTCTTGGTTATTGGGTTATTATTGGGTTTTTTATGTGATATAAACCTTGAAACATAGAATATGAACCGACAAAAGAAAATATTCAGTTAGTAAACAAAAGTTTTTAATTTGTTGTCTTAACCTGATACAGCAAATCAGTTATATTTAAAACTAAGGGTATTTATGGGCTATAAAGTGTAAAAGAAAAAAAAACCGAGAACGCCCTTTTTCAAATATAAGTTCCACAACTTTCTTTGTTAGGTAGTTAAAAGGTTTACTGACCCGACTGCCGAGTGGGGGCAGTTTATGGGCTTGTTTTGGGATTAAGTTTAACAATGTCGTTTGATTGCGTTGACAAGAAGTGGCGTTGTTTTTACTTTTAGAGTATTCAATCGTTTACATTTATCTTATCATTGCAGCCTTAAATAGTCTTACTTTTAAACGAAATCTTATGTAATGAACCTTTGTTATAGTGATTATTACTATAACTTAACACACACTCCTATGTTACATAGACTATAAGTTTTAAATTTCTATGTAAACAAGTTTCTAATTTCTTTCTGAGAACAATATCAAGTTTCTAAGAAATTGCTATGTAAATTTTATGTATTTCGTCAAGATTACAAATAATTAATTACAGTTGATTTTTTTAGTTTATTTTTAATCTATTAAAAAAACAAATTCCAGTAAATTATATAAACAATTATAAAAAAAGATGACTTTTTTAAGTTTAAAGCAATTTTAAATACGGAAAGTTGTTATAATTAATTATTATAATACCAGTTTTTATTTTAAATTAAATGCATTTAATAAATATGCTTTTTAAGATTTGTTTACAAAAAATAAACTTATTTACGTGTTTACGTGTTTAGACATATTATTGTTTAGTATAAATAATAAATTTCAACTGTAATAATTTTCAAATTAGAACCTAAACACTAGAGTCATGACTTAAAAGTTATAACCAATGCCACATGTAATATTTTTTATATGTTCATTCGAGCAAATGTTTAGTTTGGATATGTACAGGTTTAACCTACATATCTCAAGTTTAAAGCTAGAATTCGATGAACATGATCATTACCCACTGATTGTAACAATTCAGCACTATCTCTCGCCACAGCCTCAGACAATTTGCTAACAATGCTATTATTATGCAAATCAGTACAATCAAGACCGGCAATAGCTTGGCTTCTTGACGAGAGACAAAATTTGTAATTCGAAAAACAATTAATCCCAACCTGATTGATTGTGCCCCTTCTTTGTTTATTGAGTTTTACAAGTCTTCATTTACTCTTTCCTTTTATACGAAACCTCCTTGTCTAAAACAATTGTTTTACTTTAGACTTTTTCATTTTTTTCTTAAAACATACAATACGGCATTAGTCATTGCACTTTGAGGTTATAACCAGGGCCAATCTTCATGCCACTTAAACAGTCACATATAAACGTACAGAAAAATTAGATGCAGCGTACTTATTTGAAATATAATATAACAATAATATATATATATATATATATATATATATATATAATAACAATATTATTGTTTCACTAGGTCAGTTACAAAATGAGTTGTCAATCATTAGTCTATCACATCATATGGGAAACCGTTTTAAAATTTTTTAGAACTAAAGTCTGAATAATAAGGTACATTGGCCTTTTTTGGTTTAGATGGTCTATTAGAGCTCCTTGCCGAGTGCTTTGTTTAAATAAAATGTTTACTAAAATTCTATATTATTATGTACAGTATTACGATAGTTCTACGCATTCAAATAGTCATGAAGCACGAGTATGTAGTTATTACATTTATGTTTTCACATTTATTTATATTGTAAAAATAAATTTGTTACCATTACATACCTTACACTCGTTTTCAAATGTATTGTTCCTTAGTTAAAAATAATTTATTGATTCAATTTATTATAATGAAAATTCTCGTTGATTACTTAATTGGTTAGTGGTGGAACATATCAACTGTTAGTAGAATAATAATTTAAACTTTAAACTACTAACCATGTATTTCAGTCAATAACTGCATCCCAGGGCAAAAGCTCCATTAATTTACATGCTTAAGAAACTGTATCACAAACTGATGTATTGATTAAAAATACATTTTTGACTTTGAGAAGTAAATTACGTAACATGAAAAAATCTGAAAGCGCAAAGTTAACGATTTAGTTGTAATTACATCAAACGATTTACAAACATAAAAAAGTAAAACACAGAATGCAACGGTTTTAATGAACAATTGTAGCAACCTTTCCCTCTTGATGTACATTATAAACTTATCTGTGGATTGGTCCATCATTTTCAATCATCGACGGCCGCAAACCTGATTGTTGACGTCACAGACCAATCAGCTGATATGACGTCACAACTGTGATTGCCTCTACGTTTGGACGACTTGTACCTTGTTCTAAGATTTCAGCCATCATTTCCGTTGTCACAAAATTGTTATATTTCAAATTCAGGTTTGAATAAAGTTTTAAAAATATCTGAAATTAATCCAAATTCAGTGTTAAAAGAAAGTAGCCTAGAATTCCATTGTTTTTATTATAGGACGTAAACAAAAAAATAAAAACAATATAATTTAATGTGGGCTGATGAAACATTTAACACGGAAAAATAAAGTGAAGGTAAACTTAAGATCGCAACTGGTCTGTAATTTTTACATTTAACTTTGAAAGTCTTTTGAAGATATCCAAGTTTTTGTGCTCTCTTCCGGACCCCCGGAAGTAGTAAATTTCTAAAGGTGAAACAAAATAGTCTGCACCAGCATTGAAAATATAAGGGGGGATCCATCGGATTTGACAGATTTTTTTGTCAAAGCCAACAACACCTTTGAGTGAGTCACGTGATCGAGAGTCATGGAGAGCGGAGCGCTTCTTTGGACATTTCTATGTCATCAAGGTGACAATGCTCATATACAGAACCAAAGTAATTAGCAAAACCATCAGCTCTACTGACTTCCCCCTCTACCTCGTCCTCATCAATGGCCATCACAGCTGGCATGTTACTAACATTTTAAACATATTCATTCCACTTTGAAATGATGTGGAAAGTTACATCTATTTTCGATGATTTTTATATGATTTTTAAAAGCTTTTTAAACGTCTTTTTTATTTGCCTAAGCAATTAATTATAGTCATCTAACAACCATGGAAATTTGTATTTTTGTACTTTTTATAAGAATATGTTGCACATGTTGCTTCCAAGAATAACATTGCAACTTTGAAGACGTTACAGATTTCCTCTTTGGAGGAAAACTGGATGAAAACATTCACGTTTTCCCATTTCGGACCCACAGAATCAGTGCACCAAATTTCAACTGAATACCAAAATGGGAAGTGGGAGAATTATTGTGAGTAATTCACGGATTTGCCTTTTATATATACAAATAAGATTTAATACAAATGTTTCAATACAGTTTTTTATTGAACAAATTTGGTGCAAAGTCATTAATTTTGTTATTTTTAACATTTAAAATAAAATAAAGAACATATCTCAGCGTGGGTACGATTATAATGCAAGTCCCGTTTGTTGAGTCCATTGTGTTTATCTGTTTTGTTTACTGACGCTTGTGTAGTACACAACCAGTGTAAACATTCTCATCCGTTACATTTGTACGATACATGTAGTGTTGTTTAAAACTCCACCACATTATGTCGCCTATTCATTTTATGTAAATTTTCATTATCTTTTCAAGAATTATCATTTGAAAGGCAGAAAGTTTTTAAAAGTATAAGAATAAAAATGTTTAACAATCGATTATTGTATGCAAGAACGATGTGAAATGTTACAAAAAGCAATGAGACTTATCAGTCTTATGTCAGTTAATGTCAGTTTAACAGTCAGTTAATGGAAAAATTGTTATCAACAGATAACGTGGAAATCTAAAAGTTCTGGTAACTATGACATGTTCATTGTAATTCGTGTATAGTACTTGTTGACCTTTTAAAAGTAAGCTTAACATAAATTTAAAATGGTAACAAAACATGATATTTTCTTCTTAAATTACATCTTATAGTCAGGTTTGTGAATAATAGTGCTATATATTTCACGGTTGATCCAAACTTGGAAAGTAACTTGAGAACCCACCACGCCGGAAGCTGGGTCGGTTTACAGCATTAATCTTTTCTCTTTCTTTATCGTAGAGTTTTTTTTTTTATTTTTTTTATTTACAATAGCTATGGAGCTTCTATTATAAAACATCGTTTTCAATAGACTTCATTTGGTAATTAAATTGATATGTACCAATTGTATCAATTTTCCCACCATACCAAGACGACTCAATTTAAAATTTCACCTAACATATAAACAAAAATTACTTTACTTACCAACTAAATTTACAGTTTCTTTACATACACTTAAGAGGTTGGCCTCTCTTAAAGGCAGGCCTCTCTTTGCTTACTTTGCCCAGTCGACATAGACTATTGATCTGAGCGTGGAACCAGAATCATCCGGTCCAGAATCATCCCTCTAATAACACTATACGATTAGTTTAATTACATAGGAAGGGAATGCAAGTGGTCATGAATTACAGACATGAATAATTAATTAAAATAGTTTTGATTGGAAAAAAAACCTTAGTCAAAATGATAATCGGGTCAATTCTGACTTGAATTTATAAAACTCCTTTCTGTCTTCTTACTGATATTAGAGGAAAACGTTGATATGAGTCGTCATTTCCTCTGCCAGTGATGAGCTTTCGATGTACTTCGGTGAATGTTCTCCCATTTTAATAGTAGTTTATGCATTGATTGTTTTGTTATGTTATGTTACCGGTTTTGTTGTTATGCCCTCACGGACGTTAAATCACGATTGTGATCGAAGCTCAAGTGGTTTTAATGCATTTGTTTCATATGCTACTTTATCTACGACGAACTTAAATTGGTTAATGTAAAAATTAATTATAAACATGACGGTTGTGGAAGGTTACCCATCCAAAACGTAGCCTCGCCCGATGTCGCTTGAATAGCATTAGATAACCCTCTTTTGAGGCATATAAAGAAACAAAAACATGAATTGTGGTGAAACTGTCAGCAGAAATACGAAAACACCGCTTTCGTCCAATACATGTACAAGCTCATTATGTATTAAGATAGGTATACAAGTAAGATTTTTCACTCTCGGAGAGTTAGTTAGTTACTCTCATAAAATTTTAGACAGTTGTTTATAGTACTCGCAGAAAACTGTCTGGGATTAACTATCATGGAAAATTCGTTTGTTGTGTAAACACCTCTGCGAGTAAATCCTAAGAGTACGAAACTCTCACCTATCAACCTAGCATGAGGTTTGAATTTGGTTGACGTACCTATTTATGATGTTTCTCGTAATATTATAATTGGTGCTTATTACAACGGTAACAGATGAAATAAAAAGTCAATCTGTATGATAAAACTAAATATTACTATTACAAATAACTAAAATTATCAAATAGACAAAATCACGCTATGAGTGGGAAAATTAACCAGAAATAGTCTATAAAATTGTATTGCTTCAAATTCATTTATCTCCTAGTAAAAAACTGAATTTTAAAATTTAAAAACGACATAATTGTCCAAACAATGAATACGAATGAAACTACGAAACATGATTTCACGATACATGAATAATACCACACGTATAAATGAGAGTTTTCAAAGATTGCATGCAAAGTTGCATTAAATTGGTTACAGATATTTTTTTACATTTAATATTTTACCTGCAATTTTAGCATAATTTTGGTGTGTGAATGAATTTTAGAATTTATTAATTTTAAACCAAATTCAATGTTTGTGTGATTTTCCAATTTAGTAAAATCTCCTTCTAAGGGCTTTTGTCCCTCTTGCAAAGTGGCAATTATTATGGAAATTAAGACAGTTACCACGGGCTATCCTAGTTTCTCCTCTGTAACTATAAAAGTTGTGAATTAATTACTGAAATGGTTAATTACTAATTATAAAACCTAGATAATTAAATAGCAAAACGATAAATAAATTATAACTATTGAATATAATGTCACGTTCTACTTAACATTAAAATACCCCCGTCGCAGCAGACCTGCGTACTCAGCGAATTTCAAATGGAATCTTGGTATATTTTCTATTTCCCCATAAAATCCATGGGGATGAGAGTATGTAGGTTGGCCGCCATATGGGTTTTGTTGGTTAATATAAGTTAAACCCTACCTAGTGAATGTACATACCAAATTTTATCCGGTTATGGTGTTCTTTTTATTTTCCCCATAAAACCCTATAGGGGTGAGTACTTAGGTTTGCCGCCATATGGGTGTTTTCTAAGAAAATATAAGTTGAATTCTTCCGAATGAATGTACTTATCAAATTTTATCAAGATATGTCAATAAATAAGTAAGATAGAAGGTTTTGTTAATTTCCCATAAGAATAACATTGAAAACATAGTTTTTGGATTTTCTCCATAACCATTTAAGCTAGGTAAAAATTTCAAAATTCTAGACAGTAGTGTGAAATTGTTGGTACTGGCCCAGTTCAAGGTCACCTGAGGGATGACGTCATCGAGGTCAATGACCTCACCGATGACGTCATCGATGACGTCATCGATTGCGTCATCGATGACGTCATCACTAATGACGTCATTTCTATGACGTCACACCCATGACGTCACAGAAATGACGTGCTGATGACGTCATTACCCCTTACGTCATCAAAATGACGTCACCGACGCCACTGAGGTCAAGGTCATGCCGAAACTTAAAATTTTTTGGCACTTTTGCCGTTTCTCGCACTACGCTCCGAGTTTCAGTCAGAGTCCCCGTGACCTTGACCACTTGGAGCGAATTTTCGACGAGAAACGGCAAAAGTGCCAAGTTAAACTCGAGTTTCTGACATGACTCAGCCTAAATGGGCAATTGGTTATCCCTCAGGTGACCTTGAACCAGCACAACACCAACAATTTCATATTACTGTGACCTTGAAAACCTAACAACGGAGTGCCGACACCGATGCACACCCCACGACAGCCACCGAGTGACTGACTGTCAGGCTCCGTGTACTCTAGGTATATGGGGAAGTGGAGGGGGAAATCTCAAGGTCATCCAAATGGAGTTTTAAAAAAGTTGAAGAGTAGAAAGACTACTCTTGTGCTTCCTGGGCGACTTCATCAATTTCCAACGGATCTGTAAGCCAATCCGATCTGTAGCGGCAGGAGTCCAGAAAACAGGTGCACCACCCATCAGGTTGTCCGTAGCACTTCCGACAATTGGTAAGATTGGAGAAGTGAAATTTAATACACCGCTGCGGACAACAAGTATAAAAGTATTTGGATTTGTAGATTTTGAAAGTTTGTAGTACTGGTGGTGGCAGCTGTTGGTTCTTACATCTACACCTGCAACATCCGAAGCATTCACATTGCCGGCAGACCAGCCCATCCACTTGCCACTTTGGCAAGAGGAAACACTTATCCTCACAGCAATAGGTTGTCCCCGTCTCTTCCTCCCAACGCTTCTTTGCACAATATGTGACGCCTTGTATCTCCAAACACCTATGCTCGCAACATGAGATGCGCTTACTTTCCATAGTCGATGTTGCTCTGACGAGGGTGCACGATGAAGTGATGCTGTGGTCAGTGGGAATGGGGTTTATATAAACTAAGGTGAGTGGAGGGGGAAAGGTCAAGGTCATCCAAATGGAGTTTTAAAAAAGAAAAGAGTAGAAAGACTACTCTTGTGTATCTATAGTGATTTCATTGATAGTGAGTGCTTCTGTATGCCAAGTTGATCTGTACTGACAGGCTCCTAAATAATGTTTGCAAAAACCTGCAAAATGATTGTTGCACAATTTGCAGCCAGTTAGCTGCTTTAGTGTGAATTCAATGCAACGTTCAGGGCAACAAGTGTACTTATGCCCTCTCATCTGGTACACATGGAATGTCTTCAACTCTGGTTTCGGCTTCTTCCAAGACTTGCACTTACACATGCATTGACCAAAAGCTTCACATTTTCTACACGCCAGGCCATCCGCAACATCAATGTCATTTGGCCATGAAAAACATTTCTGTTCGCAACAGTAGTTGAGTCGACTCTCCATGCTGCTGTGGTGAAGGTGCGCGATAAAATGATGCCGCAGTCATTGAGAGTTCACCTTAAATAAACTCAATGGAGGGGGAAAGGTCAAGGCCATCCAAACGGAGTTTTAAAAAAGATAACTAGTCGTCCTCCTCCTCCTCGTCCGTTGTACTTGGAGAGCTGTCAGACGAAGAGCCCCGTGCAGGTGCTCCCCAGATGAAAAACAAATCAATTTTAAAACGAAGACCAGGATCTTGCATCATCAATTCCTTTAATTTGTCACATACTAAGTCGACCTTGTGTAAGGTGTCAACAACAAGCTTCCAATTCGTTGGCTCAATATAACTTGTAGTAGAGTCCGCCTCGCTGATAACCACATCCTCCGGCCGTATTGGAGTGTAAAGATGTGTAAAGTTCTTTTGCTGAAGCTGAGGCTCAGGCTGGCTTGAAGTGGAAGGTTGAGTGTGGACCCCTGTCGCATCGAAATCCATAGTCATTCTACATTCAATGTTGGGGTTTTCGTTTAATACATACACCAATTTCTCATGCAACATATCCACTTCTGCCGAGTCTTGCAGATGAACATTCCAGGAAAATGGCCATTCTTCATCCGTAGTGGAGTCAACTCGAGAAAGAGTGCTGTCCGCCATGATAGCTAAGCAAGGAATGATGTGAGCTACAGACTGTGGTAACAGTATTGAAAAGTAGAGGGGGTAAACCAAAAGTACGTGGAGGGGGTATTTTCAAGGTCATTTAATTTGGGTTTTAAAAAAAGGAAATAGTGGAGGGGGAATTCTCAAGGTCATCCAATTTAGGTTTTAAAAAAAAAGGAATGAAGCTTACTCCTCTTCAGCCTCGTTGTCCCCTGCATCTTCATCAGCCTCATCTTCATCGACGTCAGACTCGCCGTAAGGATAGATCGGGGACATGGGTGAATATTGTGGAGATTGTTGACCGTTGTTGTCGTCCCCTTGCATTCTAACTTGGGACCAATCATAATTTAAATTCATTTGTATTATGATCCCAGGGTTGTCCCGCAGTATTTCCTTCATACGTTCGCAAATTGACTCCAAATAGTGTACACTATCGATCGACAGTGTCCAACCCGTACTTGTACCGACATCAGTAGTGGAGTCAGCTTGGCTGATGGTGTTGTTGTCTGCCATGGTTGCTTGTCGGACAAGGAATGACGGTTCATGTGATGCTCATGCAGGAACATGGTGAAGTGGTGGGGGGTGTGGTGGAGTAGTGGGGGAATTTTCAAGGTCATCCAAACGGAGTTTTAAAAAAAAGGAAAACTTACAAAGTAACATTGAAACTTTCCAATTGATGGTGGCGAGCGTTTTCTTCTGCAACCTTGCCGACACATGTGACTATGCCATACAGTATGAAAAGTACAACCATAATAAGGCCGAACAATAAAAGATAGCCGTTAACTATCATGATATTTTCTGAGTGGATTTGTTTTCTTCTTATCGCCCTCTCCTGCATCCTCTTCTCCAACTCGTGGACGAAGTCACAACATGCGTGAGGACATCTTTCATCTGTTGGTAGGTTTGCCATTGTTGATGTTGTCGGTGTGGCTGTTGAAGATGGAATGAGGTTTCCAATTGCGATGTGCCATGTACACCAATAGTCAAGTGGTGGGGGTAACAAAGCAGTGGAGGGGGAAGTTTCAAGGTCATCCAAATTGTGTTTTAAAAAAACCTATCTTGTTACTGAGCTTATATGTCAGTAACAAGATAGGTGTTTTTGCTCTTTTACTTCTTTAATATAATGAAAAAATATACATATTCTACAATGGTTAGGACAAGAAATACAACTGCTAGTCAGCTGAAGTAGTCCAAGTTGTCTGGCTCGGTCTTCATGGACGCTGGTGAGGAAGCCGTCGAGGAGTGTCCAGGCTCTTCCTTTGACTGCCGGGTGTTCCGTATATTGCAAGCGTAAACTTGCACATTTATACGGTAGCCTCGTGCCACCATCAGCTGCAACTCCTTGTATAAGTCGTTTAGCTCCTGCTGAGTCTTGATGCTCACCTCCTCGTAACTTGCGCAACTGACGTTGAGAGACATCCTGATGTTGCTAGGTTGGCTGCTGGAGTAGAAATGAAGCCGAGGCACAGCGTTTGGAGGTACATGGAAAAGTGGTGGGGGTGATGGTGGTGGGGGTATGGAAGATGCAATTAAACACTTCTAAACTTTTTCCATTGATACAAAGGGATGGAACAAATAGCACAGGTGTCCTTGTAGTTTTCAAATCTAAACATTGGTGCTAGAAATCCAAACTGTTTTCTACCACCTTCCTGTACGAACCGTCGAAGGTCTCTGACGGCAGCATTGCCACAAGGCCTACAAAACTTTTCCCCGTCTTGGAACCTATACCAGGAGTATCCCGAATACCCTCTATTATCTTTCTTGTACTCCTCGATATCCTGCTTTACTGTTATAGGGATATTATCTCGTAAAGCCGTCTGGAATAAAGATGCGTCAGTTATAACTCGTTGTAAGCAAAGCTCGTACAAGGTGCTCATCGTTTGCTAGTTGGCAACAGAATGACCGTTTTTCGCATCCAAGCAGGTTTGAATCCTAGTGCGGTAGTGGGGGTAATTACGGTAGTGGGGGTAGTTGTGAAATGCAAAGGTTAAAGGTCAAGGTCACCCACGAAGTTTAAAAAAAATGCAACATATCAATACGTGAAGTTTGTCACATATTGATATGTTGCATTTTTTGTTTTTTTAATTTTTTTTGTCTTTTATGATTCGTTTATTTATAAAACATTACAACAACAACATATTTACAACATTAAAACTTAAATCTAACACTGCTGCTTGTCAGCGATGTGGATGGTCAACTCTGTAGAATTGCTACCCGTGCAGCCGTGCGACACCAGGTATAGACACCCGGGTTGAATAGAGCGAAGATCCTCGTTTTGTAGAAGATGGACGAATCTCTTGGGCAGGTACACCTGGAACTTTGGTTCATCCCCCGGAGTAAACGGCGCCTCGCTGAGACTGCAGCAGATGGCCTCCCCAACTGTAGTCTCCATCTTCTTCATAGCATGGATTATGTAGTGCTTCTCGTCTTTTAATTCCGAGCACTTCTTTACAGGTAATATTGTTGACTTGGAGTGAGCATTGAACTGCTCGACCAAAGTCTGAAGGAACTGGTGAGATGCCATGGTCAGGTTACAGATCGTCTTCTTGCTCGGAGATGTTGTCGTCTCGGAATCTCGAGTAATACTCATGCCAGGTCCCTGTCTGCTCCCCACTTATATACTCTCCGTTACCCCCACCACTCCCCACTTCCCCATTTTGAAGGTAAGAGGCGAGTTTATAGGCATTTTTCAAAGCGCAATGTCTATCTTTATCATGTTCTGGGCTTTTTGTACAAATACATATGGTTTCCAGCATGTATTGATAATTCTTATCCAATTCCACATCATTAACCGGAACATGAGTAAATCCTTCGATCCATCTTTTCTTTTCCAGCCCCTTTGTGTAAATATTGGTAAACTTGTCTGAAAAGTGATGCATAATGTGATACAAGTCCGTGTAACTTGTAAAACCATCATACCAATCGATATGATGGAAGTGTTTTGAAATCCATCTGTTGGTAGTAGCGGCTTTACTAGTTAAAGACGAATAAGAACATGGTGGTTTAAATAAAAACGAATAAGGAACACTTGTATTCATGTCCAAAAACACAAGTTCTTTTATAATGAATCTATCATCATTACCACGAAACGCTTGAAACTCAATAATACCAGGCTTGGACTTTACTTGTTGTTCTTCTCCCTTGTCCATTTTGAAGGTCACACGTCTGCTCATTACGAAGTCAGGAGGTCAACTGAATTCCACACCACGGTAGGTACTACTTTTATACCCGGCCGTACAGTTGTTGGCGCGTTGGTGTATATTTAACGTGGGCACCGTCCCCAATAGGCCTAACCCCACAAAATTTTGGTTATTGTTTTAAAAACTAACCATTGTTATTTAAGTTTCCATCTTTATATTTTCCTTGTTTTCATTTTCATCACTAACACTTGATTCTTCTCCTCCATCTTCCTCTTCTTCCTGTTTTACTGATTTCTTATGTAGTTGAGCGTACTTTTCCAATTGTCTCCACATCTGTACTTCATGAGGAACTCTATTAAATATAGAAGTATCTACAGGTCCGTATAATATAGGTGCGTCCGGTTGTTTGTCCAAAGTGTCTTCCAGATAATCTTTAATAATCGAACTTGAAAACACCAGTTGTCTCAAGTATCTTGTTATAGGTTCAGTAGCACAAGTTAAAATGAAAAACTCCTCTCGATTAAGTTGAATTTTGTTATCATGTCTTGTTGTTTCTCTAAACCGTAGCTGATGATCACCACGTTGTTTAATAATATCAATTTCCACATTTGAATCCAAAAGTCCTACCCTTGTCTTTCTTCCAAACATGTTACTACTTAAATAGCATTCTAGCAGATGCAAATGTTTCATAAACGATTCCCAAGCACTGTCCGTAAACAAAATCATTTTGGGTCCATGAGTTAAAATTACAGTAGGGGAATAATCTGTAGATTTCATAACACCGATTAAAACACTTTTATCCAAACTGGAAGAGATTGGGTAAAATATTCGCAAAAATACCTCACTCAATATGTTTGGAGAAATATTATCTTCAATATCCCTTTTTCTCTTTTGTATAGTCTTTCTTCTTTTACCTTTTTCTTCAACATTATTACTGGCGTGAAGTTGTCCGCAAACGTTTTGTTCACCTCCTTCCTGGTGACCTTGAGGATCTAAAAACTCAGATATCTCCTTCTCAATATCTACCATATTTTCAGGTGTACCACTAGGAGAAGCCATATTGAATACGATGCTACCCATACAACAGTAGGCAACAAACTGATGAGGAGCGGTCTGTACGCTCTGCTTTTATACTCGCGGAATGAAACAAAACCGGTTCTTACAATACATTTTTAACAATTCCAGTTAAAGGTGTGTATGTTACGATTTTATCATGTAGAATTAAACAGTATGCAGTTGTATTAGCCGGTATAGCATCGTTGAATTCCATTTCTATTTTTATATCCACACTTGATGACTTTACTGATTCATTTTGTTTAGAACAATCGATTACAACTATTGGGTAGGCATCGAAATATTTGTCAGGTGATAATAAAGGTGTATTTGTTTTACCGTAATATGAACTTTGGAATCTCGCGTACATATCGTACAATATACTGTATTTCTTCTTAGTGAATGACACATTTAAATTGTCGTATGGAAAGAATTGTGAATTTAAATAAACTTTAATATTTTTCAAGTCACAATGATCAAATTGTCCTGCATGTTTAGTAATGGCGTCTCTTCTACCTGTTTGTAAACCAAATATAATATACCTGGCTCGTTCTACATAATTCGATGTTTTAACAGTCCAAGTTTGTCGATCCGTAGTAGGTAAACTGGGATGCTCATGAAATTCCCAACTTCTAAATGGAATAACAATATCACGATCGGCTTTTAATTTTCTTAAAAGTAGCATTCTATGCTCGTCAGCCAATTTTACATGTGGAACTCTCCATACAATTTTGTCTAATTTTAATTTCCATTCTAAAGTCGCATCTGTAGTAGCATCTGCAGCTTTAATAATGTCTTTATCGTTAGAAGATCTCAACAAAACTAATTCTTGTTTAACGTTTAATATTATTTTCCTATAATCTTCAGCAAAACCAAGCAACAAACGTAATGGAATATGAAAATCAAAATATCCATTTGGATTTGGAGTGATCGTGTCAATCGTAGGTAATACCCATCCGGCAGGTTTAAGTAAATTGGTTTCATTGGGTGTTATAGATGTTAATCCTTTTAAAGTTGTCGTAATACCTACTTTTTTAGTGGAATCAACTGTTACACCTGATATTTCATATCTAATTTCATCAAATAAGAAAGCCATAGGATTATTTATAAATGGAACTGTTGTACCAACAGTAGTACCGTCCTTTTTAGTAACTTGTCCTTCAATGTACAAGTAACTTTCACATGGTAATGTGTAAATGTCTTGATTTTGTATGGGAATACGAATTTCATCGTTATTGTTTAATTTCGATGAAGTGTAAGGGTTGTGGGTGTGATATTCTTTTTCCCATAGGGTTTCGTCGAATGTTGGACCCTGCGCTATATCCAGTATATCCATAATCGGTTAATTTTAATCCAATTCTCTCTAAGAAACGGATGTTCTCGCGTGTTAACTCCTCCACAGCTGAAGAGCTACTAATGCGGTTTCCCGTAGGTTGTTCGCTTTTAAATGTTAAACCCATGGTTTTGTATTAAAGTGTTGATTTTAAATGTAATCTAATCGTAATAGGCTCTTCTCTGAAGTCTACCAAGTTACCGTCTTGATCCAATACGCTCAACACGATGTCTGAAATGAAAGTGGTGTTCAACGGTAAATATACCAGGTTTTGTGGCTTTTCAACAATTTTAAATCCAGGTGGTACACTTGGGTAAAAAGTATGTATGATGTGGGTGTTAGCCCCATCCCTGTAAGCACCTTGTATAATGTTACAAGTTATGTCTATACTATTGACTTTTAATATTGTTACTGTTTTCTTACCGGAATGTGTTACATCTGGTTCTAATACAGGCCCATCGTTGGAAAATCCTAATAAATCACCAATTGAGTTTGGTTGAGTGAAATCTATATAATATTTGGAAGTAATTTCAGCTTTCATCGTATTATTATTACCTTTTAATGTTATATTGTCTTTTCCCATTTTAGTTTGCAAAAAATCATTTATATGATCAATTTCATAAGAACCTGTGGGTAACCTGCACTCTTGTAAGTCTGTAAATTTTCCACTGGCATCCTTTCCCTTATAATAATGCAATATGTTATTTTTACCTTCCGTAACATTGGGAATAGAGTTGTACGTTGTAAAATCCAATAGTGCCGCCTCCCAAAACCTTCCTTTTTGCAAGCGTAACGCTGGAAAAAGGATACTTCGTAAAGTGGACGATTTTCCTGTTAATGATACCGTATAGGAAGACATCTCAATAGTGACTGATACTTTTAGCTAGAAATTCCAAACATAAATGGCCGCATATTGAAGTATTATCAGGTTGTTCTCTTTTATAGTTATAATATATGTTTTTAGCAGATTTAAAGTAATTTTGAAGTTCTTTTGGTGGTGGCAAATTACCGAAACTATCAAAATAATATACATCGTTATTTAGTTTCTTATAACAAACCCAATGGGTGCCAGGCCCTTCAGTATTATCCAAATTTACAATTCCAGTCTCATTTTGCCACATTTTCTTTGGTAAACTGTCTTTCATAAACACACCGCGGAAAAATGGTATTTTTAAACAGGAAATATATTTAAATAATTCAATATTGGTTAATGCTTTATGTGGTATGACCAATTGATTTCTTTCATTTAATATGCACGATAAGGTCTTAGGTAAAGACCTGCCCCGTTTTTTACCATTGACCACACGGTGGGCTTCTTCCTGCCTTTTCTTGTAGATCGTCGTCTTCTTTTTATATTTCCTCCATGTTTTCTTGTGGTTGACCTCCTTTTTACTCTCCTTCTCCTCCTTCTTCCACCTCCTACTGCTGTTTTAGCCTTCATACCTGCTGTTACTGCTAAAGCTGCTGCTTTTTCTGCTATGCTAGCGTCACTTGATTTTACTCGTTGCCAAGCTATGTCCGCAAGCTTTTTGTCAGCTATTGATCTATTTTTTGAATCGGCAAACGTGGAATATGCGATATCGTGTTCTTTACAAGCCTGATCTAACTTGTTTATGCCAGGATCGCCTCTTTCCAGTCGTTTTTTCAATTTAGTTCCTGGTCCGCAATACTGATAACCTCCTGGTATATGAAATTCGTATGGTAATGCGTCTATTGCTCTATTTACTATGGATCCTACTGGAATTTGTTTTAAAGCTTTACTTAACAGAGAAACCGCTGTGGACGTGATCCCACCTCCTTTTCTTGCAGTGTCTCGATATGGACTGATGTACTTGAACGTCATTATTGTCCTTTTATAATGGCAATGTGCAACTCATGTGTTAACTCTATGACAGGTTGCACATAAATGAAGTCATTTATTGAGTTATTTACTTAAATATCAATATCACCCCAATCTGATGATCTAAACTGTTTCGTTTTAGGGTTAATAAAGTATTTATTATAAATTTCTCGTTTAATATACTCACCTCTCATGGATTCAGCATAAGTATTATGACCTGATTTTCCTTGAAGAATATCTGGTGTAAAATGATTGTGTAAATCAAATATCGCATTACCTAAAACTTTTACAAGAAAATTAACAGTGACAGCATTATCTACATGTTCAGGGTCTTTAAGGTTTGTTATACGTTTATTATTACAATTATACACTTTACTATCCTTTAATGATGTTGTAATGGTCTGTCCTACAGTTGCAGCATCATTTGCTTCTCTTCCTTGTGCCAAGTCTCTTATCACTCTATTATTACATGTAAACCATCTAAAATATCGATCTGGATCTAGATGTACGGTTTGTGATAAAGCAGCTGCATCTTGTTTTTCATAACCCCATCCCATATTTGATAACTTTTTATCCATGCAATCCCAAGCATCATTTTTGTATGTTAATAAATTAAATTTTTCATTACCTTGAACAAATTCATCCCCTTGCTTCGATACTACTTGATCTTGTTTTACAAAAGAGGTTGTTTCTTGTTTTAAGGTTTCCATCATTTGACCCACTGTTGCACCATCTGATGGCGCCGAACCATCTTTAACATTTGCTAAACAATTATTAAAACAATCTATAACCCCTACATCACGTATGATGCAATGATCTTTAATATATTTTAGATTTACAGCATCGTTTTCAGTTTTTGGATAGCCTATATCATTTATAACAAATTTATAAAAAGAAAAACCATCTTTTGTCTTTTCAGGTATCAAAGAATGTAAATAGCGTCTATTTACGCTGTCTTTTGCATCTTTAGGGTCATCTACGTTGGATATACGTTTATTGTTGGCACTATACGTTTTCCCATTGAATTTTAACGTATTTTTTAATTCAGATGACAAATAACCTTTGTTTATCGCATCACCATTTTCATTTGGTTTACCAACGTTGATAATTCTATGATTTTCCGCGTCATATGTGTTATTTTGTAGTTTTAATGTTGGCGATATCTTTTCCTTTAATATTTTTAAGTTTATTGCATCGTTTTCATCCGAAGGATCTTTTATGTTTTTTAACCTTTTATTACTCATATCATAATCTCCATCAGGTGTTTGTGGTAAACCAGCACTTCTTTTTAAATTATTCGCATAATATAACCCATCCGAGGAGTAACGTCCGAACTTGTCAACACTCATGGTGCAACTGAATAGTACTCTAAGGAGTAACGCATTTTTATGAGATTACCCCACGGTTTCGGAGTTCATCCACTAAAGCCACCCATTCGTTTTCCAATCCAGTATGACCCGCTTCTTTAGCTTCATGTATTAGTTTCATTCTATCCACCAATTTATTGATGTTATTATAATAAATCACATTTGTGTTATATAATTTCTTCATTAAACCTGTACCTGTAACGGACTTACTTCTTTTTCTTCGTTCCTGAGCACTTACATCCAAAGTGGATGCCATAAATCTTCGTTTTACAGGTTTTCTTTGTGTTAACGGCATTGTTTGTCTTCTAGTTGGTATTAACTTGGATACAAATTCTTTATATTTTAAAGACTTAGATCTAAAAGGAGGTTGGTCAGGTAAATACTTTCTCCTATATGCATTTGTCTGTTCCAAAATATTTTTATATGCTTCCATGTCTTTTTCTTTCACTAATGATACTGAAGGCTTATTTTCAAATAATAATTCAAATAATCCTTTTGTGCCCTTATATCTTTGATCACCAATGACAATATTATCATGTTCGTCAACGTTTAACGGGCTATTACCTATCATTAAACCGTCTTCTGTTAATCTCGCTCCATAACTATGGTAATTCTTATTAGGAATTGTTCCAAGTAACATTTTTACCATGTATTTCCTTCCTAAAGGTCCTTTGTTATGAATGTTTTCACCCAACAAGCTTATGTTTGACGGACCTTCCCTTGTCTCTTCTTCTTTTTCCTCTTCACTAGCAGTTGATACAACTTCATGTCCTCTTTTGGCTTTTACTTCATATAATTCTTTTATTCCACTATAGTCCGGTGATTCTAGCTCTCTTTCGGGTTCTCCACCGGTAAAACCACTATACGTAGAGGATTCCAGGTCTTCATCACTAAACTCTTCTGATTTTACATTTTCTCTTTCAAACTTCGTAATAGGTGCAATCGCATCTCCTTCCAATACAGGTTTAGCAAATTTTTTGTTTAATTGTTTCAAGGGTTCAGTAATAGGTTTAAAAGTAGATTCAAGGAATTTCTCCCTCTCGCTAATACCTAGTTTCAATGCTCTGTTTTTAGCCCGAATAGAATCACTAAGTGATTTTATTTCTTTTACTAATTTTTCTTGGTTAACCATGTTTGTAGCAAGACGTGTTGTACAACAATGAATGTGTTATACCGCGTTTAATGTATTAATATAAATTTATCAAATCCTATCCTGTATCGACCATTGTTTAGCGGTTGTTCCTTCATAATTGTTAGGAACCCATACTTTTCAGCCCAAGCCTTTCCGCACAACTCTTTAAATCGTTCAAATGTCATATCCGCATTTACATGATCAAAATATATATGTTTTAGGTTGGTTTCGTCCTGTTTAAATACAATTAACATGTTTGCATTGTCTCTAATGAGTTGTTTAGGTATTTTGCTGTAAGTTTGGCCAATATAAATGCTATCTATGTTGTTATGTCGACCCATAGCGAAGTAATTCCTTATTGTGTTTTGGTTTTCACAAGATACATCGTCGAATATAAACACGGAGAATGGTTTAGCTTCTTGTGGCTGCATGACACTCTCGCTTGCATTAAACTTTAAATATTTAACTTCAGGCACATTAGTCAGTATCTTTTCCAATAATTGATACTTTGGTTGTTGTAGTGATTTTGAAAATACATATAGATTGTTAAATCGTAATCCTTTAGGGTTTGTAATCAAATTGAATACTACATTAGTTTTTCCACAGTTGGAAGGTCCGGTAACCAGACAACGAACGGTGTTTGGTAACAAATTGCCATGTTTCCCACTATTGAATTCTGAATTATCCACTGTGAGTTCATCTATATTATTAATAGTAAAACTCTCTTTTTGTGGTACTATCTCCATCCTTTGTAATGGTTCAACCTAAAATGATTCTCTATCGTTATATCAAATCCTTTTTAGGTATCCAAGAATCTTCCGTCTTATTAAATCCTAACCATCGTACTTTGACCTTATCTTTTTTCCGTTGCAACACCTTTTCAACTAAATATACATCGCCTACTGTTGATTTTAACATTTCATGTCCATAAAACCCTCCTTCAAGCAATTGTCCTTTATTATCTTTTAAAATATATGTCTCAGGTACTGTAGGTTGTACTTTGAATACAGTAAAAACCTCATTGGTCCAATTTGGCAGGTATCTTTTACTGAATACACCTTTATATTTACTTATTCGCACTTTATCACCCACATTAAATTTTTTAGGCTTTAGTTTTTCAACTTTTGGTTTAGTATTCGTTTTTATACGTTTTAATACAAGGTTTTCATTTTTACTAGTTACTTGGTTTGGTTTCATCCCGATAGTCCTATGAAATTTGTTATTGTAATTGTTTATAAGTTTTGGTAACATATCAATCCATATGTGCGATCCTCTGTTGGAAAACATTTTATACATTGCACTTTTTAAAGTTCTGTTGAATCTTTCGATTATTGAAGCTTTTACCTCTGAATTGGTTGAGTAATGGTTTATATTGTGTTTTTCATTAAATTTGCAAATTCCTTATTAAAATATTCTTTTCCATCATCTGTTTGTAAATGTTTAATAGTATGTTTGTCTCTTTGTATAGCTGTTTCCATTGCTTTTGTAACACTTTTGCCACTTTTACCTTTAATTGGTAAAGCATCTGCCATTTTTGAAAAACAGTTAATAACAGTCAATATGTATTTATATCCTTTATTTTGTTTGCTATAAGGAATCATTTCGATTAAATCTGCTTGATATAAATCATTAATTCCTTTTATCACCGTATTTCTTCGTGGAAACTTTCTTCTTGCAGGTTTATGAAGTTCGTTGACAATTTGTTGCTTCAAGTCCTTCATATTGCAGGTTTCAATGTTTGTTGTATCACATGTATAATCACAATGAACGTTGTCTTAAATATTCACATCATTTATATGGGTCAAGGTCATCCAAACTTGTGTAAAAAAATGGGGAACACGGCGTTGGACTTGCCGTGTTCCCCATTTTTTTACGGAAGGAGAAAGGAATAAGGTCGAAGTTGTAGAAGGACGAAGAATAGGTTACTAGTTGATAGGGTTTAGGGAGTAATGGCCGAATGGAAGAGTGTGGATTTTGTCGGGCAAAATATGTCTTTTATCATCCCGAGCTGACAGTGCTTTTTTAATTTCGGTGACACTGTAGACTTGATGCTTGAAGCTTCGGATATTGTTGAATGTTGCTGATATCGTAGTATCTTCAAACAAACAAGTCTTGTAGTGGTCAAATGTTACGTGTTTTTTCAAATAAGATGTCTTCACTCCTTTTGCTTTTTTCACTGTCGGTGTGTTGT
Source organism: Neoaliturus tenellus (assembly GCA_030545055.2). Classification (NCBI taxonomy): domain Eukaryota; kingdom Metazoa; phylum Arthropoda; class Insecta; order Hemiptera; family Cicadellidae; genus Neoaliturus; species Neoaliturus tenellus. The sequence continues at coordinate 72,456,102 of CM061537.1, read as the reverse complement.
TCTCGTGGTACATCTTAAATGAATACAATTTTGCCATCAGCGCCACTATTTCTTCTAAAGGCATTCCATTTGCTTCATCTTTGAATTTTCCAATTACTTTTTTATTTTTTTCATTAAAATTTGGATGGTTCTTCGGATAGTCAGAAAAGTCGAAATCTTCTTTGTATGGAAAAGTCCTTAGGTCTTCATACATGTCCAAAGTCTTTATCCAGTAGATAAACGCGTCCGTATCCATGTATGCGACTCCAATGTTTTCCCTTCCGTAGTGTTTAACCATTTTGTTATAATGGAAATCATACATCAGGGTTTTACTTATGTCCAAAATCGACATACCTATGTATAACGGACGGTCCATGACTATTGTTGTTTTCTTCATACTGACAGCGACTAGATTTTCGTTTATAATCATGGATGTTCCGAAATTTGGTTTTTGCACTAATTTTTCCAATTTCCTAGGATCACTCACTAATTTTACATTTTTGTGTTTTCTTTTGTTCTCCAAGGTCTTCCCAAAGATGGCATTGTTCATTAATTTATAGAAGTCCTTTTCAAATGCTGTTGTCGCTGCAGCTCTTCTTGCAGTGTTGGAATCAATATATGGTTTCAACCAACAAGACTGGGTGAATTCAATTGCTCTATGAATTCTCACTATACGTAGACCCAATTCAAGAGCCTGTTGAACTACCCAGTAGTGAGCCACATAGCGATCCTTATTCTCCAAGGTCATCATCAATTTTGGCCATCTTCCTGTCGGTGAAACTTCAGTCTTGGCTAGCAGAGGCAAGTCGTAGTGATGGTCATGAAGGTGCTCCGGATATTCAAAATCACAGTCCAGAATATAGCCTTTTGGACCATTTTTCGGAATCTGTGAGATGTCTCCAATGGTGGCCGGGTCGATCCATTTGAAGTCAGCGTAGGGAAGCGGATTTGACATTGCCCAACCATAAAGGTTGTTTGCGTCAAAGTAGCCAAGGTAGACCGATGGTTGTTGCTCGTCGAAGCCGGGGATGTACTTGTTGTTGGCTTTGACATGACGTGTTACAGCTTGTGTCAAACCGCCCCGTACACCAGATTCCATCATGAGCACCATATCAATATCCGTTAGAAGTTCCAGTCGACAGTTGGTTGACTTTAGCATAGCTTGCCATGCTAATCCTGGAGATGTGTACGAGTGTAGAGGGTCCAGTCCATAGGCGGAGAAGCAGGTGTTTCGGAATTCTTCCATCACATCGCACAGCAGAGTTACGTCCAATTTTATATAAAAGTCAGAATATTCCCCTAAGGTTTGAATGTTTAGTTGGTTCCAAACATTACAAGCATGATTGTAGTCTTCAACGGAGATTTCACTTTCGTTTAATTTGCTGTTGAAGGCTTCGATCGGTGGTAGACTGGTTTCTTCAAATTTTTCTGTAGATGCTATGTAGTCGTAGGGGAACACTCCTTTACGTAATACTAAGTCCAATTTATCTTCAGGTACAATCTTGCTGGTTTCTTTTAGGTCTTCTCTTCGTAGATTCTCAGACAATCTGCTCAAACTAGATGCCATAAATCTATAAGAGTCTACAAAGCGAAGTTTAATTTTACCTACGGTTTTTGAGAAACTGATGTACTTTTCCAATGTTGTAGCAAGAACATCAATTTTACCATCATCTCTTCCTAACTCTGGAATAATGAAGTGGGAGTCGTAGCCGCTAAGATTGTGTAACACGACAGGGATAAAGTGGGGCAGTTTGTAATTTATATTGCATGAATTACAAGCAGCTCCTCTGTATAAACCTGTCAGGTGATCGTGATCTCTTACTTTTGGATTTTCTTCACTGAAGCTCTTCTCGCATAGATAACATCTTGATGCCATATTGTATTCTTCTTGTTGATTCTCATTCAAAGGTTCCATAGGTACGACAATACCATACAAGCGTTGTACCTTTTCAGCAATGTCATACAACTGGTCTACGAATACTTAGCGGCTTCTTCACCACGGTAGAGTATTGGAGTGGATGTTAAACCATAGTTTTGCAATTGGTTTTCAGACAAGGTTGATTTCACTATTAGACAAAAACTGTTGGGTTGATGCAACTGATATTTTGTTCTTCTAGTCACTTCACCGTCCGGCAGCTCCTGTGGTACTAACGTAGATTCAAAATCTGCGTAGATGACTACTGGAATCCGATATTGGTGAACTGTTTTGTTAAATTGGATACACGCTCGAGATGGTGGGGCAGACTAATCTTCACTTCATAGTTCTCGTTGCAAAGTCTTTTATGTTCCAACAACCAGTCCGATCCTCCACGTCTTGAATCTTTCAAGAAAAGCAGAAACATCTCTTGCAAACTGTAATCCTATTTACTCTTTTGGTCAATTGTTTTACAACTAAGGCTTCAAAGTCCTTTATCCATACATAATGGGAAATTTCACCTTAGTTATCAATAGCAAGTCCGTGTGGTTTCTTTGCTCAACCTTTACTACCCGCAAAGGATAAACGTTGTTTGAATCATCCAGACCAAAAACATTCACTGAAACGCCAGGATTTTTCTTTTCAAATTTGTCTATGTCTTTCAATGTAACTGGGTAGGTGAGGCCTTGAAAGTTGTAGCTGTGTTCATTTTCGTAATATTCTCTACCAACTCTTTCAGGATGATCTTTAACATACTTGGTTAACATTGCATACTTAAAACATTCATTACCTTCATTTTGCACATTCCTACACGATTTAGTGTTTTGGATTTTCTTTGGTAAAGGGATAAAACTACTACCCCTTAAACATATCCATGCTTGTGAACCCTTACATCCATACCTTCAATTGATGACAAAGTCCATCCAGATCCTCTTCCTTCATGTTCTTGAAGTTTTGTTATAAGTTCTTCCAAGCATTCTTCAATAATATCATCGATGTTGGAGGTGAAGGTAAGGTTCGGTTTTTGGTAATGAACGCTCTCAATGCTGTTTCACCATCAGTATTGTTAAACATAGCCTCTAACACCATTCCAAATTAATAAAATTTAATCTTTGTAGTTCTTCCCTCAAGGTTCCACCAACAAGTTCCTTAGCCTGGGTTATAAATGTTTCCAGTTCCAATTGAACATTATTAATTTTGAAATGTGTTACAACTCGTCCTGGTAAGGCCGTGGTGCGCAGTTGTTTCACATCTTCCAGTTCTTCTTCAGTGTCCTCTTCTTCAGTGTCTTCTTCTTCAAAAGGTCTTCTAGCAGTAGATGGTCCAGCACCAGCAAATTGGATCACACTAGGTCTTCTTCTTTGCATTTGCTGTAGATAGCTGTCCCAGTAGT
>CM061537.1:72285452-72452715 GCA_030545055.2 Neoaliturus tenellus | reverse complement strand
AAATAAATAAATGGTATAAAAATGACTTAAGGAAATTAAAAGGAGAATGTTTGAAAATATACAAGGAATTTAAAAAGACTGGTTCTCAATGCATTAAAGATAAATATAACAAATTATTAAAAACATATAAAAGAAATGTCAAAACAGCAAAAATAGAATATAACAGTTACATCATTGAAATGAATGAAAACAATAGATCTAAAGCTATATGGAATGTTATAAAAAATATTACAGGAGCTGGTGTAAGAAAAGTCAACAATATAGGTCTGTCTAAGGGGCATTTGGATGCAGAAGGTTTCAATAAAACGTTTTTAAGCAGTGTGAATAATATAATAAAAAATATACAAAATACTACCAATGACTTTGACCACTTTTTAGAAACATGCAAGAAAAATGAAGATAGTAAATTTGAAATTAAACATGTTACTGTTGAGGAAGTATTCAGTATAATACAGAGTTTAAAATCTAGCAACTGTCCAGATATTTTTGGTATTAGTCCAAAAATTTTGAAATTAATCTCAAAGGAAATTTGTGAAGTTATGACAATTTTATTTAACAACAGCCTGGATGAAAAAAGATTCCCAAAAATTTGCAAACAAGTGAAAGTTATACCAATACACAAAGGTGGGAAGATTGAATATTGTAATTTTAGACCAATATCCATAGTGCCAGTAATATCAAAAGTAATGGAAAAAATCATGTATAATCAAATTTATAATTTTTTTGAAGAGAATCAATTATTCAATAAAAATCAATTTGGATTTAGGAGAGAATTTAATGCAAATATGGCAGTTACTAAATTTATTAAGGATACAATTAATATAATTGAAGAAAGAAAACTAGTTTGCTTTCGATCATTTGATGTGTCGAAAGCATTCGATACAGTAGATCACAAAATTTTACTACAAAAACTAAAATATTATGGATTTGGAAAGGATACTTTAAATTTTATAAAGTCTTACCTTGAAGACAGAACTCAATGTGTTAATTTTAGTGGTGAGAATTCTACAGGATTAAATGTTAAGGTTGGTGTCCCACAGGGATCTTGTTTGGGACCACTATTTTTTAATATATTTATAAACGACTTACCATTCAATCTTGAAAGTCACAATTCCTCCTGTTTTTTATATGCAGATGATTTAGGAATTAATATATCGGGAAGTTCAACAAATGAATTATTAGAAAATCTAAATGTAACAACAATGCTAGTACAAAATTGGTGTCATTCAAATCACTTAAATTTAAATATGGCTAAAACACAAAATATTGAAATTAGTTTTTCGAAGAAATTTTTTCTATACAATAATGTGGCTTCCTTAAGATTTTTAGGAATATTAATTGATCCACAATTAAATTGGCAAGACCATATAAATCATGTTTTGAGAAAAATTTCAAAAGGTACATACATTATTCGACGTCTTCGAGGAAATGTAAAACAAGAAATACTCATAATGGCGTATTATGGTTATTTTCATTCTCACCTGACGTATGGAACATCTGTTTGGGGAAACTCTTCAATGGCGAAAAAAGTCTTCATAAAACAAAAACAGGCCTTGAGAATTTTATGTGGGAAGAAAAGAACAAGTCACTGTAAACCTTTATTTCAAAATCTAAAAATTTTAACTTTGCCTTCTATATATATATTACAAACTATTATGAATGTAAAAAAAGAAATTCAACATTTTCCAAAAATTTCAGATTGTCATTCTCATTATACCAGACAACATTCAAAATTGAAGAGTGAACTGTATAGCTTTACGAAAAGTCAAAAAAACATAAATGATATGGAAATAAAAATATTTAACAATTTACCACAAAATTTAAGATGTTTACCAGGGAAAACACTGAAGAGGAAAATTAAAGATATTTTGTATAAAAAATCACCATATCGAGTTGAAGAATGTTTAGTACAAAAATTTTGGACATTATAAGTTTTTTAAATTATTAATTGTAAATTTTGTCAATTGCTATGTGTACATTTGTATACCAAATGCAATAAATTATTATTATTATTATTATTATTACCGGAAAGGGGTAGTTTTGGGGGGTTTTGTACCCCAAAATTGGGTTTTTTGCATTTTTCATATGTAAATTTAAAATTTTTTAAATTTTTATTTTGACCATTGGATTTAGCTCAAAAAACACACAATTTAGTATTTTGAAGCTTTGCTCTATCTCCATTAGTTACCGAGATATTACAAAGTCTAAAGACACTACATTGTATTTTGGGGCTCTAATGTTAATCTTATGGAGGGATGTGTTAATATTTCACTTATTAACCAATATGCTTCGATTAAACTTGGTATTCAGATTCATTTTGTTGAGATTCGTCCATTTATGGTAAAAATCTTGGTTTTTGCGCTTATCATGGAAGCAAACCTGCATACTCTTTCCCCATGTTAATTATATGGAGAATAGGAAAACTCCTTTATCAATGGACAGATACTGTATTGATAAAACTTAGTACATGGCTTCTTATGGTCGAAATAAATTTTTTTATGATAAAAACCTACTTTTAGTGTTCCCCATGGCAGCATACCTGCATACTCTCCCTATATTTATCATACGGAGAATAGCCATTTATTTCCCTATTTATGAGCCTGTGATTTTATTTGGTGTACAGTTGTATGTGGTAAAAACTAATATTACTAATTTGGAAATTCGCTGAGTAAGCAGGTCTGCTGCGACGGGGGTATTTACTAGTTTAGCCTATACAGGTAAATTCTTATGTTTTAAAAGTGAAATGTGCGGGGGTCACCGTTTGTCTTTGACAACGTGAATAGGAAGAGGAAGGCACGGCGTCTAGACGTAACTTGGCATTTGATTGTTCCGTTTGTTCTGGTGTTTCATCAATCATCAGGGACACATGAATCTTTATAATTTTCTGTTTGTTGGTGGTTTTAATACGATCTTATTTAATAATACATTGTCTGCTTTTAGAACGATATTCAATAATTGTCTGGTTTTAAATCATTGAACAACAACCTAGAAACCTTGAATAGGCCTAATTTACAAACTAAACGTTTTGAGATTATCGCACACGCACAACAGTCAGATTTCTGTATCGTGAAATTTCATTGACCAAGGCTATGCAAAACGTTACTTTCCGGACAAAATTACAAACGGCTTAATGTGTCTGTTTTTTTGTTTCATAAAATAAAAACAGATATGAGCAAGTGAGTCAAGACTTTGGCACCGACTTCTGCCGCTCCCGCGAACGAACGACATAGCGCGCGTCATTTGCAGCTCGCCCGTTTCCATAGCAACCAGGCTTCTAGATTTCGCCAACAGAGAAATGACTACAGATAGTCACTGTGTTTGTTGACCGACAGTTTGGGAAAATTGATGGTAAATCCTATTCTATACCGTTTTTAACGGTCAAAAATGACTTGTGTATTTTAAAAACTTTAGTTTTAATACTCGTTAAAAAGTATACTTCGAAAAATCGCCCCCCATCTCGGACAAAAAAAAAAAACATTTTCGACCCCCCCCCCAAAATTTCAACGACGCAGTCTGCGTCATAACCCCCCCCCCCTGTGGGCACCCCTGTACTGTAAGGATACTGCGTGGTCATGATTGACTGGAATTTATCCTCGCTGGATTTATCATATCGAGAGAGTACATAGTAAAAGTGCAAGATCGGTACAGAACGCATAACTGCTTGCTAAAGGTCTGCTGTATAACTCTTTTTTGTGTTCCGGATATGAAACGTTAAAACTAAAGCGGAAGTCATTTAAGCAATATATAGTTTTAATCAGAATTTAATTCAGATTACGATTATGGGTATCTTTTGTGTATTTGGAATGTTTTTCGAAGAGGAAATCGAGTTTACCTGTTTGCTCCATAAGAGTCAATGTTAAAAATCTCAGCTGTAGCCCAAAGGTGACGTCACAGTTTACGGCAGGGATACTGGAAATATTCGTATGCATACACCATCCTTCTTCCACCATGGTAACTACTATACAATACTAGCTGTTTCCCGTCACGGCTTCGCCCGTGACTGAATGTATTTTTTAGGTAATAAAATCATTTTTAGCAACAAAATCTTTTTCCTTAAGAATGACATTGTAACAACAAATTACTGTGTGTTGAGCTATGAAGGAATTTTGCAAAACATTTTCTTAATGAGAACCATTGAGCAAAAAGAACAACCATGTCAAATTTCAACCCCGTAGTAGGGCGGAGCCCTAAAGAACATAAAAAAACTATATTTCTATAACTGTTTCTCAGCAAACACCTATTAGCAAAACGGAACATAAACGTTAAATTTCAACACCGTAGGATCTATGGTAATTTTGAGGATTTGTGGAGGGAAGCCCCTGGAATAATTTTGAAGTCCTATGGGGCGGAAAAGAACTTCGAAAACTATATTTGCAAAGCCGTTTCTAAGTGAGCACCTATTTGGAAAACGGAGCATCCACGATAGATTTTAATCCCTTAGCATATAATATGGTAATTTTGGTGTTCATTGGGGTGGAGCCCTAAAGTAAATTTGCTAAATTATTTCTTAGTGAGCAACAATGAGCAAAGAGAAACGTCCATGTCAACTTTCAACCCTGTGGACCAAAAGTAATTTTAAAGACTTGTGGGACGGAGCCCTAAAGAATTCCAAAATATACACTTTTTGAAATTCTTAAAACAAAGGGATGTCAAATTTCAACCCCGTGGGCCCTAGAGTAATTTGAAAATCTAGTTCGGTGCAGACCTATAAAGGGCTTCATTCAAAACTATATTTACAAAACGTTTCTTAGATTAAAAAACTATAGTGGTAAAACAGCTTCTTAGTGAGCACCCATGAGCAAAGAGGAACGTCCATGTCAAACATTTAAACCCCGCGAATGCCCTAAAGTAATTTTGAAATCCAGTGTGGCGGGACCCTTAAGTGCTTCAAAAACTACATTTGCAAAACAGTTTGTTAGTACCTATGAACAGTAAAAAAGTATAAACTAATAAAATACGAAATAAAGTAAACTGCACTTAATACAACCAAAGTACACAAGATTAAAAGTAATAGTACACCACTATAATCTTGACAATGTCAAACATAAATAAACATTATATCTCACAGCTAATTACTTCTATGCTTATAAGCATTTTCTTGAAAGAATCATCATGTGGCAGACGTAAACAAACCTAATTCAATTTCCATAATCATATGTTAGAATACAAAAATGTTACTACCATAAGAATAACATGGTAACTTTGAGAATGTCTAGGGCGTAGCCCTTTGTGAATATTAATATGAAAATATTCAGACTTTCCTATTTTAACCATAAAGAATGAGTATACCAAATTTCAGCACTCTAGCTAGTCGGGAAGTTGGAGAATTAGTGATGAGTGAGTGAGTGAGTGAGGGCTTTGCCTTTTATAGATATAAGATCACGCAATTTTACTTTTGAATTATTTTTTAACCATAGGTGTATTAAATTAACAATCAAGGTAAATAATCTCTACCTTAATTTTATCCTAAAGGTAAATAATGCAGTGATAATTACTATCCGTGTTTCTTTTGAAGTTTCTTGCTATTACGGTAAAGAAAAAACAACGCAAACGAGAACGATTGTTGTTTCCTACAGCGTTGGCAACGCTTGCAGGTAACAAAGAGTAATTTTTTTTAACACTTTTTAAACGCTATAATACTCGGTGGCGACACCGAATGATGCGATACACGGTTGTCGCAGAAATTATCACCACTGCTCATGTGGGATGTGATTCACCTGTGGCACTCCAGTCATATTGGTAAAAGTGTATGTGTATGTATATTTATAATTTACTATTTCACCAATTTAATTTAATTTTTTTATTAGTCAAACCGTTTTCCCTCAATTAGTGATACACGAATTCCACTATCAAACATGACCTCTGGTAAAAACAGCATAACATAACTACAGTATTCAGTAGCACACTAGAGCCTTGATCTATGATACAATAAAAGAGAGTAATAACACTGACGTGTATGTAGTCAGAGAGAAAAAAGTATACGGTAGGCAATAAAGGAAGTCCTCCACTTATAGTCCCGTTTTGCTATCCGTCCTTGGCTATATAGAGATAAATGATCAACTACTCGTTTCAGTATATTTTTTGAGAACAAACTATTGACTTAACAACACAAATTTTTGTTATTATTTTCAAAAATGACTAAACAAACCTTGGATTTGTAATTTAAAATATTTCATAGGCGGATAGTCCATTCATTCTCAAAATATTATAAAAAAAAATTGTTTTTCTTATTAGGCTCTAATTAATCATTACAGTGACACGCCATGGAATTTGTTATTGTATATTTTATTGAATATGCAAATGAAATATTAAATTAATTTCACCACAAAGCCCTAAAAAGGGTAAGGTAAATAGTAAAATAAGCTAATAATGGATATAATTTCGGGAATGGATGTTACTGGTGCTAAAGCCGCCAATCCGTAAATACCATTGAGGACGTGTCTCCAGTCACCGGTGTTTATATATTTGACATAAAGTACGTAATTCGAGTGCATCTGTCAAACATTTCTCCGTAAGTTTTATCAGGGTTTCATTAAAAAACTGAAGAATGAAAACCATCTCAAAAACTTCTTTTTATTCTACTTTACCGGATCCTGATATGCTTGTGTTTGGTCTTTAAAAATTTGTTTCCTAATTGGAGTTTGTTTTCTCAATACGTCACCACAAACCCCCAATAATAAGTAAATAGTTCTAAATCGATAAGAAATTAACCACGAGACAAGTGCCGAAATGGAAAATGATATACGTAAAGAACTAAAAGACTTTAACGCCTATGGTTATCGAAAGGAGTTTCATATTGATCGAGATGGTTCTTCATGCTTACCACTCGAACATAATTACAAAAATAAATAATTACTTCATACCAACTGATATTGACAATTTGGTTTCCCTGACAATTTGGTTGTTCATCGGCTTGTTATTCGTGTAGTTTTAACCCATATATGCCCACTGCCCCCTTTTGGGACAGCTAGAATCAAGATTGTTGTAAATTTTATATGGCATTATTAGGAATGAATTTAATTGGCATTTTGGATTGAAAATATGGTTATATTTCAGATTTAAAAGCCGTAGTGGCACACACACAGTAAACAGTAGTAAAAAGTAGCAAAATCAGTGTTGACCAAGGTGCAACTCTCAAAGAATCAACCGATCCCGTCAACTTCCACGCAAGCCTGCCACCGTTTATTTTACGTGGGCCCTCCCACCATCGTTGCCACAGATCGGGTAACCCTTTAAGAGTTGCACCACCAGGTCAGGTTTGGTCGTGTGCGGATTCGAACCCGCGCCAACGTAGACATCCTGGCCAGGGATGCCTACGCCTTAGCCACCTGAGCTAACACGACCAGCAGCCTAGACAGGAAAATAAGGGTTTTGAACAGAGTGCGCTCCTAGCGGGGAAAGTTGTGGGCCGCTAGTGAGTGAGTTCGCTACCAGAGCGCAGCACTAAGCCACTGCATTCAATTTACAAGAAACAATTTGGGCATAAATGGGTTAATAAGGACTGATACAATTCGTGCTAACAGTGAATCAGAACATGAATGAGACTCCCGCGAATGAATGAAAGTCGTAGTACTACGATGTCCTCCTGGAAGGGCTTTCTCCAGGGACCATTGGCTCAGTGACTCAGAGAAAGTCAATGGGGTTACCTCAATCGGTTATGAATCCATTCTTGGATATCGGCTTGTTCATCGAATTAGCTAATGTTAAAAACCCTACTCAACACATTTTTTATTTCCAAGAAATTTATTTTCATGTCTAATACTGGTATTCGTGTACGCGTTGCAACTGATTATTTCAACTATGTATTTTCTGTATCGCTATAGGATAGGCCGTAATTAACCATTTGGAAGATTTTTTATTAAATAAAAAAACATGCTTACAAAACAATTACACTGAGAATAGATCGTCGGCTTTAGAGTTTTGAATTAAACATAATAAACTTAAAAAATAAGCTCATTATTGGTTTGGTTTTGATGACGAACCAGGCTAATTATAAAGCATTACAGTTTATGAAACTATAATTACGAAATTTTTATTTACTGTATGAAGTTAGACGATAGTTATCTGTGATTGAAGATAATTTGAAATTGTTAACATATTTTAAGTATTTATGGACATAAGTTTTATATACATAAAAAATCAAAATGTGCCCCATTGTCGACCAAATAATAATCAATAGTTATTTAACTCTGACTACACATTTCATCAGCCTGAATTTTCAAGGATGTCCACTATAAATTATCAGATTTATCTCAATTAATCATTTACTAAGCCTGAAGTTTAAATAAGCTTTGAGCGACAACAATGAACAACTTATACATGCAAATCGTGTTGAAAAATTTATGGATTTCTCTATGAAATGGCGATTTTTTAAATTATCCGTTTGTTTTCTCAATACGTCACCACAAACCCCCAATAATAAGTAAATAGTTCTAAATCGATAAGAAATTAACCACGAGACAAGTGCCGAAATGGAAAATGATATACGTAAAGAACTAAAAGACTTTAACGCCTATGGTTATCGAAAGGAGTTTCATATTGATCGAGATGGTTCTTCATGCTTACCACTCGAACATAATTACAAAAATAAATAATTACTTCATACCAACTGATATTGACAATTTGGTTTCCCTGACAATTTGGTTGTTCATCGGCTTGTTATTCGTGTAGTTTTAACCCATATATGCCCACTGCCCCCTTTTGGGACAGCTAGAATCAAGATTGTTGTAAATTTTATATGGCATTATTAGGAATGAATTTAATTGGCATTTTGGATTGAAAATATGGTTATATTTCAGATTTAAAAGCCGTAGTGGCACACACACAGTAAACAGTAGTAAAAAGTAGCAAAATCAGTGTTGACCAAGGTGCAACTCTCAAAGAATCAACCGATCCCGTCAACTTCCACGCAAGCCTGCCACCGTTTATTTTACGTGGGCCCTCCCACCATCGTTGCCACAGATCGGGTAACCCTTTAAGAGTTGCACCACCAGGTCAGGTTTGGTCGTGTGCGGATTCGAACCCGCGCCAACGTAGACATCCTGGCCAGGGATGCCTACGCCTTAGCCACCTGAGCTAACACGACCAGCAGCCTAGACAGGAAAATAAGGGTTTTGAACAGAGTGCGCTCCTAGCGGGGAAAGTTGTGGGCCGCTAGTGAGTGAGTTCGCTACCAGAGCGCAGCACTAAGCCACTGCATTCAATTTACAAGAAACAATTTGGGCATAAATGGGTTAATAAGGACTGATACAATTCGTGCTAACAGTGAATCAGAACATGAATGAGACTCCCGCGAATGAATGAAAGTCGTAGTACTACGATGTCCTCCTGGAAGGGCTTTCTCCAGGGACCATTGGCTCAGTGACTCAGAGAAAGTCAATGGGGTTACCTCAATCGGTTATGAATCCATTCTTGGATATCGGCTTGTTCATCGAATTAGCTAATGTTAAAAACCCTACTCAACACATTTTTTATTTCCAAGAAATTTATTTTCATGTCTAATACTGGTATTCGTGTACGCGTTGCAACTGATTATTTCAACTATGTATTTTCTGTATCGCTATAGGATAGGCCGTAATTAACCATTTGGAAGATTTTTTATTAAATAAAAAAACATGCTTACAAAACAATTACACTGAGAATAGATCGTCGGCTTTAGAGTTTTGAATTAAACATAATAAACTTAAAAAATAAGCTCATTATTGGTTTGGTTTTGATGACGAACCAGGCTAATTATAAAGCATTACAGTTTATGAAACTATAATTACGAAATTTTTATTTACTGTATGAAGTTAGACGATAGTTATCTGTGATTGAAGATAATTTGAAATTGTTAACATATTTTAAGTATTTATGGACATAAGTTTTATATACATAAAAAATCAAAATGTGCCCCATTGTCGACCAAATAATAATCAATAGTTATTTAACTCTGACTACACATTTCATCAGCCTGAATTTTCAAGGATGTCCACTATAAATTATCAGATTTATCTCAATTAATCATTTACTAAGCCTGAAGTTTAAATAAGCTTTGAGCGACAACAATGAACAACTTATACATGCAAATCGTGTTGAAAAATTTATGGATTTCTCTATGAAATGGCGATTTTTTAAATTATCTATGTAGTAAACTTAATACATTTTACTAGGTTTCAAAGCTGTTCAGTTTTTTTGTGCCCTTTGATATTGTATCGTTAGTTTTTATCATTAACTTTTGTGGACCATTGTATTACCATTTGGAAACCATACTCTTTGAACATTGATTGTTAGGAAGGACGGATCAATATGCAAGGACGAGATCCTTCAAGTTGTGATAATGCTCGGCCGCCAGCACCGGACCCGGAAGCGTGGGAGGCGGTAGGTCAGTGTCGTGGGCGTCAGCTGGCGGATACGGATGCTAGACATATGCCATAGAGTATTCACACCCGCCGTTAAGAGGGCGTTGGAGTGCCGCCATGTTGGATTTATTTCCCATAAGAGCAATGCTAAACTTGTCCCCGGCATTTGTCATATAATTTCTTTATTTTTTTCCCGATTGGTTCAGTATAAATAGCGTTTGAATCACAATTAAATTCCCCATTCCTTTTGCGAGATCGATTCTTTGTAAATAATTTATAAAATTCTGTAGAAAATGTTTTAAAAGCAGTAAAAAACTTGATTTGTTATTTCAAGTTAGTAAAAAACACTGATTTTTATAAAAAAATCCGCTGGCAAACCAAATCCGCCTTGATGAACCTTTTATTTAGAGCTATAAACTGTTATTTTCTGATTATAAATAAAAGAGTTATTTGACATCCCGTTTAACATTGCTCTTATGGGGGAAAGGCAGAATTTGGATTGACTCCAACGCCCTCTTAAGTCACGTGAAGCGCCACCGTTCAGTACCGGTCAACGGTCCTTACCTCCAGTTGCGACATCGGTCAACGATCTGCCTCCTCCTCATCTGAGCGTTGACATTCGCTCCGTCTTCTACATGTTGTGCTGTTGACAAGGATTCAACGGAATCGCACTATGTTGGGTTGGCAATAGAGATTTGCTTTTTCAAATAGTCAAATTACAATCCAGATTCGTGTGGATCCTGCAGACTTACTATACTGACAAAATGTTCAGTTATAAGATCGAAGAATAAAACCATTATTCAACAATATGTAGGCTTGTTGACTATGTTATAAAGTAATTTGCGACGTTGACAAAATTTAATTATGTGTAAGATGGTCAGGATTGTTCATCGTCATTCAAACGGACCTTTGGTTAGGCAGTTTATTTTCAAAATTTATTGAATTTTATAAACTGGATAACTTTGAAGTTCTGCTTAACAATAGAGACAAAGCATTCTATAATTTTACTGTATAAGAAGGCTGCTATGAAAGCGAGATTAGGAATGTTTTGGGTCTATCCCAGCAGGTTTTCTAATTCGTCATTGGTTATATAGTCTGAGGTTTTGACCTCAGGTGCAACTCAAACACATAACAATTCTAGAATATTAAAATAAGTGGATTTAGGTAGGCCATTTGATCTTTATTAATAATCCAAACAATTCCAAATGATGCACTATCGTAAACTGGCTCAGTTCCAGGGAACAACCTAAATAATCGCTATGTTTCCCACAGGGCGTTTACAACTACTTTGACAGATTTGTCGAACAATACAAAACCGTATCAAACAACTTTTCTTCACCTATAGCACTGATGACATCATTGTTGGGCCTAACCGTTTATGTTCAAATGTTTCATTACAGTTTCACATTTTATTTCGTATGTTAAACAATGTTTCAAATGGGCTTCTGAGAGGCTATTGTGCTCGCTTTTGAATCAAAAGTTTGCCGTTTCGAAGTTGAGAAAATTTAGTAGCTTTTAAAACCTCGATACTGACTGAATATCCCATCCAGCTGCCCTTTGTCATAGGGCTATCAATTAATGATGCTATATAAAATCTGGTCAATAGGTACTAATAAGACCAGACAGCGGTCAAAACGCAACAAAATGTTTAAGGCGTAGAAGCACACAAGCACGTCTTACAAACTTAAGACCTCTATCCGGGGAAAACGTTTTAGAAAAACCAGATGATGAGGAATTGACACCTCGAAAACTATGACCAATGCTATAATTTTATCAAAGACGGATATGATAATATAAAAATCAGGGCAATTTTAATCTTTCTACCCAGGCTAATAAACAAGAAAATGAAAATCTAAAACTTAACGTTTTCCTCAAATAAACTTCATAAACCCAATTTCTCCCCTACATTCAAGCAAAAGCGCAATTTCCACCTTAGTCACAGTGCGTTCTGCAGCCCTCGCGTCATCCAGTGATCCAGTGCTATCATTGAACCGATAATAAAATGGGATTCGAGCCGTGAACCTTTGTCCTCACTCCTCACTACTACGGCATGATGCCTGATGCCTGGTATTGCCTGATGCCTGATATCGCTTGCCTAATGAGGGAGCGGATGTGTGCCGGGGTCAGAGGTCACAGATGATCCTCCCCCCAGACATTACCCCCATTGAAGTCACTGTGGCCAAAATGCTCCATTAGAGCCAACCATATAATCTAGGCCGCAAGCGTCCCGATCGGCCTAGTTATCATGGTGAATGTCAGCTAAGGGTTTAATTTGCAAGAAGGTAATGGCCAGCTGGTAGTTCTGAGGTAATAAGATTCGTCATTTTGTAAAAAAATAATTGATATATGGGTGGATTTTTAATATAATTGATATATAAAAAATATGTAGAGGATATAAGGGAGTTGTGAAAAATTTATGCTTTCCACTCACGTTTACCCTTAATCCCGACGACTCTTAATTAATTATTGAATAGTATTAAAAACAACTATTCTTCATGGAGTTAATTAGCAATGTATGTTGATTAGTTTATTTATATGGAGAAATACAATTAGCAGAGTATTAATATGTTTATATGGGAAAAATATGTTTCGTTCATACTATTATCTTTATTTTAACACGTTCTTTTAATGGAATTCTAGAATGTGAATAATTTATACTTTGCACTCTTCAAAATAAGCATATAAAGCATAAAATTCTTTAAGTTAACTAAAAATGTGTTTTCTAATTATTTTTCGAGTCAGAAAAAGCACGTAAAAGGGTTAAATCTATTACTGTAACTTCTTTTTAACGACTCATTTCACATCCTAATTTAGAGGAAAAATGGTTGTTATCCTTGTACTGATGGGTTCATGTAAAACGATTTCAACAAGCAGAATCGAAAATCTTTAAATTTCAAATGGAACCACTAGAATTACTAAAAGGACCAGTTCTATTGAAAAATTTAACTTCAAAGAAGAAGTAATTAAAAGTGCCTTATGTCAAATGTGTGATAAAATTGTTAGGGTTCATTTACTCTACCGATAATAGACTGTACGACCCTGTTAAATATGAGATAAAATATAACATGGGGCCCTCTTACTCTACCAGTTATAATTAAAAAAAGTAATATGGGTTCATTTAGTCTAAACCATTAATATTACTCACAAAAATAGCTGTTGTTAATTTTTAGTTGAATTACAATATACTGAGATTGTTTGCCGTATTCACGTAAAGTCACAAAAATGTTGACACAAATCCTCCCAGTTGTCCCAAGTACATTTTTTTAGGTTTATTTTGAAATTCCTGGAATTAATAGCATTTCTTGTTGTCACTAACCAGTTTTGTAATCGTTGTAAAACTTCAACACATAACTTTGTAATTAGAAATTTATTACTGTACCTATATGGCTACACCTGCTTATATTGTGCCGTGCTATATTGTACCTGTGCTATTGTTGTTTAACTGTTAGAAATAAATTCAACTAACCTTACGGTAATCAATTTACTTCGTATAGTACTGTAGTGGCTTTTTTGAACATAAATACAGTGTTAGGTTCTGTTATACAGTATCTGTTTAGTGTTCGCTTCCGTGGACTGTGAAACATTGTTAATCTCACAATGGATGAAATGTATCAAAACTGTTTTTTGCCCCAAACAAAGCCAATACTCCGTTGGTCTGTCAACTCAATAAGCGACCCAGTTATTTTCAACCGTTGATCGCATTATCTATTGCGATGCGGTTACATTTTAAGGTAATTGCATAATTCAACAGTTAGACTTTTCGTTTCTCAGTTATTCAGTGGAGTTTTATTTAATTAGCCGAAATTATGAATGAAATAATCTATATTTATTGGTTTGTTTGTTAATCAATTTAGTAAAAATTATCAGGGTAAACTATGGGCTGAATTTCCTAAAAGTGGGAATCGTTTCTGTTTTAGCAGTTAAGGTAGTAAACAACCTCTTAATCACATAATTTGAATATATGTGTTATGAAAAAACTCGTACAGCATACAATACTACTAGAGAAATGAGTAGGGGAATACGAAAACTATTCGAAAGGCTTGCGACTTGAGGATACTTTTGTCTGTTCGTAGTAGGCCTACTTGTAATCAGAACAACCGCTTGTACTTCCCAAAAGTTAGGTTGAATATCGGCAGGTAAAGCTTTATGGACAACAACTTACTTATTGACATTCCTCAAAAAGATTTGGTTTTCCACCAAACGTTTAAACTTTTTTTAACGTTTTTCTTCTTTTTTACGAATAAGTGGACAATAAACATTGAAAAAAAAACATAGAGCCATTTAATCCACAGATTTAAATTAGGCCAGGACGTTATACCAATTGAAAATACCACAATAAAACACAAAATTGGCAAACGATGCAAAGAACTTTATAAATTAATTTTATCGTGAACTTTAAGCCCTCTTCTACAAGATATCTCACAATCAGAAGCATCTAACGGTTACTTTTGATACAAAAGGAATATGATATAAAACCCAAGTTGAATGCTACATATAAAACCGTTCGGATCGGAAGAGAACGGTCGTGCCGAAGCTTGAGGGAGAGGCGCAGGCCGCGGCGTGACCCAAGGTGAACGACCGCGCGGCGCGGCGGCCTCAAACCGTGGCGTATTGGTGAGGACTCGGCGCTAAACACCACATAAATCAGCTGCAACGGTCCCATTGTTGCCACAGAGTAACTACTGTCGCTGCACCGGACTGTTATATGTAATAAAATACTGTTATCGCGCCCCGCCGTTTTGGTTGGGAGAGGTTCTGGTTTGGGAAGGTTTGGTGAGGTAGTTTGTTGGTGGAAACGTGAGGAAAACCAACGAAATTTACCAAATAATTCCTTACCAATAAAACAACGTATGTGCAACTGGCTTTTAAGTTCAACCACAGACATTCCCTTGTTTTAAGCTGGTGATCAAGTTTTAACAAGAATGGTGTATACGTCCCCTCGAATTATTGTGTAACCAGTGACTTCCAGCTACTTTATTTAATTATACTCCTTCAATATTATAAGAATCATAAATCATATACAGAACATGTCAGCATTTTTAGCGAATTTCCCTATAGGGAATACGCTATTACGGTAGTAGCCATGGTAAGACCTAAGCCCGGGACCACTTTACTTTTTCATTTTGAGGTCCCTAGAAGCCAAAAACACCGTTCGTTCATTTTCATATATATGTATATATGTATATATATATATCTATATATATATATATATATGTGTGTCCGTGGTACCGATAACTTTTGAAGGGGACCTCCGATTTTGATCAAATTTGGTATGAAGGTGTAAGACCAGGTCTATTTTCATGAGTTCGCGAACCAGCATTGTCGGGTTATGGTAACGGGGTTTTATGGGGGTTTTTAATGGGTTTTTGGCATTTTTGGACCTAATTTTAAAAATTCATCAATTTTAACAAAAACCATTTAAAAGAGCTTCAAAAAACAAACAATTTAGTATTTTGAATCTTGAAAATAGCTTAACTGGTTATAGAGAAAAATTCAAATCAAGTTTCCCATGTTATTCTTATGGGTAAATCTTTAAAAAGTTATACAGTATATCGCTTATTTATCAACATATCTTAATAAAAAATTTTATGAACCTTCACTAGGTGGTGAGTAATTAAGATTTGATAAAAAACCCACATGGCAGCAAACCTACATGCTAAATCCCATGGTATTCCCATATAAAATAAGTGTATAATGGGAGCAAGAGAGATGGAGATAATAAGGTATCTGTTCCTGATCAGCTAATCAGCTGTCTTCTGCATATTTGTCAAATTTAAATTGTTTATGTTTTGTTATCTGTAAACAAACCATTCCTTTTGCATGGAAGCTTTGGATATGCACTTTTTTACTGTTTAAAAAGTCATTGCAATATAAATATTAATATATAAATTATTTAAAAAAATAATTTACTCAGAAATATAATGCCATTAAATATATTATATTTCCTTGTAAATATTATTAATTTATATAAGATAGCTACAAAGTTTTTTGATGTTGAAACAATAATTCTCTGGAAATTCGCTGAGTACGCAGGTCTGCTGCGACGGGGGTGTTATTTTTAATATTTTTTTCATCACACTACATCGATATCACATGTTTTCGACCCTCGTTTCTACCGTCGAAACACCTGTTTTGCCGGCCTAGGCCGGCAAAATTTTCCGGCCTAGGCCTGCAAAATCAGCTGGCCTAGACCTTACATAAAAACATTCACAACACGTTGTATCACAAAAACATGTGACTGCAACAATGAAATGAATTAATTGGTTGCCTAGCAACCGGAAACTCAAGCAGTACATCTCGCTAGGTTAGTTGATGTTATGTTTTGTTTGTTATGAACGAAAAAGTAATGTTTTCACTTGTTTAGAATTTATTGAATTGTGTAGTGTGATGAAAAATATCGTTCGTAACTCGGGCCGAAAGCGTTTTGCCAACCCTCGATCGTTTCAAGTTCTCGACTTCGTCTCGAACTTGAAACACGATCTCGGGGCCCGCAAAACGAAACTTTCGGCCCTTGTGACGAAATATACTATTTCTTGTCATTTCTTTGTTATCAACAATTTTTAATGATGAACCTGCTTACCAATGAATATGGACAGAGCAAGAGCTTATTATTTGCTTGCAAAGCATTTGAGTGAATTATACGAAAAACCAGTGAATTTTAGTTTGATCTGGATCTATAAGAGACATGCCTTTTAAAAAGAATTTATTGTGTAAAGCAACTATAATAAACATACTCCGAATTTTAAATTTTGAATTGTGCGAGATATTTATCCCTTATTCTATTATAAGTTTTTGGACCAGCCAATATTTCAGTCATACTGTTGCAAATAGCTAATGCATAACCGATTGGTAGTAACAAATCGCCCATTACCGATGATATAGATGATGATTAAACATGCACGCGACAGTGATGATTGCCTGTCAAGTCTGAGGGACAGTCCCGCACTTGAGTGTGAACCAGCAAGCACGTGGGGAACATCCGTCAAGATCTCCATCATCCGGTCGATGTGACGTATCCATTAAAGCTATCCGAGCCTCAAGGTAGGCCCACAGTTCAATGTCGCAATAATTTTTCCATAGTTGATTTAGTTGTAGCTGCATTAGGAATTTTCTTTTTTAGTTTTGCTAGAACTTTGAGCATTTATGTGGCTTGAAGAAATTATTTTTGCTGTGCTTTGTACCGTCTACACAATCTGTGGAGTGCGTTTTCATGGAATATAGGCAGTATTGAATCAAGTAATGAAGGAAGTTTATTTCTATTACAAAATTTACATACATGTATACAATACAATACTTATCTATTGAAAATAATACCTGAAATATTCTGCTGCCTGTGCTTTGGTATCGAGTCATCAACACACAAGTGAAATATGCAACTTATGTATATAATTTAAAGAAAAAAATACAAACTTAAATACAAAATTGTAAAACAGAAATACATGCATATACTCTAATCGAGCGTACACATATTCAAGAATAAATATTCAGCCTGTTATCTTTTTATCAATTGACTGAGATTTTGTACCATTCGTACACACACAACCACCACGGACACTCATACTTTCATCCCTTCCACGCCACACTCATACAAGCACACGGAAACACACATCCTAAAGTTGAAAAAATTATGTATATGGAGATGAGGTAAAGTCTCGAACTCCCTGGCGGCCAACCTCTAACAACCTCACCATGAACCAATTACCTCACCAATTACCAGTAACTTATTAACAAATTAACCATTTGTCAATCTTTTTTTATATGTTTATATACTACATGGTGTCAGTGATTGTTGTACATTGGCAAGTGTCAGTGATTTATATACTGATAAAATCAACTCTTGGTATCTATGACATCACCACCGAGGAAGTTCGACGCACCCTATTCAAACCGTAAAAAAAGAAAAAGAAAAATATTATTTTCATTTATTTATAAAGATTGCCTGATTTGCGTATATATCCTCTTAAACATCTATCTCTCTATATTTATTTACTACACTAAGGGGGAATAGTTTTTTTTTTTTTTTTTTTTTTTTTATCGGAACCCCTACAATTTTCAACCGATTTTTATGTTTTTAGTGTCGTTGAATAGTGCTTGGTCTGTAGTTTTTTCCGCAAAAGAGAATCTGAAAAAAACCTAGGGTTAGGTTAGGTTAGGTGCCAACCATAATCGAAAATGAAAATTTTCTATTAGAATAAAATTGGGATCGGGTTCAACATTTTAAACATCTACTAGAGATCGCCTCCTGATCGAAATTCGACAAAAATTTCAGTTGATCTGGTTCAAAGTAGTAAAAAACATTTTGTAACTGAAACAACTGTTTTCTAATATTTGTTTTTTCAACAGCTGTCTAATGATTTAATCAATTCTCCTATCTCCATATAACATTGAAACTTTGGAAACCTACGGGGCGTAGCCCTGGAGTCCGATGAGAATTAGAATGGGATTTTGCTCATCTACAAGACCAACCCTTTCAAGAGCAACCCTTAAGACTAATGATAAAAATTACGGTTTTTAAACTCAAATTGAGATTGAATTAGATTAGATTTTTCCAGGGATTGAGGGTGTTTCTAAACTTAATTTTGGACCAAAACACTTTTAAATGCAAAGTTTAAGCAAAATCTACCCGCTAGATTTCGAGATCGTGGAACACACAACCCTTCAGACAGTGCTCGTATTATAGTATAAGATATGTAATAGGCATATCTCGATTACACCGTGTCAATGAGTAGGTTGGCGGGCTGCAGTGCGGTGTTGTATGCACCTCGGTATGCACCGACGCGTTGCAATGCTGGACACACCGTGATGTGTGTCAGTGTGTCCTGCGGGGACGTGAGGACACTGAGGGCCCGTGCTACAGGACACAGGACACGGACACGCGTGAAATGTAGTGGAGCCGATGGGACAAATAATCATTAACGTGTTTAAGGTAAGTCAAGAGAGTCAGTACAGCACCCATATCGATTTAGTTGCAAAGAACCTAAAAATTGCATTGGATATAAAATAAAAAAATAATATAAATACAAACAGCATTTCTAAATTTAAGAGCCTGACGTGGTGGTCGACCCGTGCGTATAATTTATCTCGCCCTGAAATAGTGGCTCTCTTTTGTTCCGAATCTGATCCACCCCCATTGTACTCAAATGGCCTTGATTGTTCATTCGTATGAACCCACTATCAGCACAGAACATAAGCAAGAAGGATACAAAGGATGAGGGATGTTTCCAAGTGTAGGGCATTTAATTTAAAGCAGGCTTTCATAAACAATTTTACCGCATGCTGAGAAGCATTATCATTAAACAATTGAAGTATAAATAATTATTAGAGTCTGGGTCAAAAATTATCTTCAATGAAGAGCAGTAAATTATGTTAAACAAATAAAGTACACCGGAAAAAAAACTCTTTACAGCTTGCCTAACAGTTATAGTTTCGTTTTGAATTTGTTAGAGAACACTCCTGCTCTAAATTTGTAGTGATGTCTGTCCATTTGGATAAAATTTTTATTATTTATTTTGGATATTTGACATTGAGTTTTATAATATTTTACTATGGGACCTGTGCCGATCCGCACCATTTAAAGTATGCAATCCAATAGAAATTTTTATTTCTATGATTATTATATAACCCGAGTTTGATATCAGTGATGGAATTGTAAACTAATTAAATAATACGAGGTGGCCCGTGCGCAAATTGCGCATTTTATGATTCTGTATGAGTGAAACTCGCCTACAATACGTGAATGTTGATTATGAAGTGACAGAGATCTATTTTTGTTTACTATCTGGCTTTTAAAATTCATCTGAATGTAATCAGCTGTTAAATTAAATTCACATTAGAGAACTTGCAATAAAAGTTGGTCAAAATTTTAAAGCGCCCTCTAGAAATAAATCAAAGGCAAGTTCGAAACAATATGACCTTTTTAATCATATTGTTATATAGATTGTTATATAACAGTTACGATTCGTCACTGCGGTATATCCTAAGCTTTAAAATGTCACCTCAATCTTAAAAATCGGTTCAGTAGGTCGAGAGAAAAAGGGACGTAACAGACGAAACCCTTATAGAAATAAGAAGATAGATAGATAAGTTGGCTTTACATGTCTTAGTATGTAAGAAAACAAGCCGAGTATGCAACACTATCAAATAATCTTCATGTTATACTTTATTCTTCCTTCCAAACAATGTTAATACCTTTAATACCATATTGAAATGGCGACCTAACTCAATAGGTAGTTTAAAGCCAAGTATGAATGAGGGATGAGTGTAGGATGATTGTGGCGCGATCTTGTAGTCTTGTTACTGACTAAGGCCGACATTCTCCTTAGACAGGACTGTTAATTAATAGCCCAACAGCCAATGGTATCTAGGGACCTACAGTTTAACGTGGGATCCGAACGGGGCCTACGAAAACTAACGGGCCTGCATACATTTTTGGTCACGTGACCAGATGCGGCCGAATTTCAGCTGTCATCTCCATTTGAAAGCATTGCAATAGTCTGACTTGCATCCGTTTTTACGTGTAATTTTTAAAACAAGTAAATGAAATTATAAATGTTGCATATCCTTCTAATCCTCATTAAATTACAAATTGAATGATAATACTAATAACGTTCCGCTGTGCAAAACTTAAAACTCACTTTTTAGGTAAAAGAAAAACTTGACTTTCTCACACTGTAGGATGCATTGACTTTTTTGTAAACAGATTTCTTCCAATGCTTTGAAAATATTTCTAGGAATTAGACATGAAATGAATGTCTTAAATCAGTAGTTTGCCAGTAAAAAAATTTTATTTTCGGTAAAACAAATTAAATT
The DNA here is from genome assembly GCA_030545055.2 of Neoaliturus tenellus. Classification (NCBI taxonomy): domain Eukaryota; kingdom Metazoa; phylum Arthropoda; class Insecta; order Hemiptera; family Cicadellidae; genus Neoaliturus; species Neoaliturus tenellus. Next base: position 72,431,566 of record CM061537.1, on the reverse strand, counting down.
GTACCTTTTCGGTTCTAAAACTTTGTTATTTGCAACGAATACTTTTATGTAAACAGCTGATGAAAATTGTAAACAAAACTATAAGTTAAATTAAGTTTTGACTTTATCTCGTAATAAAAAATATCAGGAAAATTGTTAACTTTACTGTAATGGTATCATTTTGTCCCTTATTTATCTAGATTAGAATATATAAGTATTGTCTACTAACCTATTATCTAATTCCTAAGAGGTGGGAAATAAGTGAAGGATATCATGTTTTCACAATGTTATCTTATGGAAACTTGTGCTGCAGATCGGCCGCAATAGTCACGTGACTTTGGTGGTGGGGGGAAATATGCAGGCCCGTTAGTTATCGTAGGCCCCGATCCGAACCACAATTTCAACCTCCCATATACGAATTGGTCTAATTATTTGGTTGTCCATCTAAATTTCACACCTTATGTTATCAAACTATTTTCTGCGTGAAAAGAGACTTACAACTGACCGTAACTGAAGCCGGTTCAGGAAAGTATAGGCTGGCCTACTCCCACTCGGCAAATTTTCCCCGAGCTTTATTGATTGTTATGTGAAATTCTGCCTGCATTCATTGATTCCACTAAGATGGGGTCTTAAAATTAAATATAGAACAATATCTAGAAATTTAAGACTTTGATACTTTGCTTTAAGAATCAAGTCATTTAATCTTCAATAGTTTTTGTCTCCACTGCTCATATAACAACCCTCCTATTACGTGCACCAATCAATCTCAAGTCTTTTTTAGGAACCACCACCTCAATCTGAACCCCATAGTTAGATAATAGATAATTTTTGTTTATACTTTCAATTAATGTATACCTGTAACTTTGTATACATTCGGATGTATCACATTTTTCTTTAGAGAACTATAATGCATAGCGCAACTTAAATTCATTTTTACATTACCTATTATTATTCAAACTTCATAATGTCTACCTTGAATGCCATGTAGAGAATTAAAAATGTACTTCTTAGAAAAGACATTTCCCATCTCCGATTATTTGAATCACTTCAAAATGGTTTACATTTAAAGAATAACATTTTAAAATATTAATATTTACAGATAATTGAGTTTTTGGTTGTGTTAACTTACATTCGTTTATCAGGTTAGCTAGCGTTATGAAACTGCTTTCCACTTTCTTTTTCTCTTTCCACTTGCACCCATTTTTTTTTCTTTCTACCAATAACCATTGTTAAACCTAAAATCTCATTTGAGTTTGAGCGCATTTTTACCAAGTTTACAAATACAAGGTCTTTCCAACCTGGAAATATTCTGTATTGAGGAAGTCTGATGACACGGCACGGAACAGACTCGGCAGCGTCAGTTCGGAGGCGGCAGCGACGGGGCAGCGTTACTCGCCCCAGTCTAACTCAGGGTCAGAGGCGACTCAATCCCAGTTCGGTTGTGATCTGATCGGATTATCGGTTCCATTGCCCCCCCCCCCCCCCAAGGGATCCGTTACACGGCCCTCAGAGTCTCAGAGTCACGCCCACGCCGGGAACCGGTCGTGGCAGGGGGCCTGGAGTGGCCGATGGTTTACCACAGGTGTCTGTAAAAGGACTCATCAAACCCACTTGGCCTAATTATATTTATAGTTTCATTACTTTTTACTAGTAGCAGGTGTGAAGGAGTTTTGCAAATTTCCTATGAGAGGGATTTTATTTTTTATTTCTTCTGTAACCGCTCAGGCTTGTTGAGGGTGCTGAATTGTTTTTCCAGCTCTTGTAAACGGTTTTACTTAAAATTGTGTTGTTAAGGAAGTCGATGGGGAGGGGTTTAAATACCTCTTGAAATGCATCCTATCTAGGTTTGTAGCTTTACGTGTGCAGTGTTTGTGCTCCTAATGAGGGATCTCTGAAGTAAACAATAACCGTTTAACTGATCTGCCGGACCAATCGATACCCCTAATGTGTTTTTGCATTATACAATAATTGTTATGTCTTTTCGTACAATATAAATTCAACTGACCGATATTAAATACCTTTGTAACCATTCGTCTTAAAAATTAAATCAATATTTTTCGTTATAGGAGACCTAAGCCCGGGACCATGTTATTTTTTTCATTTTGAGGTCCCCAGAAACCAAAAACACTGTTCGCTTCATTTTCAAATATATATATATTTGACCTCCGATTTTGATCAAATTTGGTATGAAGGTATAAGACCAGGTCTATTTTCAGGAGTTCGCGAACCAGCATGTTCGGGTAATGGGAACGGGGTTTTATGGAGTTTCAAAGGGGGTCAAAAATGTGTTTTTGGCATTTTTGGAGCATAATTTCAAACTTCAACAGTTGTAACTAAAACCAGTTAAAAGAGCTTAAAAACAAACAATTTAGTATTTGAATTTTTAACTTGGCTGAACAGGTTACGGAGAAAAGTCGAAAATAGGTTTTCCATGTTAATCTTAAGGGAAATCAACAAAACCCTGTATCTCGCTTATTTATTGGAATAACTTGATAAAATTTAGTATGTTCATTCACTTGGTAGGGGGCTTAACTGATATTTGCTTACAACACCCATATGGCGGCAAACCTACGTAGGCTACTCACCCCTATGGGGTTTATGGGGAAAATGAAAAACCACCATGACTTGATAATATTTGGTATGTACATTCTCTACGTAGGGTTTAACTGATATTTGCTCACAACACCCATTTGGCGGCAAACCTACATACTCACCCCCATGGGGTTTATGGGGAAAATTAAAAAGTGCTGAATATTTACACAGTTTGATATTTACCTTACGTAACTATTACATTTCCTAAAAAACTAACATTTTCTAACAACATCCCATGGCAGCAAACCTACATACCCATTCCTATGGTGTTTATGGGGAAAATACGATATCTCAAGATCGTTTGGAAATTCGCTGAGTACGCAGGTCTGCTGCGACGGGGGTATTTAAAGACAAGCAAGCATCAAGACTTTGTGAACATTATTCACACACACCATTATTTAAGTTGTTAATTGAAAATGTCCTTTCAAACTGTAAACACATTTCTTGTACAAATTTACGTAATAACAAACGTTTAATTAAGATGTTCGATTTGATTTCTTATTATTCCTCCTCCGCATTTAGCTTTCGCTTACCTACTATTTAGGCTTTGATTTTAGGTACAATTTAAAACCATTAGGAATTCTAAAAAGGAAAAAACACGACAGTTGTTAATAGGTTTTATCAGAAAACCCTAAAGGAGAAATCACAAAAGGAATTGCATTTTCAAAAACCAACTCCGTATTTTAAGTTTTTCTCCAGCTATTTTATTTTTTTCATATCTTTAAGGCATATACGAAAATTTTAATAAGAAATAAATATTCCTCTTATAAAATAATATCGGTGTTTACTTTTTTTTTGGTAAAATATATACGGTGATGCTCTGAGAATAATGGTATGGAAATTAGATATTGTCTTCGATCTGAAACAAAAATCCGGATAACATCTAAATTATATACTCCCGAATGTGTAACTGACTCACTCACTCATCGGGGTATCAGAAATTCGTCAAATGTCGGTAAAGTAGATCTCCTATATATCACTTACTACAGAGTGATTCCCAAGCGAGAACTAAACTTACCGACCTGTATTACTGAGAAAATTGCCAACATACTGGGAGTCGCGGATTACCGAAACACCCTTTTTAAGAAATTTTATAACATTAACCAATTGTGCCTTTACAGGTAAAGCGGTTTATTCACCGAGAGTAATTTCAATGTACAGGGTGTATCTGAAATTACCTCTCCAGACCGGAAGTCACTGATGTCAAATACAAACTCTCACTTTAAATAATTTTTTTCAATACTACATAATTGCCCTGTCGCTTGTATTTAAATTATGTCTTTTAACTACACCTCTTCCTGATGCTTCCGATGTGATCACAATGTGATATACTTCGATTACTTTGTTCAATACTTATTTAACAGTTAAATATTTTTTTCTGTTTCATTATATTCAGTGTTATATTTTCATACTCACTTTAAATGTGTTTTTGAGAATTTTTAAATAACTTTTGAACAAAACCGTTATTTAAAAACGTTATTTAAACGTTAAGTTCTCATTTAATTTTCTATTTATTTTAGATTACTTATATTCAAATTCACCCCATAATGTGCTTGGGGCTGAATTTCGCTCCAAATGAATATTTTGTATATTTTTCAACTAAGCCTAAGAGGCGGTTGTTGTTGACACTCAAACCGGTAACACGGTATTTATTTACACAATATAAAACCTCTTCTTGAATTCACAATACGGCTACATTGGTCATAGCCAGTGTGACCATTGCAGTGCCCAACACGGCAGTGCTGTTGTGTGGCGCATTTAAACCGTAACACTTCATTTTTTCCACAATTTCAAGATTTTCTTTATTATGTTGCTGAAAAACAAATTCATTATACGTCTATATTCGTCACATCCAGTGTGGTTGTCGCAGTGTCCATACTATGGCTAATTTTCTCAACCAAAATATGACATATTTCAAATTGTTAATTAAAAATTGCTGATTTTGAAAGATAAAATTGTTATCGTTCCTTTTTTGTGTACATAAATGGTTGCTAAATTTCTTGGACTCCCCGTGGTGGAACTGAAGCATCTTTATATTTTTATAAATACACAGTTGCTTTGAAAGATAAAATTGTTATCGTTCCTTTTTTGAGTACATAAATGGTTGCTAAATTTCTTGGACTCCCCGTGGTGGAACTGAAGCATCTTAGCCTAAACTTTATATTTTTATAAATACATAGTTGCGATATTTTTATTACATACAAAAACAGCTTTCTTTTGTCTTTGGGGACTAGGGGGCGGGATTAAACCATGATCCGTGCTCAATTTTCAAGGCTTATTATTGTTATTTGTAAGCAGTGTGTATTGGTCGCTTCTGTTACTGTCATAGCTGTCCAGTACTTGGTAGAATTAGCCTGTTTCATACTAAACACATTATATTAATTTTTCTCGTTTCATTTTCAATTTATTTAGATTTCTTATTCAAATTCACCCCCAGTTATGATCTCGGCCGAATTTCGCATTCAATGAATTTACTATGTAGCTTGTGCCGTGATCTTAAGAGGGCGTTGGAGTCAATGAAATTCCGCCTTTCCCCCATAAGCGCGGTTTTAAACGGGAAATCCAATAACTCTTTTCTTACTGAAATCAGAAAATAATGGTTTATAGCTCTAAATAAAGGGTTCATCAAGGCGGATTTGGTTTGCCTTTTTATGGTTTGAGGAATTTTTTATGTAAAGTAGTGTTTTTTACTAACTTGAAACAACAAAGCAAGTATTTTACGACTTTTAAAACATTTTCTATAGAATTTTATAAATTGTTTACGATGAATCGATCTCGCAAAAGGAACGGTGAATTTAATTGAGATTCAAACGGTATTTATTTCGAACCAATCGAACAAAAAATAAAGAAATTATATGACAAATGCCGGGGACAAGTTAAGCATTGCTCGTATGGATACTTCGATTACTTTGTACACTATTTACTAGACATCAGTTAATTATTATCTTTCTGTTTTATTTATACTCAGTGTTTTATAATATATTTTTCATCATACCATTGCGATGAACGTTGTTTTCGGAACCGTCAGCTGTGATCGAAACTAGTTGATTCCCGGTGGGTTGGATAAACATGTTTGTAAACAAAGTTTTCGGGACTAGTCCTCGAAACAGTGGTTTTCGGGACTAGGCCGGAAAAAAACTTCCAATGTTTGACACCACTAGCGCTGATATTCTGCTTACAGTAACTTGAGCCTCGTTGACTCCAATATATAAATGTCAAACAGCTGATTGTTCAGTTGTAAATAGTTCAAATACAAGATAAACAAATAACAACGTAAGAGGGGGTGTATAGGTTAAAATTTATTAATTTTTATCCAAACTGTATATTTATTAAAGGTGGTATGATGAAAAGTACTGTTCGTAACTCGTCCGAAAGTGGTATATAGGTGCTCGATCGAATTCAAGTACTCGGCTTCGCCTCGTACTTGAAATTCGATCTTGCACCGATAACGACCACTTTCCGGACTAGTGACGAAATATACTATTTTATCATTCTGCACGAAATCAGCCAGTTTTTTTGTTCTCTCAATAGTACCAAAACCGATTCTTTTCTGTCCTATGACTGAAAAATCATCTGGAGAATTTTTTAGGTCCTAGTACTGAAAAGTCAGCTGTTTGCCAAGTATATTACTTTGGATTGATTTATTTATGTTTATGAGCAGAATTTTGAAATTCAAACGTTATGAAAAGCATTGTTTGTAAATAACAGAAATATAAACACTGCATATTACTTACTTTGTAAATATAACCTCGAAAATAAAACTTTATAGTTATTATTTTTAACGATCAAAAGTCTAATTTTCGCATTATGATAAAAAACGTTGTTCATCACTCGGAGCAAAAGTGTCTTTTTGATGCTTAATCGTTTTTAAAAACTCGGCTGCGCCTCGTTTTTAAAACACGATTGCGCACCAAAAAGACCCACTTTTGCTCCTAGTGATGAAAACTACTATTAATACACACTTAAAATATGTTTTTGAGAATTTTTAAATTACTGTTGAACAAAACTAACAGATTTTTATGAAAAATTTATTATTTCACAGGCCTCGATTTCCTATTGTAATAAATAGTAGTTTTTAATAGTAGGGTTTATCGCGGATCTACAACATTTTATTCTTCATTATTATTTAGTTTATGTTGTTTAATTCTCATTTTCGCTCATTGATTTGAATGTTATTCGCTATTTCAGTGATTTAAACGTTTTTCATCTATTTATTGAAATTTACAAGTTTTTATTTGAATTGGGTGAGGCTGGGGATTATGTCAATTTTCCCATAATTGTAATTCTATTTATATATAAAATTTATATTTAGCTACCTAACAGAGAAACTTTTGTTACTATGTTACTAACTTGTACTACATACTTGTACTATATTTAATACAAGTTGTTACTATGTAACTACTTGTATTAAATATAATGATGGCAAACACAACAACTATAACTCTTTGAATTGAAATTTCTTTTCATCTAACACAGCAACAATCGTCTAACCTAAAGTATATATTTTTACCACCATAACACCTAAAATATTTACATTAATAATAATATTTTCACAGCTCAAAACTTTTTAACGAATTCTAATTACGAAAGGGTATTAAAACTGATTTATATGAGTTTTTTAAAGCTTTGTTTCCTATTGATTGTGAATTTTGTGCATTTGACGGTTTTGTTACTGTCTTGACTGTGCAGCTCTTCCGTAGAACTAACATATTTTAAACTTGACTTTTTATTAATTTACGTATTTAGGGCAACCCCTAGGGGGGCATGGTGGTCCCAAGTAGCCTGTTCGGTACTTGAGAGCAATTAACTAATTCGGGGTAACCCCCTAAGGGGGCATGGGGGCGGAGCCCCCATCGAGCCGTAGGCGAGTAATTCAGTATAATGGCGCGTTTACAATATAGTTGACGACCAAAAATTTACAACTTAAGCTATAGCCTATAAAAATACCAGTAAAAGTTTACAACTTTTGGTTGTCAAATATGGTGTCTTTGACAGAGATATAATTTTGGATATAGGCCTACTGTAAACTAGACCAAAAAAATAAAGGAACACAAATCAATAAAATCACATTTAATACCACAAGACATTGATTTATAACAACAAATATTTTTAAATAATTGTACTGTGTGTTCAAATAAAATCGTTTAACTTAATAAAAACAATTGTAAATTTTCAGAGAGTACTTGTGTTGTTTCCATGAATACGGGGAATCTAGATACGAATTTAGCTTTAAATTGGAATTCAATGACAAGAAATTTACATTTTACAACTCACATACTAAGTTTAAACGTATTACAATCACAAAATGGACATCCAATGAGACTTCTATTCCTTGTTCTTATGTGATAGATTATTTTTCAAGAAAGGGTTATACACTTCAAAAAATAAAATTAATCATTACTTTTTCAGTAAAGTTATGTTAAGTTCCAATATAATCTAAAATACCTCTAAAATAAACACTTAATGTTTTACATAGCCAATCAGCCGTACCCTGAGACATAATAACAGTAACAGTAGCAGTAACAGAAGTGTGACCGAAGAGATCGTCGACCCCGTGTAAAAGTGACGGTGCGGTGAAGTAGCGGACCGCACCGTTAGTAAAAGTAACCCAGGCAAAGGCAAGTGGAGGAGCACAACAACAGACTGCAGGTTACTGACGGTCGTTGGCTGACATCTTGTACGTACCTGTGAGCTGCGCTAGAGCGAGGGATGAGACGAATGTTGAGGGTTGTAGAGGAGCAGCAGCCCTCTCTTTTAACTGTGAGCTGTGGTAGAGCGAGGGATGAGGTAGATGAGCAGCGCAGAGTACAGCTGACTATGGATTACTGAAGGTCGTTGGCTGACATCTTGTAACTATGAGCTGCGCTAGAGCGAGGGATGAGACGAATGTTGAGGGTTGTAGAGGAGCAGCAGCCCTCTCTTTTAACTGTGAGCTGCGCTAGAGCGAGGGATGAGGTAGATGAGCAGCGCAGAGTACAGCTGACTATGGATTACTGAAGGTCGTTGGCTGACATCTTGTACGTACCTGTGAGCTGCGCTAGAGCGAGGGATGAGACGAATGTTGAGGGTTGTAGAGGAGCAGCAGCCCTCTCTTTTAACTGTGAGCTGTGGTAGAGCGAGGGATGAGGTAGATGAGCAGCGCAGAGTACAGCTGACTATGGATTACTGAAGGTCGTTGGCTGACATCTTGTAACTATGAGCTGCGCTAGAGCGAGGGATGAGACGAATGTTGAGGGTTGTAGAGGAGCAGCAGCCCTCTCTTTTAACTGTGAGCTGTGGTAGAGCGAGGGATGAGGTAGATGAGCAGCACAGAGTACAGCTGACTATGGATTACTGAAGGTCGTTGGCTGACATCTTGTAACTATGAGCTGCGCTAGAGCGAGGGATGAGACGATTGTTGAGGGTTGTAGAGGAGCAGCAGCCCTCTCTTTTAACTGTGAGCTGTGGTAGAGCGAGGGATGAGGTAGATGAGCAGCACAGAGTACAGCTGACTATGGATTACTGAAGGTCGTTGGCTGACATCTTGTAACTATGAGCTGCGCTAGAGCGAGGGATGAGACGAATGTTGAGGGTTGTAGAGGAGCAGCAGCCCTCTCTTTTAACTGTGAGCTGTGGTAGAGCGAGGGATGAGGTAGATGAGCAGCACAGAGTACAGCTGACTATGGATTACTGAAGGTCGTTGGCTGACATCTTGTAACTATGAGCTGCGCTAGAGCGAGGGATGAGACGATTGTTGAGGGTTGTAGAGGAGCAGCAGCCCTCTCTTTTAACTGTGAGCTGTGGTAGAGCGAGGGATGAGACGAATGTTGAGGGTTGTAGAGGAGCAGCAGCCCTCTCTTTTAACTGTGAGCTGTGGTAGAGCGAGGGATGAGGTAGATGAGCAGCACAGAGTACAGCTGACTATGGATTACTGAAGGTCGTTGGCTGACATCTTGTAACTATGAGCTGTGGTAGAGCGAGGGATGAGACGATTGTTGAGGGTTGTAGAGGAGCAGCAGCCCTCTCTTTTAACTGTGAGCTGTGGTAGAGCGAGGGATGAGACGAATGTTGAGGGTTGTAGAGGAGCAGCAGCCCTCTCTTTTAACTGTGAGCTGTGGTAGAGCGAGGGATGAGACGAATGTTGAGGGTTGTAGAGGAGCAGCAGCCCTCTCTTTTAACTGTGAGCTGTGGTAGAGCGAGGGATGAGACGAATGTTGAGGGTTGTAGAGGAGCAGCAGCCCTCTCTTTTAACTGTGAGCTGTGGTAGAGCGAGGGATGAGACGAATGTTGAGGGTTGTAGAGGAGCAGCAGCCCTCTCTTTTAACTGTGAGCTGTGGTAGAGCGAGGGATGAGACGAATGTTGAGGGTTGTAGAGGAGCAGCAGCCCTCTCTTTTAACTGTGAGCTGTGGTAGAGCGAGGGATGAGACGAATGTTGAGGGTTGTAGAGGAGCAGCAGCCCTCTTTTTTAACTGTGAGCTGTGGTAGAGCGAGGGATGAGACGAATGTTGAGGGTTGTAGAGGAGCAGCAGCCCTCTCTTTTAACTGTGAGCTGTGGTAGAGCGAGGGATGAGACGAATGTTGAGGGTTGTAGAGGAGCAGCAGCCCTCTCTTTTAACTGTGAGCTGTGGTAGAGCGAGGGATGAGGTAGATGAGCATCACAGAGTACAGCTGACTATGGATTACTGAAGGTCGTTGGCTGACATCTTGTAACTATGAGCTGCGCTAGAGCGAGGGATGAGACGAATGTTGAGGGTTGTAGAGGAGCAGCAGCCCTCTCTTTTAACTGTGAGCTGTGGTAGAGCGAGGGATGAGGAAGATGAGCATCACAGAGTACAGCTGACTATGGATTGCTGAAGGTCGTTGGCTGACATCTTGTAACTATGAGCTGCGCTAGAGCGAGGGATGAGACGATTGTTGAGGGTTGTAGAGGAGCAGCAGCCCTCTCTTTTAACTGTGAGCTGTGGTAGAGCGAGGGATGAGGTAGATGAGCAGCACAGAGTACAGCTGACTATGGATTACTGAAGGTCGTTGGCTGACATCTTGTAACTATGAGCTGCGCTAGAGCGAGGGATGAGACGATTGTTGAGGGTTGTAGAGGAGCAGCAGCCCTCTCTTTTAACTGTGAGCTGTGGTAGAGCGAGGGATGAGGTAGATGAGCAGCACAGAGTACAGCTGACTATGGATTACTGAAGGTCGTTGGCTGACATCTTGTAACTTTGAGCTGCGCTAGAGCGAGGGATGAGACGAATGTTGAGGGTTGTAGAGGAGCAGCAGCCCTCTCTTTTAACTGTGAGCTGTGGTAGAGCGAGGGATGAGGTAGATGAGCAGCACAGAGTACAGCTGACTATGGATTACTGAAGGTCGTTGGCTGACATCTTGTAACTATGAGCTGCGCTAGAGCGAGGGATGAGACGAATGTTGAGGGTTGTAGAGGAGCAGCAGCCCTCTCTTTTAACTGTGAGCTGTGGTAGAGCGAGGGATGAGGTAGATGAGCAGCACAGAGTACAGCTGACTATGGATTACTGAAGGTCGTTGGCTGACATCTTGTACGTACCTGTGAGCTGCGCTAGAGCGAGGGATGAGACGAATGTTGAGGGTTGTAGAGGAGCAGCAGCCCTCTCTTTTAACTGTGAGCTGTGGTAGAGCGAGGGATGAGACGAATGTTGAGGGTTGTAGAGGAGCAGCAGCCCTCTCTTTTAACTGTGAGCTGTGGTAGAGCGAGGGATGAGGTAGATGAGCAGCACAGAGTACAGCTGACTATGGATTACTGAAGGTCGTTGGCTGACATCTTGTAACTATGAGCTGCGCTAGAGCGAGGGATGAGACGAATGTAGAGGGTTGTAGAGGAGCAGCAGCCCTCTCTTTTAACTGTGAGCTGTGGTAGAGCGAGGGATGAGGTAGATGAGCATCACAGAGTACAGCTGACTATGGATTACTGAAGGTCGTTGGCTGACATCTTGTAACTATGAGCTGCGCTAGAGCGAGGGATGAGACGATTGTTGAGGGTTGTAGAGGAGCAGCAGCCCTCTCTTTTAACTGTGAGCTGTGGTAGAGCGAGGGATGAGGTAGATGAGCAGCACAGAGTACAGCTGACTATGGATTACTGAAGGTCGTTGGCTGACATCTTGTAACTATGAGCTGCGCTAGAGCGAGGGATGAGACGAATGTTGAGGGTTGTAGAGGAGCAGCAGCCCTCTCTTTTAACTGTGAGCTGTGGTAGAGCGAGGGATGAGGTAGATGAGCATCACAGAGTACAGCTGACTATGGATTACTGAAGGTCGTTGGCTGACATCTTGTAACTATGAGCTGCGCTAGAGCGAGGGATGAGACGATTGTTGAGGGTTGTAGAGGAGCAGCAGCCCTCTCTTTTAACTGTGAGCTGTGGTATAGCGAGGGATGAGGTAGATGAGCAGCACAGAGTACAGCTGACTATGGATTACTGAAGGTCGTTGGCTGACATCTTGTAACTATGAGCTGCGCTAGAGCGAGGGATGAGACGATTGTTGAGGGTTGTAGAGGAGCAGCAGCCCTCTCTTTTAACTGTGAGCTGTGGTAGAGCGAGGGATGAGGTAGATGAGCAGCACAGAGTACAGCTGACTATGGATTACTGAAGGTCGTTGGCTGACATCTTGTAACTATGAGCTGCGCTAGAGCGAGGGATGAGACGAATGTTGAGGGTTGTAGAGGAGCAGCAGCCCTCTCTTTTAACTGTGAGCTGTGGTAGAGCGAGGGATGAGGTAGATGAGCAGCACAGAGTACAGCTGACTATGGATTACTGAAGGTCGTTGGCTGACATCTTGTACGTACCTGTGAGCTGCGCTAGAGCGAGGGATGAGACGAATGTTGAGGGTTGTAGAGGAGCAGCAGCCCTCTCTTTTAACTGTGAGCTGTGGTAGAGCGAGGGATGAGGTAGATGAGCAGCACAGAGTACAGCTGACTATGGATTACTGAAGGTCGTTGGCTGACATCTTGTAACTATGAGCTGCGCTAGAGAGAGGGATGAGACGAATGTTGAGGGTTGTAGAGGAGCAGCAGCCCTCTCTTTTAACTGTGAGCTGCGCTAGAGCGAGGGATGAGGTAGATGAGCAGCACAGAGTACAGCTGACTATGGATTACTGAAGGTCGTTGGCTGACATCTTGTACGTACCTGTGAGCTGCGCTAGAGCGAGGGATGAGACGAATGTTGAGGGTTGTAGAGGAGCAGCAGCCCTCTCTTTTAACTGTGAGCTGTGGTAGAGCGAGGGATGAGGTAGATGAGCATCACAGAGTACAGCTGACTATGGATTACTGAAGGTCGTTGGCTGACATCTTGTAACTATGAGCTGCGCTAGAGCGAGGGATGAGACGAATGTTGAGGGTTGTAGAGGAGCAGCAGCCCTCTCTTTTAACTGTGAGCTGTGGTAGAGCGAGGGATGAGGTAGATGAGCAGCACAGAGTACAGCTGACTATGGATTACTGAAGGTCGTTGGCTGACATCTTGTACGTACCTGTGAGCTGCGCTAGAGCGAGGGATGAGACGAATGTTGAGGGTTGTAGAGGAGCAGCAGCCCTCTCTTTTAACTGTGAGCTGTGGTAGAGCGAGGGATGAGGTAGATGAGCAGCACAGAGTACAGCTGACTATGGATTACTGAAGGTCGTTGGCTGACATCTTGTAACTATGAGCTGCGCTAGAGCGAGGGATGAGACGAATGTTGAGGGTTGTAGAGGAGCAGCAGCCCTCTCTTTTAACTGTGAGCTGTGGTAGAGCGAGGGATGAGACGAATGTTGAGGGTTGTAGAGGAGCAGCAGCCCTCTCTTTTAACTGTGAGCTGTGGTAGAGCGAGGGATGAGGTAGATGAGCAGCACAGAGTACAGCTGACTATGGATTACTGAAGGTCGTTGGCTGACATCTTGTACGTACCTGTGAGCTGCGCTAAAGCGAGGTATGAGACGAATGTTGAGGGTTGTAGAGGAGCAGCAGCCCTCTCTTTTAACTGTGAGCTGTGGTAGAGCGAGGGATGAGGTAGATGAGCAGCACAGAGTACAGCTGACTATGGATTACTGAAGGTCGTTGGCTGACATCTTGTAACTATGAGCTGCGCTAGAGCGAGGGATGAGACGAATGTTGAGGGTTTTAGAGGAGCAGCAGCCCTCTCTTTTAACTGTGCGCTGTGGTAGAGCGAGGGATGAAACGAATGTTGAGGGTTGTAGAGGAGCAGCAGCCCTCTCTTTTAACTGTGAGCTGCGCTAGAGCGAGGGATGAGGTAGATGAGCAGCACAGAGTACAGCTGACTATGGATTACTGAAGGTCGTTGGCTGACATCTTGTACGTACCTGTGAGCTGCGCTAGAGCGAGGGATGAGACGAATGTTGAGGGTTGTAGAGGAGCAGCAGCCCTCTCTTTTAACTGTGAGCGGTGGTAGAGCGAGGGATGAGGTAGATGAGCAGCACAGAGTACAGCTGACTATGGATTACTGAAGGTCGTTGGCTGATGTCTTGTACGTACCTGTGAGCTGCGCTAGAGCGAGGGATGAGACGAATGTTGAGGGTTGTAGAGGAGCAGCAGCCCTCTCTTTTAACTGTGAGCTGTGGTAGAGCGAGGGATGAGGTAGATGAGCAGCACAGAGTACAGCTGACTATGGATTACTGAAGGTCGTTGGCTGACATCTTGTAACTATGAGCTGCGCTAGAGCGAGGGATGAGACGAATGTTGAGGGTTGTAGAGGAGCAGCAGCCCTCTCTTTTAACTGTGAGCTGTGGTAGAGCGAGGGATGAGGTAGATGAGCAGCACAGAGTACAGCTGACTATGGATTACTGAAGGTCGTTGGCTGACATCTTGTAACTATGAGCTGCGCTAGAGCGAGGGATGAGACGAATGTTGAGGGTTGTAGAGGAGCAGCAGCCCTCTCTTTTAACTGTGAGCTGTGGTAGAGCGAGGGATGAGGTAGATGAGCAGCACAGAGTACAGCTGACTATGGATTACTGAAGGTCGTTGGCTGACATCTTGTACGTACCTGTGAGGTGCGCTAAAGCGAGGGATGAGACGAATGTTGAGGGTTGTAGAGGAGCAGCAGCCCTCTCTTTTAACTGTGAGCTGTGGTAGAGCGAGGGATGAGGTAGATGAGCAGCACAGAGTACAGCTGACTATGGATTACTGAAGGTCGTTGGCTGACATCTTGTAACTATGAGCTGCGCTAGAGCGAGGGATGAGACGAATGTTGAGGGTTGTAGAGGAGCAGCAGCCCTCTCTTTTAACTGTGCGCTGTGGTAGAGCGAGGGATGAAACGAATGTTGAGGGTTGTAGAGGAGCAGCAGCCCTCTCTTTTAACTGTGAGCTGCGCTAGAGCGAGGGATGAGGTAGATGAGCAGCACAGAGTACAGCTGACTATGGATTACTGAAGGTCGTTGGCTGACATCTTGTACGTACCTGTGAGCTGCGCTAGAGCGAGGGATGAGACGAATGTTGAGGGTTGTAGAGGAGCAGCAGCCCTCTCTTTTAACTGTGAGCTGTGGTAGAGCGAGGGATGAGGTAGATGAGCAGCACAGAGTACAGCTGACTATGGATTACTGAAGGTCGTTGGCTGATATCTTGTACGTACCTGTGAGCTGCGCTAGAGCGAGGGATGAGACGAATGTTGAGGGTTGTAGAGGAGCAGCAGCCCTCTCTTTTAACTGTGAGCTGTGGTAGAGCGAGGGATGAGGTAGATGAGCAGCACAGAGTACAGCTGACTATGGATTACTGAAGGTCGTTGGCTGACATCTTGTAACTATGAGCTGCGCTAGAGCGAGGGATGAGACGAATGTTGAGGGTTGTAGAGGAGCAGCAGCCCTCTCTTTTAACTGTGAGCTGTGGTAGAGCGAGGGATGAGACGAATGTTGAGGGTTGTAGAGGAGCAGCAGCCCTCTCTTTTAACTGTGAGCTGCGCTAGAGCGAGGGATGAGGTAGATGAGCAGCACAGAGTACAGCTGACTATGGATTACTGAAGGTCGTTGGCTGACATCTTGTACGTACCTGTGAGCTGCGCTAGAGCGAGGGATGAGACGAATGTTGAGGGTTGTAGAGGAGCAGCAGCCCTCTCTTTTAACTGTGAGCTGTGGTAGAGCGAGAGATGAGGTAGATGAGCAGCACAGAGTACAGTTGACTATGGATTACTGAAGGTCGTTGGCTGACATCTTGTAACTATGAGCTGCGCTAGAGCGAGGGATGAGACGAATGTTGAGGGTTGTAGAGGAGCAGCAGCCCTCTCTTTTAACTGTGAGCTGTGGTAGAGCGAGGGATGAGGTAGATGAGCAGCACAGAGTACAGCTGACTATGGATTACTGAAGGTCGTTGGCTGACATCTTGTACGTACCTGTGAGCTGCGCTAGAGCGAGGGATGAGACGAATGTTGAGGGTTGTAGAGGAGCAGCAGCCCTCTCTTTTAACTGTGAGCTGTGGTAGAGCGAGGGATGAGACGAATGTTGAGGGTTGTAGAGGAGCAGCAGCCCTCTCTTTTAACTGTGAGCTGTGGTAGAGCGAGGGATGAGGTAGATGAGCAGCACAGAGTACATCTGACTATGGATTACTGAAGGTCGTTGGCTGACATCTTGTAACTATGAGCTGCGCTAGAGCGAGGGATGAGACGAATGTTGAGGGTTGTAGAGGAGCAGCAGCCCTCTCTTTTAACTGTGAGCTGTGGTAGAGCGAGGGATGAGGTAGATGAGCATCACAGAGTACAGCTGACTATGGATTACTGAAGGTCGTTGGCTGACATCTTGTAACTATGAGCTGCGCTAGAGCGAGGGATGAGACGATTGTTGAGGGTTGTAGAGGAGCAGCAGCCCTCTCTTTTAACTGTGAGCTGTGGTAGAGCGAGGGATGAGGTAGATGAGCAGCACAGAGTACAGCTGACTGTGGATTACTGAAGGTCGTTGGCTGACATCTTGTAACTATGAGCTGCGCTAGAGCGAGGGATGAGACGAATGTTGAGGGTTGTAGAGGAGCAGCAGCCCTCTCTTTTAACTGTGAGCTGTGGTAGAGCGAGGGATGAGGTAGATGAGCATCACAGAGTACAGCTGACTATGGATTACTGAAGGTCGTTGGCTGACATCTTGTAACTATGAGCTGCGCTAGAGCGAGGGATGAGACGATTGTTGAGGGTTGTAGAGGAGCAGCAGCCCTCTCTTTTAACTGTGAGCTGTGGTAGAGCGAGGGATGAGGTAGATGAGCTGCACAGAGTACAGCTGACTATGGATTACTGAAGGTCGTTGGCTGACATCTTGTAACTATGAGCTGCGCTAGAGCGAGGGATGAGACGATTGTTGAGGGTTGTAGAGGAGCAGCAGCCCTCTCTTTTAACTGTGAGCTGTGGTAGAGCGAGGGATGAGGTAGATGAGCAGCACAGAGTACAGCTGACTATGGATTACTGAAGGTCGTTGGCTGACATCTTGTAACTATGAGCTGCGCTAGAGCGAGGGATGAGACGAATGTTGAGGGTTGTAGAGGAGCAGCAGCCCTCTCTTTTAACTGTGAGCTGTGGTAGAGCGAGGGATGAGGTAGATGAGCAGCACAGAGTACAGCTGACTATGGATTACTGAAGGTCGTTGGCTGACATCTTGTACGTACCTGTGAGCTGCGCTAGAGCGAGGGATGAGACGAATGTTGAGGGTTGTAGAGGAGCAGCAGCCCTCTCTTTTAACTGTGAGCTGTGGTAGAGCGAGGGATGAGGTAGATGAGCAGCACAGAGTACAGCTGACTATGGATTACTGAAGGTCGTTGGCTGACATCTTGTAACTATGAGCTGCGCTAGAGCGAGGGATGAGACGAATGTTGAGGGTTGTAGAGGAGTAGCAGCCCTCTCTTTTAACTGTGAGCTGCGCTAGAGCGAGGGATGAGGTAGATGAGCAGCACAGAGTACAGCTGACTATGGATTACTGAAGGTCGTTGGCTGACATCTTGTACGTACCTGTGAGCTGCGCTAGAGCGAGGGATGAGACGAATGTTGAGGGTTGTAGAGGAGCAGCAGCCCTCTCTTTTAACTGTGAGCTGTGGTAGAGCGAGGGATGAGGTAGATGAGCATCACAGAGTACAGCTGACTATGGATTACTGAAGGTCGTTGGCTGACATCTTGTAACTATGAGCTGCGCTAGAGCGAGGGATGAGACGAATGTTGAGGGTTGTAGAGGAGCAGCAGCCCTCTCTTTTAACTGTGAGCTGTGGTAGAGCGAGGGATGAGGTAGATGAGCAGCACAGAGTACAGCTGACTATGGATTACTGAAGGTCGTTGGCTGACATCTTGTACGTACCTGTGAGCTGCGCTAGAGCGAGGGATGAGACGAATGTTGAGGGTTGTAGAGGAGCAGCAGCCCTCTCTTTTAACTGTGAGCTGTGGTAGAGCGAGGGATGAGGTAGATGAGCAGCACAGAGTACAGCTGACTATGGATTACTGAAGGTCGTTGGCTGACATCTTGTACGTACCTGTGAGCTGCGCTAGAGCGAGGGATGAGACGAATGTTGAGGGTTGTAGAGGAGCAGCAGCCCTCTCATTTAACTGTGAGTTGTGGTAGAGCGAGGGATGAGGTAGATGAGCAGCACAGAGTACAGCTGACTATGGATTACTGAAGGTCGTTGGCTGACATCTTGTACGTACCTGTGAGCTGCGCTAAAGCGAGGGATGAGACGAATGTTGAGGGTTGTAGAGGAGCAGCAGCCCTCTCTTTTAACTGTGAGCTGTGGTAGAGCGAGGGATGAGGTAGATGAGCAGCACAGAGTACAGCTGACTATGGATTACTGAAGGTCGTTGGCTGACATCTTGTAACTATGAGCTGCGCTAGAGCGAGGGATGAGACGAATGTTGAGGGTTGTAGAGGAGCAGCAGCCCTCTCTTTTAACTGTGAGCTGTGGTAGAGCGAGGGATGAAACGAATGTTGAGGGTTGTAGAGGAGCAGCAGCCCTCTCTTTTAACTGTGAGCTGCGCTAGAGCGAGGGATGAGGTAGATGAGCAGCACAGAGTACAGCTGACTATGGATTACTGAAGGTCGTTGGCTGACATCTTGTACGTACCTGTGAGCTGCGCTAGAGCGAGGGATGAGACGAATGTTGAGGGTTGTAGAGGAGCAGCAGCCCTCTCTTTTAACTGTGAGCTGTGGTAGAGCGAGGGATGAGGTAGATGAGCAGCACAGAGTACAGCTGACTATGGATTACTGAAGGTCGTTGGCTGATATCTTGTACGTACCTGTGAGCTGCGCTAGAGCGAGGGATGAGACGAATGTTGAGGGTTGTAGAGGAGCAGCAGCCCTCTCTTTTAACTGTGAGCTGTGGTAGAGCGAGGGATGAGGTAGATGAGCAGCACAGAGTACAGCTGACTATGGATTACTGAAGGTCGTTGGCTGACATCTTGTAACTATGAGCTGCGCTAGAGCGAGGGATGAGACGAATGTTGAGGGTTGTAGAGGAGCAGCAGCCCTCTCTTTTAACTGTGAGCTGTGGTAGAGCGAGGGATGAGACGAATGTTGAGGGTTGTAGAGGAGCAGCAGCCCTCTCTTTTAACTGTGAGCTGCGCTAGAGCGAGGGATGAGGTAGATGAGCAGCACAGAGTACAGCTGACTATGGATTACTGAAGGTCGTTGGCTGACATCTTGTACGTACCTGTGAGCTGCGCTAGAGCGAGGGATGAGACGAATGTTGAGGGTTGTAGAGGAGCAGCAGCCCTCTCTTTTAACTGTGAGCTGTGGTAGAGCGAGAGATGAGGTAGATGAGCATCACAGAGTACAGCTGACTATGGATTACTGAAGGTCGTTGGCTGACATCTTGTAACTATGAGCTGCGCTAGAGCGAGGGATGAGACGAATGTTGAGGGTTGTAGAGGAGCAGCAGCCCTCTCTTTTAACTGTGAGCTGTGGTAGAGCGAGGGATGAGGTAGATGAGCAGCACAGAGTACAGCTGACTATGGATTACTGAAGGTCGTTGGCTGACATCTTGTACGTACCTGTGAGCTGCGCTAGAGCGAGGGATGAGACGAATGTTGAGGGTTGTAGAGGAGCAGCAGCCCTCTCTTTTAACTGTGAGCTGTGGTAGAGCGAGGGATGAGGTAGATGAGCAGCACAGAGTACAGCTGACTATGGATTACTGAAGGTCGTTGGCTGACATCTTGTAACTATGAGCTGCGCTAGAGCGAGGGATGAGACGAATGTTGAGGGTTGTAGAGGAGCAGCAGCCCTCTCTTTTAACTGTGAGCTGTGGTAGAGCGAGGGATGAGACGAATGTTGAGGGTTGTAGAGGAGCAGCAGCCCTCTCTTTTAACTGTGAGCTGCGCTAGAGCGAGGGATGAGGTAGATGAGCAGCACAGAGTACAGCTGACTATGGATTACTGAAGGTCGTTGGCTGACATCTTGTACGTACCTGTGAGCTGCGCTAGAGCGAGGGATGAGACGAATGTTGAGGGTTGTAGAGGAGCAGCAGCCCTCTCATTTAACTGTGAGTTGTGGTAGAGCGAGGGATGAGGTAGATGAGCAGCACAGAGTACAGCTGACTATGGATTACTGAAGGTCGTTGGCTGACATCTTGTACGTACCTGTGAGCTGCGCTAAAGCGAGGGATGAGACGAATGTTGAGGGTTGTAGAGGAGCAGCAGCCCTCTCTTTTAACTGTGAGCTGTGGTAGAGCGAGGGATGAGGTAGATGAGCAGCACAGAGTACAGCTGACTATGGATTACTGAAGGTCGTTGGCTGACATCTTGTAACTATGAGCTGCGCTAGAGCGAGGGATGAGACGAATGTTGAGGGTTGTAGAGGAGCAGCAGCCCTCTCTTTTAACTGTGAGCTGTGGTAGAGCGAGGGATGAGACGAATGTTGAGGGTTGTAGAGGAGCAGCAGCCCTCTCTTTAAACTGTGAGCTGTGGTAGAGCGAGGGATGAGGTAGATGAGCAGCACAGAGTACAGCTGACTATGGATTACTGAAGGTCGTTGGCTGATATCTTGTACGTACCTGTGAGCTGCGCTAGAGCGAGGGATGAGACGAATGTTGAGGGTTGTAGAGGAGCAGCAGCCCTCTCTTTTAACTGTGAGCTGTGGTAGAGCGAGGGATGAGGTAGATGAGCAGCACAGAGTACAGCTGACTATGGATTACTGAAGGTCGTTGGCTGACATCTTGTAACTATGAGCTGCGCTAGAGCGAGGGATGAGACGAATGTTGAGGGTTGTAGAGGAGCAGCAGCCCTCTCTTTTAACTGTGAGCTGTGGTAGAGCGAGGGATGAGACGAATGTTGAGGGTTGTAGAGGAGCAGCAGCCCTCTCTTTTAACTGTGAGCTGCGCTAGAGCGAGGGATGAGGTAGATGAGCAGCACAGAGTACAGCTGACTATGGATTACTGAAGGTCGTTGGCTGACATCTTGTACGTACCTGTGAGCTGCGCTAGAGCGAGGGATGAGACGAATGTTGAGGGTTGTAGAGGAGCAGCAGCCCTCTCTTTTAACTGTGAGCTGTGGTAGAGCGAGGGATGAGGTAGATGAGCAGCACAGAGTACAGCTGACTATGGATTACTGAAGGTCGTTGGCTGACATCTTGTACGTACCTGTGAGCTGCGCTAGAGCGAGGTATGAGACGAATGTTGAGGGTTGTAGAGGAGCAGCAGCCCTCTCTTTTAACTGTGAGCTGTGGTAGAGCGAGGGATGAGACGAATGTTGAGGGTTGTAGAGGAGCAGCAGCCCTCTCTTTTAACTGTGAGCTGTGGTAGAGCGAGGGATGAGGTAGATGAGCAGCACAGAGTACAGCTGACTATGGATTACTGAAGGTCGTTGGCTGACATCTTGTAACTATGAGCTGCGCTAGAGCGAGGGATGAGACGAATGTTGAGGGTTGTAGAGGAGCAGCAGCCCTCTCTTTTAACTGTGAGCTGTGGTAGAGCGAGGGATGAGGTAGATGAGCATCACAGAGTACAGCTGACTATGGATTACTGAAGGTCGTTGGCTGACATCTTGTAACTATGAGCTGCGCTAGAGCGAGGGATGAGACGATTGTTGAGGGTTGTAGAGGAGCAGCAGCCCTCTCTTTTAACTGTGAGCTGTGGTAGAGCGAGGGATGAGGTAGATGAGCAGCACAGAGTACAGCTGACTATGGATTACTGAAGGTCGTTGGCTGACATCTTGTAACTATGAGTTGCGCTAGAGCGAGGGATGAGACGAATGTTGAGGGTTGTAGAGGAGCAGCAGCCCTCTCTTTTAACTGTGAGCTGTGGTAGAGCGAGGGATGAGGTAGATGAGCATCACAGAGTACAGCTGACTATGGATTACTGAAGGTCGTTGGCTGACATCTTGTAACTATGAGCTGCGCTAGAGCGAGGGATGAGACGATTGTTGAGGGTTGTAGAGGAGCAGCAGCCCTCTCTTTTAACTGTGAGCTGTGGTAGAGCGAGGGATGAGGTAGATGAGCAGCACAGAGTACAGCTGACTATGGATTACTGAAGGTCGTTGGCTGACATCTTGTAACTATGAGCTGCGCTAGAGCGAGGGATGAGACGAATGTTGAGGGTTGTAGAGGAGCAGCAGCCCTCTCTTTTAACTGTGAGCTGCGCTAGAGCGAGGGATGAGGTAGATGAGCAGCACAGAGTACAGCTGACTATGGATTACTGAAGGTCGTTGGCTGACATCTTGTACGTACCTGTGAGCTGCGCTAGAGCGAGGGATGAGACGAATGTTGAGGGTTGTAGAGGAGCAGCAGCCCTCTCTTTTAACTGTGAGCTGTGGTAGAGCGAGGGATGAGGTAGATGAGCATCACAGAGTACAGCTGACTATGGATTACTGAAGGTCGTTGGCTGACATCTTGTAACTATGAGCTGCGCTAGAGCGAGGGATGAGACGAATGTTGAGGGTTGTAGAGGAGCAGCAGCCCTCTCTTTTAACTGTGAGCTGTGGTAGAGCGAGGGATGAGGTAGATGAGCAGCACAGAGTACAGCTGACTATGGATTACTGAAGGTCGTTGGCTGACATCTTGTACGTACCTGTGAGCTGCGCTAGAGCGAGGGATGAGACGAATGTTGAGGGTTGTAGAGGAGCAGCAGCCCTCTCTTTTAACTGTGAGCTGTGGTAGAGCGAGGGATGAGGTAGATGAGCAGCACAGAGTACAGCTGACTATGGATTACTGAAGGTCGTTAGCTGACATCTTGTAACTATGAGCTGCAGTAGAGCGAGGGATGAGACGAATGTTGAGGGTTGTAGAGGAGCAGCAGCCCTCTCTTTTAACTGTGAGCTGTGGTAGAGCGAGGGATGAGACGAATGTTGAGGGTTGTAGAGGAGCAGCAGCCCTCTCTTTTAACTGTGAGCTGCGCTAGAGCGAGGGATGAGGTAGATGAGCAGCACAGAGTACAGCTGACTATGGATTACTGAAGGTCGTTGGCTGACATCTTGTACGTACCTGTGAGCTGCGCTAGAGCGAGGGATGAGACGAATGTTGAGGGTTGTAGAGGAGCAGCAGCCCTCTCATTTAACTGTGAGTTGTGGTAGAGCGAGGGATGAGGTAGATGAGCAGCACAGAGTACAGCTGACTATGGATTACTGAAGGTCGTTGGCTGACATCTTGTACGTACCTGTGAGCTGCGCTAAAGCGAGAGATGAGACGAATGTTGAGGGTTGTAGAGGAGCAGCAGCCCTCTCTTTTAACTGTGAGCTGTGGTAGAGCGAGGGATGAGGTAGATGAGCAGCACAGAGTACAGCTGACTATGGATTACTGAAGGTCGTTGGCTGACATCTTGTAACTATGAGCTGCGCTAGAGCGAGGGATGAGACGAATGTTGAGGGTTGTAGAGGAGCAGCAGCCCTCTCTTTTAACTGTGAGCTGTGGTAGAGCGAGGGATGAAACGAATGTTGAGGGTTGTAGAGGAGCAGCAGCCCTCTCTTTTAACTGTGAGCTGCGCTAGAGCGAGGGATGAGGTAGATGAGCAGCACAGAGTACAGCTGACTATGGATTACTGAAGGTCGTTGGCTGATATCTTGTACGTACCTGTGAGCTGCGCTAGAGCGAGGGATGAGACGAATGTTGAGGGTTGTAGAGGAGCAGCAGCCCTCTCTTTTAACTGTGAGCTGTGGTAGAGCGAGGGATGAGGTAGATGAGCAGCACAGAGTACAGCTGACTATGGATTACTGAAGGTCGTTGGCTGACATCTTGTAACTATGAGCTGCGCTAGAGCGAGGGATGAGACGAATGTTGAGGGTTGTAGAGGAGCAGCAGCCCTCTCTTTTAACTGTGAGCTGTGGTAGAGCGAGGGATGAGACGAATGTTGAGGGTTGTAGAGGAGCAGCAGCCCTCTCTTTTAACTGTGAGCTGCGCTAGAGCGAGGGATGAGGTAGATGAGCAGCACAGAGTACAGCTGACTATGGATTACTGAAGGTCGTTGGCTGACATCTTGTACGTACCTGTGAGCTGCGCTAGAGCGAGGGATGAGACGAATGTTGAGGGTTGTAGAGGAGCAGCAGCCCTCTCTTTTAACTGTGAGCTGTGGTAGAGCGAGAGATGAGGTAGATGAGCATCACAGAGTACAGCTGACTATGGATTACTGAAGGTCGTTGGCTGACATCTTGTAACTATGAGCTGCGCTAGAGCGAGGGATGAGACGAATGTTGAGGGTTGTAGAGGAGCAGCAGCCCTCTCTTTTAACTGTGAGCTGTGGTAGAGCGAGGGATGAGGTAGATGAGCAGCACAGAGTACAGCTGACTATGGATTACTGAAGGTCGTTGGCTGCCATCTTGTACGTACCTGTGAGCTGCGCTAGAGCGAGGGATGAGACGAATGTTGAGGGTTGTAGAGGAGCAGCAGCCCTCTCTTTTAACTGTGAGCTGTGGTAGAGCGAGGGATGAGGTAGATGAGCAGCACAGAGTACAGCTGACTATGGATTACTGAAGGTCGTTGGCTGACATCTTGTAACTATGAGCTGCGCTAGAGCGAGGGATGAGACGAATGTTGAGGGTTGTAGAGGAGCAGCAGCCCTCTCTTTTAACTGTGAGCTGTGGTAGAGCGAGGGATGAAACGAATGTTGAGGGTTGTAGAGGAGCAGCAGCCCTCTCTTTTAACTGTGAGCTGTGGTAGAGCGAGGGATGAGGTAGATGAGCAGCACAGAGTACAGCTGACTATGGATTACTGAAGGTCGTTGGCTGACATCTTGTAACTATGAGCTGCGCTAGAGCGAGGGATGAGACGAATGTTGAGGGTTGTAGAGGAGCAGCAGCCCTCTCTTTTAACTGTGAGCTGTGGTAGAGCGAGGGATGAGACGAATGTTGAGGGTTGTAGAGGAGCAGCAGCCCTCTCTTTTAACTGTGAGCTGCGCTAGAGCGTGGGATGAGGTAGATGAGCAGCACAGAGTACAGCTGACTATGGATTACTGAAGGTCGTTGGCTGACATCTTGTACGTACCTGTGAGCTGCGCTAGAGCGAGGGATGAGACGAATGTTGAGGGTTGTAGAGGAGCAGCAGCCCTCTCTTTTAACTGTGAGCTGTGGTAGAGCGAGAGATGAGGTAGATGAGCATCACAGAGTACAGCTGACTATGGATTACTGAAGGTCGTTGGCTGACATCTTGTAACTATGAGCTGCGCTAGAGCGAGGGATGAGACGAATGTTGAGGGTTGTAGAGGAGCAGCAGCCCTCTCTTTTAACTGTGAGCTGTGGTAGAGCGAGGGATGAGGTAGATGAGCAGCACAGAGTACAGCTGACTATGGATTACTGAAGGTCGTTGGCTGCCATCTTGTACGTACCTGTGAGCTGCGCTAGAGCGAGGGATGAGACGAATGTTGAGGGTTGTAGAGGAGCAGCAGCCCTCTCTTTTAACTGTGAGCTGTGGTAGAGCGAGGGATGAGGTAGATGAGCAGCACAGAGTACAGCTGACTATGGATTACTGAAGGTCGTTGGCTGACATCTTGTAACTATGAGCTGCGCTAGAGCGAGGGATGAGACGAATGTTGAGGGTTGTAGAGGAGCAGCAGCCCTCTCTTTTAACTGTGAGCTGTGGTAGAGCGAGGGATGAGACGAATGTTGAGGGTTGTAGAGGAGCAGCAGCCCTCTCTTTTAACTGTGAGCTGCGCTAGAGCGAGGGATGAGGTAGATGAGCAGCACAGAGTACAGCTGACTATGGATTACTGAAGGTCGTTGGCTGACATCTTGTACGTACCTGTGAGCTGCGCTAGAGCGAGGGATGAGACGAATGTTGAGGGTTGTAGAGGAGCAGCAGCCCTCTCATTTAACTGTGAGTTGTGGTAGAGCGAGGGATGAGGTAGATGAGCAGCACAGAGTACAGCTGACTATGGATTACTGAAGGTCGTTGGCTGACATCTTGTACGTACCTGTGAGCTGCGCTAAAGCGAGGGATGAGACGAATGTTGAGGGTTGTAGAGGAGCAGCAGCCCTCTCTTTTAACTGTGAACTGTGGTAGAGCGAGGGATGAGGTAGATGAGCAGCACAGAGTACAGCTGACTATGGATTACTGAAGGTCGTTGGCTGACATCTTGTAACTATGAGCTGCGCTAGAGCGAGGGATGAGACGAATGTTGAGGGTTGTAGAGGAGCAGCAGCCCTCTCTTTTAACTGTGAGCTGTGGTAGAGCGAGGGATGAGACGAATGTTGAGGGTTGTAGAGGAGCAGCAGCCCTCTCTTTAAACTGTGAGCTGTGGTAGAGCGAGGGATGAGGTAGATGAGCAGCACAGAGTACAGCTGACTATGGATTACTGAAGGTCGTTGGCTGATATCTTGTACGTACCTGTGAGCTGCGCTAGAGCGAGGGATGAGACGAATGTTGAGGGTTGTAGAGGAGCAGCAGCCCTCTCTTTTAACTGTGAGCTGTGGTAGAGCGAGGGATGAGGTAGATGAGCAGCACAGAGTACAGCTGACTATGGATTACTGAAGGTCGTTGGCTGACATCTTGTAACTATGAGCTGCGCTAGAGCGAGGGATGAGACGAATGTTGAGGGTTGTAGAGGAGCAGCAGCTCTCTCTTTTAACTGTGAGCTGTGGTAGAGCGAGGGATGAGACGAATGTTGAGGGTTGTAGAGGAGCAGCAGCCCTCTCTTTTAACTGTGAGCTGTGGTAGAGCGAGGGATGAGGTAGATGAGCAGCACAGAGTACAGCTGACTATGGATTACTGAAGGTCGTTGGCTGACATCTTGTACGTACCTGTGAGCTGCGCTAGAGCGAGGGATGAGACGAATGTTGAGGGTTGTAGAGGAGCAGCAGCCCTCTCTTTTAACTGTGAGCTGTGGTAGAGCGAGGGATGAGGTAGATGAGCAGCACAGAGTACAGCTGACTATGGATTACTGAAGGTCGTTGGCTGACATCTTGTACGTACCTGTGAGCTGCGCTAGAGCGAGGGATGAGACGAATGTTGAGGGTTGTAGAGGAGCAGCAGCCCTCTCTTTTAACTGTGAGCTGTGGTAGAGCGAGGGATGAGGTAGATGAGCAGCACAGAGTACAGCTGACTATGGATTACTGAAGGTCGTTGGCTGACATCTTGTACGTACCTGTGAGCTGCGCTAGAGCGAGGGATGAGACGAATGTTGAGGGTTGTAGAGGAGCAGCAGCCCTCTCTTTTAACTGTGAGCTGTGGTAGAGCGAGGGATGAGGTAGATGAGCAGCACAGAGTACAGCTGACTATGGATTACTGAAGGTCGTTAGCTGACATCTTGTAACTATGAGCTGCGCTAGAGCGAGGGATGAGACGATTGTTGAGGGTTGTAGAGGAGCAGCAGCCCTCTCTTTTAACTGTGAGCTGTGGTAGAGCGAGGGATGAGGTAGATGAGCAGCACAGAGTACAGCTGACTATGGATTACTGAAGGTCGTTGGCTGACATCTTGTAACTATGAGCTGCGCTAGAGCGAGGGATGAGACGATTGTTGAGGGTTGTAGAGGAGCAGCAGCCCTCTCTTTTAACTGTGAGCTGTGGTAGAGCGAGGGATGAGGTAGATGAGCAGCACAGAGTACAGCTGACTATGGATTACTGAAGGTCGTTGGCTGACATCTTGTAACTATGAGCTGCGCTAGAGCGAGGGATGAGACGAATGTTGAGGGTTGTAGAGGAGCAGCAGCCCTCTCTTTTAACTGTGAGCTGTGGTAGAGCGAGGGATGAGGTAGATGAGCATCACAGAGTACAGCTGACTATGGATTACTGAAGGTCGTTGGCTGACATCTTGTAACTATGAGCTGCGCTAGAGCGAGGGATGAGACGATTGTTGAGGGTTGTAGAGGAGCAGCAGCCCTCTCTTTTAACTGTGAGCTGTGGTAGAGCGAGGGATGAGGTAGATGAGCAGCACAGAGTACAGCTGACTATGGATTACTGAAGGTCGTTGGCTGACATCTTGTAACTATGAGCTGCGCTAGAGCGAGGGATGAGACGATTGTTGAGGGTTGTAGAGGAGCAGCAGCCCTCTCTTTTAACTGTGAGCTGTGGTAGAGCGAGGGATGAGGTAGATGAGCAGCACAGAGTACAGCTGACTATGGATTACTGAAGGTCGTTGGCTGACATCTTGTAACTATGAGCTGCGCTAGAGCGAGGGATGAGACGAATGTTGAGGGTTGTAGAGGAGCAGCAGCCCTCTCTTTTAACTGTGAGCTGTGGTAGAGCGAGGGATGAGGTAGATGAGCAGCACAGAGTACAGCTGACTATGGATTACTGAAGGTCGTTGGCTGACATCTTGTAACTATGAGCTGCGCTAGAGCGAGGGATGAGACGAATGTTGAGGGTTGTAGAGGAGCAGCAGCCCTCTCTTTTAACTGTGAGCTGTGGTAGAGCGAGGGATGAGGTAGATGAGCAGCACAGAGTACAGCTGACTATGGATTACTGAAGGTCGTTGGCTGACATCTTGTAACTATGAGCTGCGCTAGAGCGAGGGATGAGACGAATGTTGAGGGTTGTAGAGGAGCAGCAGCCCTCTCTTTTAACTGTGAGCTGTGGTAGAGCGAGGGATGAGGTAGATGAGCAGCACAGAGTACAGCTGACTATGGATTACTGAAGGTCGTTGGCTGACATCTTGTACGTACCTGTGAGCTGCGCTAGAGCGAGGGATGAGACGAATGTTGAGGGTTGTAGAGGAGCAGCAGCCCTCTCTTTTAACTGTGAGCTGTGGTAGAGCGAGGGATGAGGTAGATGAGCATCACAGAGTACAGCTGACTATGGATTACTGAAGGTCGTTGGCTGACATCTTGTAACTATGAGCTGCGCTAGAGCGAGGGATGACACGAATGTTGAGGGTTGTAGAGGAGCAGCAGCCCTCTCTTTTAACTGTGAGCTGTGGTAGAGCGAGGGATGAGGTAGATGAGCAGCACAGAGTACAGCTGACTATGGATTACTGAAGGTCGTTGGCTGACATCTTGTACGTACCTGTGAGCTGCGCTAGAGCGAGGGATGAGACGAATGTTGAGGGTTGTAGAGGAGCAGCAGCCCTCTCTTTTAACTGTGAGCTGTGGTAGAGCGAGGGATGAGGTAGATGAGCAGCACAGAGTACAGCTGACTATGGATTACTGAAGGTCGTTGGCTGACATCTTGTAACTATGAGCTGCGCTAGAGCGAGGGATGAGACGAATGTTGAGGGTTGTAGAGGAGCAGCAGCCCTCTCTTTTAACTGTGAGCTGTGGTAGAGCGAGGGATGAGACGAATGTTGAGGGTTGTAGAGGAGCAGCAGCCCTCTCTTTTAACTGTGAGCTGCGCTAGAGCGAGGGATGAGGTAGATGAGCAGCACAGAGTACAGCTGACTATGGATTACTGAAGGTCGTTGGCTGACATCTTGTACGTACCTGTGAGCTGCGCTAGAGCGAGGGATGAGACGAATGTTGAGGGTTGTAGAGGAGCAGCAGCCCTCTCTTTTAACTGTGAGCTGTGGTAGAGCGAGGGATGAGGTAGATGAGCAGCACAGAGTACAGCTGACTATGGATTACTGAAGGTCGTTGGCTGACATCTTGTACGTACCTGTGAGCTGCGCTAGAGCGAGGGATGAGACGAATGTTGAGGGTTGTAGAGGAGCAGCAGCCCTCTCTTTTAACTGTGAGCTGTGGTAGAGCGAGGGATGAGGTAGATGAGCAGCACAGAGTACAGCTGACTATGGATTACTGAAGGTCGTTGGCTGACATCTTGTACGTACCTGTGAGCTGCGCTAGAGCGAGGGATGAGACGAATGTTGAGGGTTGTAGAGGAGCAGCAGCCCTCTCTTTTAACTGTGAGCTGTGGTAGAGCGAGGGATGAGGTAGATGAGCAGCACAGAGTACAGCTGACTATGGATTACTGAAGGTCGTTAGCTGACATCTTGTAACTATGAGCTGCGCTAGAGCGAGGGATGAGACGATTGTTGAGGGTTGTAGAGGAGCAGCAGCCCTCTCTTTTAACTGTGAGCTGTGGTAGAGCGAGGGATGAGGTAGATGAGCAGCACAGAGTACAGCTGACTATGGATTACTGAAGGTCGTTGGCTGACATCTTGTAACTATGAGCTGCGCTAGAGCGAGGGATGAGACGATTGTTGAGGGTTGTAGAGGAGCAGCAGCCCTCTCTTTTAACTGTGAGCTGCGCTAGAGCGAGGGATGAGGTAGATGAGCATCACAGAGTACAGCTGACTATGGATTACTGAAGGTCGTTGGCTGACATCTTGTAACTATGAGCTGCGCTAGAGCGAGGATGAGACGATTGTTGAGGGTTGTAGAGGAGCAGCAGCCCTCTCTTTTAACTGTGAGCTGTGGTAGAGCGAGGGATGAGGTAGATGAGCAGCACAGAGTACAGCTGACTATGGATTACTGAAGGTCGTTGGCTGACATCTTGTAACTATGAGCTGCGCTAGAGCGAGGGATGAGACGATTGTTGAGGGTTGTAGAGGAGCAGCAGCCCTCTCTTTTAACTGTGAGCTGTGGTAGAGCGAGGGATGAGGTAGATGAGCAGCACAGAGTACAGCTGACTATGGATTACTGAAGGTCGTTGGCTGACATCTTGTAACTATGAGCTGCGCTAGAGCGAGGGATGAGACGATTGTTGAGGGTTGTAGAGGAGCAGCAGCCCTCTCCTTTAACTGTGAGCTGTGGTAGAGCGAGGGATGAGGTAGATGAGCAGCACAGAGTACAGCTGACTATGGATTACTGAAGGTCGTTGGCTGACATCTTGTAACTATGAGCTGCGCTAGAGCGAGGGATGAGACGATTGTTGAGGGTTGTAGAGGAGCAGCAGCCCTCTCTTTTAACTGTGAGCTGTGGTAGAGCGAGGGATGAGGTAGATGAGCATCACAGAGTACAGCTGACTATGGATTACTGAAGGTCGTTGGCTGACATCTTGTGACTATGAGCTGCGCTAGAGCGAGGGATGAGACGATTGTTGAGGGTTGTAGAGGAGCAGCAGCCCTCTCTTTTAACTGTGAGCTGTGGTAGAGCGAGGGATGAGGTAGATGAGCAGCACAGAGTACAGCTGACTATGGATTACTGAAGGTCGTTGGCTGACATCTTGTAACTATGAGCTGCGCTAGAGCGAGGGATGAGACGATTGTTGAGGGTTGTAGAGGAGCAGCAGCCCTCTCTTTCAACTGTGAGCTGTGGTAGAGCGAGGGATGAGGTAGATGAGCAGCACAGAGTACAGCTGACTATGGATTACTGAAGGTCGTTGGGTCACTATCTTTGAACTATGAACTGTGGAAAATCGAGCAATGCGAAGACAGTTTAATGGTTGTAGAGAAGCAACACAGAGCACAGCTGAATGTGGGTTACTGACGGTAGTTGGGTCACATCTTTTAAGAGTGAACTGCGGAAGAGTGATGGTTGAGATGGGAGTTGAAGTAGAGGACCAGCACAGAGCACGACTAACTAACTGCGGGTTACTGACGGTCCTTGGGTCTTATATTTTAACTGTGAGCTGCGAAGGAGCGAGGGATGAGAAGACAATTTAAGTAGAGGAGCAGCACAAAGCACAGCTGACTGCGGGTTACTTACGGACGTTGGTTATTTGACTAATAATGTTTGATCAAATTCATCAGTAAAATGAGACCGTCCTTAATATGTCTATTTTGAATAATAATTTAGGATAAGAAATCTATCATGTTTTCACACTACCGCAGTTTTGAGGCCCAGCATGAAGACGACTTACTTATTTGGTTCGCTGGTTCTACCGAGCGTTAACTTGTAGTGGGCTATAAGCCATTATGCGAGCCAACATCTTAAAGTGACTTCCAGTGTACTCTTCGACAAAAAAAAATAATAATAATAATAAAAATATTATTTTCATCCCTCATTTTCATGCAAGTAACCGTTTACGCTGAGATTTATGTTTAGGATGCCATGAAAGCCAGTTGATTGTTGTTGAGACGAGTCTTAAAATCTCAACAATATTATGGTTAGAAATTGGTTATATTTTTGTATGTATATATCACGTGGTGACTGAAGAACCAGTCTTGACTCGCCTAGTCCAGCCACAGTTAGAGTTCCTACATCAAAATGAAACTGATAATACTCTATGTCCATGTGGCCAACTTCCTTGGTTACTCTTTTCTTCGGTGAATTCTGATGGTTGGATTCGTTTACACTCAGTCTCGTCTCGTCTGAGCCCATGTAGGAAGTTTTATTCCTCATGTGCCTGGGATGCGTTCCTGTGGGCAGGTAATTTACCCTTAAAGGATAGCAGCCAAGGAGGCCCTTGTCTGTCGGATTTCTAAATAAGGGGCCACACCTGGGGTTATAAAGTTGCCATTAAAAGCTGCATGCAGTTGTTGCCTTCCTCTTCCAGAGAGACCGGACATGTTTTGCCAGGGTCCTGAAATAATTTTTTTCAGTGGCTGTGCAATATCCCATAGGGAGGGGGGTTTTTCATTTTTACTTTCCCAGAAACCGAAATAAACCTCTGAATTATAAGCAAAACTTAAAATCTGTTTTAGGTTTTCTCAGAGATAGGCCTATACTTTTTCACTTCTAATGATATTGATTCTGTTATATTCAATAACTATTTTACTTTATACACCCAAATGGTCTGCAAGTTAATTTACTATAAACATCTGGACTAAGAGATATTTTGTAACAAGTTTCCAAACGTTAAAAAGCTGGTCGTTCTAATTAACGAAAACAAATTGCATATCCATGATATATAATGTTTTTTGCCTGCCAGCCTACCATTTTTGACTTGATCATCCTTTGAGGGTCGGGTTTGCGACAATGTTCTCTAATAGAGACCTTTAATTTGATGTACATTTTAGATTTTGCTCACTCCTTATGTAATGTCCCCCTGAAGAGGTGAAAATCCTAAACATGCTTCAAAAGGAACATGTATGAATACATGTACTATATAGAATTCATAACATAGACTGAATTGGTTAAAAAAAAACTGTTCTGCGACATTTCCCCCACTACTTATCCCGTTGTGCGGTAGAGGTAACTATGTAAACATTCTTATGATATGATAAATTTTTAATATAAGGACCCACAGCGATCTAAGATGATCGTGCAGATTTCATGAATGCAATGTTGCAGGTTTTCAAAGGCGTAAAGCTAACTTTTTCATTAATTGATAAAAGTTGGTTCCTTAGCTGTTGTGAAAATTTCTCTCTAATTTGTAATAAAAAGATTCACAATGATAATAGTTGCTGGGAAACGCCAGTAATAAATTTAAAAATAAAAAAGTTATGTCGCATATTTGAGTGAGTGCGTGTAAAACTATTTTTATAGCAAGGAGAAAACGAACTATTGAATACAATAACAATCTGTGTTAAAGATAAAAATGTAAAAAATACAAAGGGAAATTAATACAGCAGACATAAGTATTACATAACATTTTTGGCGTATTTCATAATAAAAATATTACCATGCACCGTCGTACGTGATCTCTGCGAAGATAGTTGCATTGTTGGTTTTATGCTTTTCAAGTTGGCAGTGACGTAGAAATTCACAACAATCTCAATGGCCGCAACCCAGGACTTGTCGCGTTTCACGTTGGTGAGAACCAGGTATGTGAGAAAATTTATCCAACTAGAATATTTATTAGTTTGAGATGGATAGCGACAAAAATTTTCAGTCACAAAATGACTTTAAAAATTCTTTTTTTATGTGAAATATGGATGGGATGGTAATATTATAAACCTATCTACAACTTTCTTGCAAAGTAAAAATATTAATCAACACTTGAAAGATTTTGCTACTCTCTTTTATCAAAATCGTTCTGCTCAATGCATTCATGACTATATTCACAGATTGCGTCCTTGTATTATTATTTTAATAAAAATATGGATCTCTAATAAATTAGGCCTACATATCTTCGAATTTGGCATTACCTAGGATTTCGGCTTGCCAGGGATAAAATATTCCGATATTGCAGGGATATAATATGTGGCGAATTCCGTTGCCACCTTTGACTGCACGGTAATAGTTCTGATATTTGTGCAGGTAAATCATTTTTGCTTTAGCTTAGAACTATTTTCACTGACAGTACCTCAAAGATTAATTGAGATAAATGTTCATTTTCCAAATAAAACCTGTTTTTTAAAGTTCAAACAAATATCGAAGACTACCGATTAATAAATATTTAAAGAGTTATTTCCGATGAGTGCGATCCCCGAAATTTGTGGAAGGATATTCTTCATCTTGTCCTGGATAGGCGAGGCAGTGTGACTCATTCTCCATTCTTCCTTCAGCAAACTAAACAAGAGACTTAGACTTGATTCTTATCACAACCCTTATTTATTTTCAGAAAATGTTTAAAAATCTGCAGTAAAACACGAACTGAGTGTTATCCACCACTGAAAGCTTAATGAACGATGATGTAAATTGTAACTATAACACTTGGTAAGCTAAACAGCTATACAATATAGCTAAATACAGCTTAGTACACTCCTCACTAATATAGCTTATCACTCTGATACTCACTGGCCATCAGGATGAGCTTATTCGCTACGCTTACTGCTTACCTACCTCTCGGTTTGTGTGGGTAGCACATTACTAATATAAAATATAGCATGAGCCCTACATTTCTTTGTTTACCTGTTTGTATATCTAGTTGACGTCTTACAGATCCATTTGAAGTTGAACAATATTGGATCCTACAAACCCATTATGGCAGAGCCCTAAAACTTTTTGAAGATTGTGAATGGTTTCAAATTCAACTGAACAATCTTTAACTGGAGTGTAATACATTTATAACATTTTGCACAATATAATAATAATAAATCTATAGCTTTAAGTCTAGGCTAAGTGGTGGCCAGGATACAGGATACTGACTGGCCCTCCCATCCTTCAACAGCCCTATCCATCTCCAAACTTGTTATTGAGTAGGCCTACCTATAAACTTGTACTAGCAATGAGGAGGATGTCCATTCGCCAAAAGGATAACAGAACTTCATCTGCATCAATTTCATCCCACTGGGCACTTCTTTACTTCAAGACTTTTCGGCAGATAGGCCTAGTACATTTTTACAAGTTCATTATTCAGCAATGCTATCACTGTAGTACAAAGACATCGACTTCCTTTTTAAGAATGCTGATAAAAGCATAGGACCTTCATAAAACTGTTTTTAAGAGTTAAAAACCTTGAGAAATTTTCTTTCTTTCATAGAATTATACACAATGTAGATGCAACCACAATACAACAATTAGTTTTCAAACCGCTTCAATTACTTTGTGGACAATCTGTATTTCTAGTGTTAATTAGCAAAAATGATCTCAGCTAAAGCATGTGGCCGATATTGCTGATACTGTACAACCCATGTATGGAGCACCTCGATGATGCCACAGAGTAAGGAACCTAAGGAGTAAAGGTTCCTTACTCTGTGCTGATGCCCTATGGTGCACGTTCCACCATCACCCGATGTGAAGGCACGTTGCCTTGGGTTACGGGCGAACGTTGACTTCCCGTGACTGTTCCAACCATTCAACAAACCTTCACAGTTTCCCTGGAATACTTTGGAAATTTGGTTATAAGCTTACTGTGTGGCACGTGACTTGTGGCAAAAATTTGTGTTTGAAGTGATCGTTTCAAGTATGCATGCTTCACATCGAGTTAATTGTAAAAGTAAAGTGAATACAACACGATGAGGTAATAATCGTAGTATTTTAGCGCTGAAAAGATTTATATATTTCTACTGTACTTTACTGATGTTTAAGGTATTTTTTAACTATAAAATTACAAAAAATGCAAGAAATGGGCACAAATACAATAAAAGGTATCGATGCATTTTATACCTACTTTGTAATTCTATTAAATTTTTGCACATTAAAAACCGTAAAGCTATGTAGGCCTACTACACGCTTCATTTTTACTCCTGGTGGATAATTTCCCCATCCTGCATTGTGTACAATAAATCTAATATATTTAGGTTTTCATTTAAGGCAATTTATTACAGTATGTTTTTAATATAAGACTAATCCTTATGTTTTTCATTGTAAAAAAGGCCGACGAAAGGCCAGTTGCCGGTCGACATTGATAACGGTGACCTTGACCTTGGCCCATTATCAGCTGGAAGGTCAAGGAGGCAGCCGCGGTCGTTGACTGGTGTAGTGACGTAACGAGTGAAAGGCGCTGGTGCGAGTAGCGTTCTACAGGTCGTTGCCGTCGCCGCTCCGCCGCGTCGTGCAACGTGCTGATAACAGTTGCGGACAATCAACGGTTGCGGATAACTGTTACATGCGGGCACGCTGTGAAGGGGAGAAGTTAGCTAGAGAGCACTTGGACAGTGGTGAGGTAGGGAGGTGCGGTAGCCAGTTGATTGTTGGACTTCTCCGGATACGTGTTAGAAATGAAAAAGTTTGGGCATTCGCTTTAAAAAATCAAACTGCATTACATTACACCATTGGATAAAAAATTTTAACTATAAATTATAACAAAAGATAGTTTTACGAGTTAATTAATGTTGAATTATTTGTCAAATACTGCAGGGTAAAATTTTCAATTTAAATAGCTTAAAAAATATCGAAAATTTAATTAATAAATAAATTTACAGCAAGAGATATTTTTGTTTGGGTTGTAAATAAAATTTTTAGTGGTATATCAAAAGGTTAAAAAAAATCTTGATATATAAAAATTAATGAAAATTGTTTAGTTCTAATAAAACACACTGCTCAAGCGCATTGCTTTCCAGGATTGTTTTTCAAATGATTCATCACCTTCTTTAAATTACGTTCCAAAAATATCCCGACTTTTGTTTTCCGCCTTCACTGATGACTGGGCAGGGTGCGGTTAACGGAAAGGGAACCAAGAGTGCCGGAAGAGGGGAAATGAAGAGAGGGAGGAGAAGGAGGAGAAGAGAGAGTGTAGAGGAATGTGGGGTAGACGGGGACGCTGCCGCTGTCCGGCCCGCCGTGTTACTTTCGTGCGGTCGTTGACCGTCCAACACTTTCCTACAACGGGACCGCGGAGATGGGGACCGTTACCGCGTTGCGGCGTTGTACCAGATGGTCCATCGATGATGCTTTGTTTTTGTCTTCCCCCGTTACCCGACAGTTCGTGGGTCACCGGTCTCGGTCCCGAGCAAAGTCGATGGAATCGTGATCACGAGGGGTTTTGTCACGGAAGATACGGTGATTGTATAAGATTTTCTCATAAAATTAATAGTAATTTCGTCATTTTTAAAAGATAGTTTAAGTTGTAAAAGAAGCACTGCGAGGTAAAATTGTTTTGCGTTTTAGGATTTTTTGCCCACGTTGAATCGATTAAAGCGGACCACAAAACTCAAAGATTCAGTTTTAGTCCTACATCCCTTCAAAATGTCCATGTTATCCTTAAAGACATTCTTGTAGCTACTAAATTGAACCAAAATAAGCTGATAACTATATAAATGAATCAAAGTGTTTAACCTTTGGTTAAACAACTTTATCCCCGAGTGCGGTACCCTTCGGCCTGGCGAGTGAGCGAAGCGAACTAGCTCGTCTTAAAAAGGAAATTCACCTTTTTGGGCTAGGAATCTCACCGTATGTCATCGCAAAGCAGTAATGACGATATGCAGTGCGGATTTACGAAGGTTGGGGCCCTAGGCCAACTTTTCTGTGGGGCCCTCCTCCCCCCCTCCTCTTCACCGACTGAAGTATATTCTAAAGTCATCAAATCAAGCTAAAATCGTCTTTAATTTTTTATCCTTTTTTATCTGGTACCAGTAAAGTGTAATTGTTTGTGTACACTCTGATCTCTGAGAACGAGCTCGTCTTGAAAAGATAATGGATTATCCAGCTGTTAAATGGGGGTGGGGCATGGGGTCCATTATGTTTTATCATTGACTATCTATAGTCAATGGATCTATGCTATAGCTGGAGTCACTACTCTCTGTTCATACGTTTGTGAAAAGCGTGCCGCTGTATTTTAGGGATGTTATGTCCGTTACGTTGGTCCAATTGCTGTTGTGGGAGGCTATCAAAATAGTCAAGATGGCTATCCGTACTCAATTTACCAAACTGTAGTTGTGCAATGGTGTTCTTATTGATCTGGATTACTTTGTTAATCTTCTTCTACTATATATTTGTCAAATACCACTGACTCACGTATCAACGCACAGCCTAAACTACTAGACCTAGAACCTTGAAAATTTTGTATGGACGTTCCTTTTAGGGTGTAAGCATCCACTAAGAAACGGGTTTTGAAAAGTCCTTCAGGGCTCCGCCCCACACGTCTTCAAAGTTACCATGTTATTCTTATGGAAGCAACATTTTTGTATTGGAACATATGATAACATTAAGGAATATTAATTTTGTAAACAGCTGTTCTGATTCAAATAATTGAGGGGAGATTGGTAATAAGAAACTAGAGGATAGTTGCGGCGAGTGAGCTTAGCGACCAAGCTAAACCTGACGGGGAGTGATTACTGACTGACTCATCATGAAATCTCAGGAACTACCAAACGTATTTACTTGAAACATTGAACACAGTTCGTCTTGCCTCTTAGGTGCTCACTAAGAAATGATTTAACAAAATTCCTTCAGGGCTCCGCCCCACAGGCCTTCGAAATTTTAATATAACGCTATCCGCTTGGCCAATTTTAAATACGAATTAGAAACCTGCACGGTTGAAATTTAGAGTGATCTCTTTTTTCTTAGGTGCTCAAAAAAGTGCTTTAAACATCCCTTTTAGGGCTCCGCCCCACAGGACTTCAGAATTACTTTAGGGCCTCCGGGGTCGATATTTGACATGGACGTTTCTCTTTGCTCATGGGTGCTCACTAAAAAACGGTTTTCAAATACAGTTTTCGAAGTTCTTTAGGACTCCGCCCTACAGATTTTAAATTACTTTAGGGCTTCCGGGGTCGTTATTTGACATGGACGTTTCTCTTTGCTCATGGAAGAAAACGGTTTTGCAAACACAGTTTTCGAAGTTCTTTAGGGCTCCGCCCCACAGGACTTCAAAATTACTTTTGGGCCTCCGGGGTCGATATTTAACATGGACGTTTCTCTTTGCTCACGGGCAGGGTGCCCATCCCCCCCAAAGGTGATGGCGCATTCCCCCCAAAAACATATACCGCCCCCCTCCCTAAGTGGAAACCTGTTTCAAAATACTGTATTTATTTTAGCTAAGCATATAAGCATAAGTTGCATAAAAAAGGAGATAATATAGGGGTTTTACCTATGAATTCATGCACATTTCCACAACAAACATTTTTTTTGGGAAAAAGTCAATTATTCTACGTCTTTTGTTTGATAGTTACAATCTTGTTATTTTTGTTATAGGCCTATAATTTAAATTGATAGTTTTATTTTTTTATAGTTCTGGGAATTTCAGCTCTTAAAATTTTAAATTACGGCCATTTTGGAACAGTAAAAGTTCGAAATGTCTAAATTTGTATGAGTATAGGGCACTTGTTTGTTATACATAAGCCATCTATTTATCTTTTTGTTTAAGATAATATCTGTTTTGTTTGCTAAGCGTTTTTATACCTGCGTTTGAATTAAGGTCATAAAAAACGCATCATTCGAAAGAATACTATTCTGCTGGCTTGAAGTCAGCTATGCTATCGATGATCGCGGCAAATGCATCTTCCGTTCACGGCCTCGTCATCGAGCCAGCTACACTTACTCAGCCAAGTTTAGAGCTCGCTCCAGCGGTTAGATTATAGTTGTTATTTATATATAGATCAGAAATACTTACAAAAGTTATTTACAGTTAAAATAACACACACAGCTAATCACTATATGCAAATAGTGTGTTTAACGTGTAGTTGAGTAATTAATTGTAGTATAGTAACTTAACTGGTGTCAAGACCGTGGCGTTCGCCACAAATTGTGGCCCACAATTAAGTGACATATGATGGACTTTAAGCGAGCAGAACTCAAAAACGATAAAACTTAAAAACGTGAAATTTTTACCTAATGTTCAGTAAATAGTCTGCTTGCAATTTATATATTTTTTAAGATCACAATTAAAAAAAAAAAAAAAAAAAAAAAAAAAAAAACATAAAAAATAATTGGCTTATGTACAACAAACAACCAAATACAGGTATTAAAATATGTAGCAGTTGTGCCAAGTTTTAATTCCGTAGCACGAATCGATAAAAATTTATAAGTGATTCATTAAAAATGCATAGGCCTACATATAGACAGACAGGCTGAAAAATAATAGAGATATTGGGCTTGTAGGCCTAGTATTGTATGTACCGTGTATTTGCTTGTTCTTACTTCTGAACATACGTAGGCCTATGTTCTTTTATGGCATGAATTAAGTTTCATCATTGGTTTAAGACATCTATTTTTTCAGCATATATTATAGGCCTACGTGTTTAGTGTAATAAAACATCATACTGAAAAACAGTTTGGACGGTACATTCACTTGCTGGCTAGCTAGCTTGTTTTTCTATCAATAAATCAAAATTAAATTATATAAAATAATAATTTAGGCTATTATAATGACACTAACTATGAAACCTAGAAACCTAAAGTTTCTCTCAAACTTTTTTTTAGTAAAAGAGGTTGGCGGACCTCTTTTTGCCCCTACTTTGCCCCGTCCACATAGACTATTTGATCTGTGCGTGGATCGTATTAGACAAAGTAAGGGGGTGAGCCGCTACAGTACAAGGTGAAAGGTACTGATAAAAGTCACTGGCAGAACGCGGATTCGAACCCACGAAATCGCTGCCATGGTCCCGAAGTCCGGCGCGCTAACCACTACGCCACCGACTCACCCTTAACTGTAAACATAGTTTGGTTTAGTAACAACTAAGATTTTGTTAATGAACGTTATTTTGTTAGATTTAAGGCTTGATTTTAAGTTTGTGTTTATAAGTTCACGGCACCTCACCATGCATGCTATCGTAAAAAAATTTTAAGCTAGAAATAATCATAAGTTCATTCATTGGACGACCGTCATATGAACACCGTTGCGGCCTTAGAGGCTACGTTGTTTAGGAATTCCCAGTGTCGATTTTGCCCATTGCGTTACTCTCGCCGAGCCGTTTGTAATATCAGTTCTCTTAATGGCGATTCTTTGACAGAAAAGTGGTCGCCAGAGACGCGGAACCGCTGAAACGGCGGAATATACTGATCGAACATGTACGAAGACATATTTTTGTAATTGGCTGCTTGCCGTTGAAAATAAAATAAGTTAAAAAAAATAAAGACACTAGACCACTAAGAAAAGACGAAACTTTAGGCGATTGAGAAAAAACGGTCAACAATGGGGAGGGGTACAGAGTACCTAGCCGACAGTGGCGCAATAATAGTCAAGATTGGGGGGCTAACGTGCCTTGACGAGGCCTACGTGTTTTGATCCAGAACAAAAGGACAGACAAAGACTCTCCTAATTTGTATTGACATGTTCATAAGATTCATTGTTTAACTACTGCAAATTAGTACTTATAACATTTTTAAAAACCCTTTTTTTTTAATTCCCCCCCAAAAATCTCATTCCCCCCAAAATTTTTTCCAATGGCGCAACTTGCGCCATTATTCCCCCCCGTGGGCGGCCCTGCTCACGGGTGCTCGCTCACTAAGAAACAGTTTTTCAAATACAGTTTTCCAAGTTCTTTAGGGCTCCACCCCACAGGACTTCAAAATTACTGTTGGGCCTCCGGGGTTTAAATTTGAATCGGACGTTCCTCTTTGCTCATAGTTACTTACTAAGAAATAATTTTGAAAAATTTCGTTTAGGGCTCCACCCCATAGAACCTCAAGATTACCATGGATTTTAGGGGGTATAAATTTAACGTGGATGTTCCGTTTTGCTAACAGGTGCTCACTACGAAATGGTTTTGTAAATATAGTTTTTGTAGTTCTTTAGGGCTCCACCTCACCTGACTTCAAAATTAATCAAGGGCCAACGTGTTTTAAATTTGACAAGGACGTTCCTTTTTGTTCATAGGTGATGAATAAGAAACAATTTTGCAAATTTTTTTTAGGGCTCCTCCCCACAAATTCTCAAATCTACTATAGATCCTACGGATTGAAATTTAACGTAAAGGTTCCGGTTTGCTAATAGGTGTTCACTAAGAAACAGTTTTGCAAAAGTACTGTTTAATGTTCTTTAGGGCTCCGACCCACATGTCTTCAATATGACTGTAGAGCCTACGGGGTTGAAATTTGACATGGTCGTTCCTATTTGCTCATAGGTTAGGGCCTTTTCTATTTAAGAAACCTTTTCTCTCTAAGAACAGGTTTTGCGAAATTCCTTCAGAGCTCCACTCACACTACTTCATTGTTCCAATCTCATTCTCAAGGAAGTAGATTTCGTTGCTCTTCAAAACGATTGTATTACCTATAAAATAAATTCAATCACGGGCGAAGCCGGGACGGGCAACAGCTAGTATAACTATATTGGTATAAATGTGTTGCTTTCTGAATTTTGATACTTATGGTACACAAAATTTTTATATACAATTTTGATACACAAAATGGTAATGGTTTTAGAAAATCTTTAAATTAAACTAACATTAGTTTTAATGTCACCCAGATTTTGCATTTTGACAGCGTCTCACCAATAGCAAACTGGCACCCAAAAAATATCAATTGGAAAGTGGTGCACTTTTTAGACACAGAGAGGTAACTTCAGTTAATTATAATAAAAACCCAAAGGGGCCGCCGCGTCGTCACCCAGAGTTGCCACCAATATGAATGTGACTTAACCTACAGGTAGCTGATGATCACCCGAAATTGGCATGGAAAACGGCAGACGCCACAATGACTTCACCAAAGTCTATGTGTTGTGAATTTACGGGTTTTCAACTAAATTAGTCTGCTAACTAAAAAATCAGGGCTCAAAGCTGATGTTCATCTTTACTATGCAAGTACATCCTTAAAAATATATACTCTGTATATTTGGGACTCCGTGCGGCCCCCCTGTAGCCCGCGGCCCTAGGCCAGGGCCTAGTTGGCCTAGTGGTAAATCCGCCACTGACGATATGTTTTATAATTTTAGAGGTTTACAGAGCGAATGCTCGTTCACACCGATCAGACACACGTTAACTGTAATTCTAAGGCGGGGAAATCCCAGAGAGAAAATGCATTGAAAAAAATTTCGATGTAGATTTTGTTACCTATTTTTTTTATTATTAAACGTTTTAATAGATTTTTTCACTAATATTCCTTATATATCTTGCATATTTTTTTCTTCAAACTCGCCAAACAATGTAAATATCAGGTTATCCTTCTTGGAAAATTATGTTTTTCTTATAATACTGATCATGACAAAGAGACAAGAGGTACTGTGACAACTTCCAATATTACGTGACTCCCTCTTATAAACAACAATAAAACTGTATTCTGATTTACAACTATTCTTAAACTACTTATCAGAGATAAAAATGTATTCCATGTCTTCCACATTAACACAGGTGTTGTACTATTTAGGATGCTCATTCCATAATATGAGGTCATCATAAATTTATCACAAAAGATTTCTTTCTAAACACCCACTTTTTCAACCTTATAGAATCACCATTTTATAATCAGTAAAAACAATTTGAAATGCATTTAATTATTACATACTTGAATAATTTATTACATAAAAAATATAATAGTGGTAATCAATGTCTTTAGGTAGACTTTATTTGAAACACCGACGCACTGTGGTGCGTATTCTAAGGTGAGTATGACTGAGTGTGATGATTGTGATGGATTAGATGAGGTGTGGCTTTTTTACTGACAAATAGTAGCTGGTTCATTTGTCAGGATCATTAATTAATAGCCTAATGACCAAAGGCAGCTGGTTCTAGGATCGAGCCATAAAAAACATTTCTCAGGATCGAACCGACAACCTTCAGAATCAAAGGCGAGCTCTTTAACCACTCAGCTATATACC
This sequence comes from Neoaliturus tenellus, assembly GCA_030545055.2. Taxonomy (NCBI): domain Eukaryota; kingdom Metazoa; phylum Arthropoda; class Insecta; order Hemiptera; family Cicadellidae; genus Neoaliturus; species Neoaliturus tenellus. Next base: position 72,387,876 of record CM061537.1, on the reverse strand, counting down.
CAGCCTTATGTGCGAAACATTTTATTGCACCCTGACACTTAAACAGTTTCGCATTGTTTAACTTTTTCATTTTAACTCAAAACGTTCATAACTAATTGTTCTATTAACTCCACAACTATTTGTGATGAATTATACAATTTGAAAGCTATTGGTTTCGTATTCAATGCAGTTAGTCGATAACACAAACAACACCGCCTGTGCACGTAGTCTGCTCGATACGAATTCGCCCCCTCATCAAATACAGTTTAAACGCTTTACCATGTTGTTGCAATCAATTATACAAATATTATACCGTTCTACTTGATTAAAATTAATGAATAGGCCTAACATAAAATATCATCACATATTTTAATGTCACAAACTTAAAAACGTAATGAAGTTTATATTACATGAAGTGTGCTGAATGATATACAATGTTCTAGTAACTGTATGCTGCATGACGTTTACCCTGCTAATGGTTTTATTTGTACTGTCTGTGATCAAAAATAAATGAAATATTCAAAATGATTTATCTGTTCAGATACGGAAATAAGAATAAAGCATTTTTCTAATAACTTTGTATATTATTATTTGTAGTTATTAAAATTGTAGACTACTAACACAATTAATTTGGAAATGAACCAGGATTAATATAAAACAGCTTATACCATAAATGCAAAAAATAAATCCATACCCCAACACTATCAAACCTTAAAAGAAAAAAAAAACACTGCTAGAAATGACCTCTTTTCACAATAAATACGGAGAAATTATTGTTGCGACATTTAAAAACTGTTTGCCTTCCACCATTGGCTTATCTAAGTGGGGCTGTGGGTTGGAAACTGGGGCATGCAAGCTTCTTAAGCTTTATATATGGTCACTGGTAGGATCTGTTGGTGCTTTATCACCCGATGCTTACTTTGCTACTTACTCCGGGTGCTTAGTGTGTACACGTTACATAAACTTTGAAACAACCACTGTAGCCACTGTGGGGTATAGGCTAATTTATTACTTTTAGTGATGTGTTTTGAATTAGAGAACTATGGAAAGCGTTGGTTGGTTATTGAGTTTATTAAGAAAATAATATGGAACTGATTAGTGTGAAAAGATTCACACAAAAGACGATGTAGAATATTAAATCTACATCGAGGAAACAATAGTTTTTAAACATTACCATCGCGGTATCTGTTTATTAAACCAAATAATTACGTGATGGTTTTATCATTATCCACTTGAATAATGAACCCTTGAAGTAAAAGGCCGATAGGTCCATCTATCCTCGTGTTAGATAAAATTTCAGGCAAATTAATTTTCTTCTTTAGTAAATTGTAATTAACAGAAATGTTATTGAAATAAATTAATTTATGGAAATAGTCCAAACAAAATAATTAAATTTTTAGATCGAGAGTAAATTAAATACAATACGTTTAATAAATGATTTGGAGCAACATTAAATGTGAGAATAAATATAAACATTAAATGTTTTTATGTATAGAAGTACATAACAAAAATTTAATGTCGGACTGCTACTTATTTGTTTTACAAACAGAGCACGTAACGCTTTAATTATAATTAATCCACAACTGTTATTTTTATTTATTTATCAGTATATTTTGTCGGAACTACCTCACGAAATCTCTATACCAATGTACAGTATAGGAGCAATAGTCAAGGCGCTGAAGGCAATATAGGTACAGCCGTGTGCTGCGGGTGTAGCATCACCGCTAAAACCAGGCGCTCCCACATTTGCTAGCACCTGTCTTATTCAAGAATAGCATGTCTTTTAACTATTGTATAATTTATTTTAAAATTTCACTATTAACTATTTAAAAATACTGTAATTATATTAAGGTACATTTGTTTTTACTCTAAAAAATAAAGTTCTCTTAAGGCATTAATAATTAAAATGTCTGTGGGTGGTGTCTTTTGTTTTAGAATTCTGTTAGAGGACTTGTTTGTGGTTTGTATTTCATAATAACCATTAAGAGGGCGTTGGAGTCAATCCAAATTCCGCCTTTCTCCCATAAGAGCAATGTTAAACGGGATGTCAAATAACTCTTTTATTTATAATCAGAAAATAATGTTTTATAGCTCTAAATAAAGGGTTCATCAAGGCGGATTTTGTTTGCGACAGGAAATTTTTATAAAAATTAGTGTTTTTTACTAACTTGAAATAACAAAGCAAGTTTTTTACTACTTTTAAAACATTTTATACAGAATTTTATAAATTATTTACAAAGAATCGATCTCGCAAAAGGAATGGGGAATTTAATTGTGATTCAAACGCTATTCATTCTGAACCAATCGGACAAAAAATAAAGAAATTATATGACAAATGCCGGGGACAAGTTTAGCATTGCTCTTATGGGGAATAAATCCAACATGGCGGCACTCCAACGCCCTCTTAAGTTTATAAAAACTTATTGGTCATTGGGCTATTAAGTAATACATTTTATTAAGATCAACTTGATTGAAATAGTGTAGCAGTATTGAATAGCAAAGGCTATCTCGTCCATTTCCGTAATTAGATTAAATCAAATCCTGTACATCTAATACATTTTAAATTTATTGGCAGTATTAGTTTGAACTACAGTAGTTAAATTTTTTTTATTTGACATGTTAACGACACCATATTTTAAGTTTTATTTTAACCATCCAAACTCACAGAAACTAGCATATCGAGGTTAGACTTAGTTTTTAACATTAAAGTTAGTTAATGTGATATAAACCCAATCACAAACTTCACAAACACTAACATTTATTGAGTGAAAATTATGATGAATGCTATACACAAACATTATATATATTTAAGTAATAATACTTTACGCTATATAACACTATCAAAGTTACTAGTCATTAAAAATTGCACTCCTTCAATTTTAAATTTTAATTTTTCAATTTTAATTTAAGAACACAGAGAAATTACAAACATTAAAGCAGGTTAGATAATTTTTTTAAACATTAACGTAAGATTTTAAATAAAGATTTAAATTAGTAATCTCTTTAACAACTAAGAAGCTGTGTCCGTAAAAGGAAATTTGATAAATTTCTTTGTAGTAGCACATCAGAACACAAGCAACCCTCAAAAGTCTACTATACAATTTTTGAATTCCATTAATATTTATAGTCAAATTCAGTCAAACATTTATTAAGAGCCTGCAGCACCTCCGCCATTTCGGTATTATGTCCCATAAGAACAATGTTAAATTAAAAAAATTACTGTGAGTTTTTTTTGTCTGAAAATTACAAACTTGACATCATTTTAATAGTATCTTTCCATAGTATCTTTTATTTGAATTGAAGAAAATCAATTAATACAATTATCCACTCGAATAACGAATAAAAAAAATGTATACCATCACCATTTTTAAACCATGTTAACCCATTTAGGACGTTTATAAAAAAAATATCCACGTCATATGAACCGCCATACTATTGTGGTGAACATTTTCAAGTTTTATGCGAATCCGATGCAAAATATCGAGATAACGGTGTTTTAACGACACCTATAATGAACATTGTCCTTATGGGGCTGGAAATCAAGATGGCGGAGGTACTGCAGACTCTTAATCACACATTTGTTTACAACATTTTTAGTTTCAGTGTTACAGCGGACAGTTCCTTCGCTTTTCCAAATCTCCAAATCCTCCAAAACCTCCAAATCTCATTCCAAACTCCCGACACCCCTGATACCGCCTGCTCGGCGGCCGGGACGTCGGAAGCTGTGCCCGGAACAGTGGGTTTGGGGTTTTCTAGAAGCGCCTGCGCGTCAGTGAGAGTGGCCAAGGTAAGTAGGCCTACGACCGCGAGTGGCCTCAGAGTAGGGCATTGCCGCTGCGCCGCCGCCGCCGCCGCGCTCTTGAACTTACATCGTCACCGCCGCCAACTACTACCAGCACGGTAGCTGTACAAGCCATCGCCACTGTTATATCAGACTCGGCAGCGATTGGACTGCAATTATTATAGATCACTATTGCGGACCTGGAGTAGCAATAGCGTTCTTATTGCGTTAAAACCTCTATAAGACGTTTCTCAATGGATTTGTCTTATCAAGGCCATTTTACTGATTACTCGTGCTATCCCAATGAGATATGTTGTTAAACTCACTCTAGCAAATGCATTTTTAATTACATCATGAGCGAGAGGAAATAGAAAATTGCTTCAACTATAAAATAAAAACAAACATATAACTTTTTTTGAAAAAAATATAAAATAATTCCGTTGAATAATCAACAAATGTGTTATTAAAAGAGGTCACAAAAATGACAGATCTTATTCTAAACTTAAAGCGGATCCTCCTTATCTTTATGAAGAGTTTACAAAAAAGTTGTAGTGCACCTTATGAATTAATAATAAAATAACCATATCAATAAGTGTCAACTCTCCTCAAACTGAATAAATCTCGTATAATGAAAACACCATCCTATTGATTACGTTTATACCGAAATTTTCGACATATATTTTGTTAATAATTGTCACTTTATTTTATATGTGTTATACTGTCTCAAGGGTGTTCTTTATTCTGGATATTGAATGTTAAAAAAATAATGAAAATAAACATGTGTTTCTAGGTATTCGTGAAAAATGGCCTTCTTAAAATGTATGAGAGCCTTTAACAGTTTAATAATTTTTAATTTTTTGAAGAACTTAAAGCTAAGCGGTTTCAAGCTAAAAGATAAAATCACATTAGACTAAAATTGTAGACATCCGTTCTTGTAACCCAAGTTGTCGTAACCCAAGTTGTCCAAGAATTGTGCTTAATGTCCTGAAATATATTAAGGTTAATACTATAATCGAATAAGGTAAATCATACCTAATGTTTTCTGCGGGTTTATGGTTCTAAAATTCACAGATCGTCCTATAGGAATAATTGCCTAAAATTAGTTATCCATCCTTGCAACAAGTATAGCAGCACATCAAAGTTATTTACTGTAGAACAAGACTAATTTCAGAAAATAAGCACAAAAAAGAAAGTATTATAAATAATTTTGGCAATTAATAGTACGTATTATACCAAGATAGATCAAAATGAAAGTGATGTAACAAAACTCCTTAAAGTGGTTTTATTATCACAATAGAGGTAATAAAGTTTTTGTTTAAAAAATGCATTTGTTTTGAAACGTGCGACAGTTCTATAACATCAACTGCTATTTGTAAAATAAATACAAATTTGAGAAGTTTTTAACATAGGCCACTAATTGTTTATTTTAATTTTAATAACATTTTAGGTTATAATAATAAATTAGTCTCAACAATTTAAGTACGGTAGTGTTTAAATGATGTGACATGAAACACCCAGAAAAATTCAGCAATGAGTTGGTCTCCCCTAGTACCTGACTACTCTACGGATCTTGATAAAAGGAAACATCCCGGAAGGCATTAAAATTTATAGGATCCTATCCGATGAGTTAACTGCTCCTTAATGCCTTCTGTGTTGAAGTATCAGATAAATGCAATCTTGCCAGTGAGCCTTATACCATTAAGGTTTTTACGTATACTTAAAAAGTTCAGAATAGTGTTTAGAGGAGTCTCATACTATTTCTATACTAATTTTTATATATCTGGTAAAAAGAAAATTGCATGGTGTATTTGTGAATACTATTTTTTTTTTTTAATTATTGTTTTTTACTCAAACGATGCTGTAAGGACATAGTTGAATTTTTTGTTAGGGTTTATCAAAAAACAAAAACTATACAGTAATTAAATTAAATTCATTTCGTGGTTAATTTAGATGACAAACTCCCTTCGTTTAAAATTTTTAAAGTGTGAATGGCAGAAATAGTAAAGATTGATTTTTTTAGAAAATTTACAGTTTCAACTAAATTTAGACAAATTTGTATTGAATTCGACTTATTAAAATGAATATAATCTCTAAAACAAACTAAGTCATCCCTCGAATAATTTGAAGTGAGGGTTAATAAATTTCAAAACAAAAAAAATTCTCAATCGGAGAGGCCACTACTTATCTTTATTGTTTCGCCGGAGTTATTTTATCGGCATGACACTTTGACCGTGTCAACCTGTAGTGACAACGGTAAGGCACCGACAGTCAACGGCAGCGCATCGGCGGCGCGAGGGAACAGTTAGAGGTAGTCCGAGGACATCGACCCCTGCCGAAAACCGTAGCTTCCACTTCCATCTTCCATCGGGTCACGCCCCCCCCCCCCCCCAGTTGTGGACCCCTTCTCAGTACCCCCTCCTCGCCGACAAGTAAACACTTTTGGTTTTACCAGGAAAATAAAGCTATTCATAGTGGTGGGAGCATGAATAAAATTAAACAGTAAGCAAGTAAAAATATGAATTTTTCAAGGCCGTGAAAAATACAACTTTATGAGGAAATAGCATTTTTTTAATACTTTGGTAATCTTTTAATAGAAATAAATATAGTTACGGAACCTGTCAACGATAAATTGGTGCAGATAAAATACGAACCTGTCGCCTAATGCAGCTAACAAACGTAGGCTATGGACTGGATGGGAGGAAGGAGCTCCGAGGAAGCAGCAGATGAAGTTTTGTTGAGTTTAGCGTCGTTGTCCAGTAGTAAAGAGGTCAACAGATTGCTCGCAGGCGAGGTAACAATAACGAAATTTTTAACTGGTCTGCAAGTGAGATTGTCGACTCACGCATTGCTGAGTACCACGATGCAGCTTCAATGTCCTAGAGGGGTAGGCATTATGTGTATAATAACGATTACACGTGATATCAGACTCTTGTTTTATTAACAAGACTAAGACACAATCTAAGGATCTTAAGTAAACAAAAAGCAATAAAAAATACCTGTTTCGTAAAAAATAAAATTAGAGATAATGAGGAGCCACAGCCTCACACCTACAGCGATGAACAAAAACAAATAAAGAACACACCTTATGGAAAAAAAATGGTTATGGAAGTTTCAGTTCGGTCAACGTAGTAGGGGCGCTCTACCTTGAGAGCGCGCGCGAGACAATAACCTAAGTCAGTTTACAATTTGACTTCGTTATGAAGATAATCACCAGTAAATAATTTATCGTCCTCTAACTACACTCAAAAATCGTAATCTATGACAGTTTTTCATAACTGGACCTCTTCTTACAATGTAGGAATGCTTTCTTCCTTCGCCTACTTTAATGCTCATTTTTGAAATCCAAGTAAACAAATTTGAAACAGTAGGATACCATGACGACTTTAATCACTCATAAAGCACAGTTTATTTTCTAAGCTTACCCGGCATGCTTTGCAATGCCAACTTGAGAAATCTTTGCCCTTCAGGTGAGATCGTTCGCTGCGCTCCCTCCCCGCCAGTATCAGCTCGCTTGCTACGCTCACTCGCCGCAAGTCTATGAAATCCTCTAGCTCTTATTACTAATCTTCCCTCAATACTTTTAAATGAGTACAACTTTTTTATAGAATTAATATTCCTCAGTGTAATCATATGTTCCAATTCAAAAATGTTGCTTCCATAAGAATAACATGGTAACTTCGAAGAGCTGTGGGGCGGAGCTCAGTGGAGAAATCTGGACCAAAATAGTAAATCAATACACTAAAACGCAAGTTATTTTTTATACCGCTTAAAAATGGTGTGTCGAAAATTTTAACCAAATTAATTTATTGCTCTCATATTGATAATTCTCAAATGTCCCACAGTTTTGACTCGCTATTTCAAGCCAAAATGACAATTTAGTAGATTTAAATTAATTAAGAGTTTGATTAAGCGTGTACTTCTTATAATGCACAAATAACGGACTTGCATCTCACTTATACAATGGTATTTCAATAATCCATCCTAAGGGATTATGTCTGACTTCCCATAACTTTGGGAACAGGTATTTTTACTTTTACATGTAGATGTTTTGTCCTTCCTACATCAATATCAGAGTTATTGATGGCCAATTGCCTACGAATTTAAATGTGTTTTTATTTGATAATTTTAATATCTTATTTATTTCATGTTTATTTATTTATTCGCGTTACAACTATTAAAACTTCTGTCACGTCATCATGGACTTTACTCAATATACTACTGTATTTGTATGCACCCGTTTAGGACATAACTCGACTTGACTTTGATTATTAACATCTAATCTGTTTTTAAGACAAGGAAAATGGCAGTACAAGGTCTTAATACAGTACAGTTATTTTGATCATAGCGCAAAGAGTTCATCAAACTTTAACACTAAAAAATGTTTTAGCGGTTAATATGCATTATTATTCTTTTCGAATTGTTTACAATCAAATTAAAATTTAATAGTTATAAAAAATCAACAATAAAATTCCATCGGTCTGATAAGAATACAGCATGTACAGTGATTTAACACAGTATTCATTGGCTTGTGTAATAAAAGCTGTTCATGTTAATTTTGTGTTGAAATGTATTAATTTTGAAAGTTTTTTTTTGCGAAAATTAGATTCTCACGTAGGCAGGTAAACAGTGGGGCCGGCCGGGTCGGTGACCAGTCGACACGTGGCGACTATGTTAATCCGAATAACATCTCCATAAACTCCAGCGGACTGCATTATGCAATAAAGATGGACTATCAATTATGCAATTCTGTGCAAGGGGTGTTGAACCGGCGGGCAAACGGCGCGGCGCAGGTTCAACAATCAAACAGTCAGGAATCAAAAATACTATTGTTGTGAGTAAAAGTCAACAGAGAATTACAAACAATAATCCAATGTAAGACAATGACAGGGCACGAATAAAAAAAAATCGTTTATGTAGTTTTTAGGGGAAAATACTTGTTTTCAACATTTTAACGAGTTTTTGCAACGAACGGTAAATCCTAAACGCTACTTTTTATTTATTTTTTTTTATTTACAGGAATATGGAGAGATACAATGATAAACTTTTGCAAGTTTATTTTTTCATATTGGTAAATGCTTAAAGAAATATTTATTCCGATATATTTCCGATATAAATCATATGGCTGAAAATGAAATAAAAAAGTTTAGTGTATATTTATTAGCCGTATGTGCAAATAATCGGCACCGTGAATCGTAATTCGACTAATCGAAAGTACGTGACTGAAAATTAATGTATTGCCATAAAAACAATAGTTTTTTTGATATGGTGTTATTAGGGTAGTGTTGTTATTTTTTGTATTCGTAGTAACAGTAAATGGTGATGTCCAACTCCTGACTTCTTTCTTTGGGGCTAAGTGTACAAGTAACATATGATAAGAAAAAATGAATGTCATGGCACATAGGTAGTCTCAAAATGTGTGCAAAACCAAGGACACCGACTTATTGACACTTTGGTTCTTCGCTCTTTATGAATTCGCTCATTCAAATCCCTTTTATTCCTGAAACATAACCCTGTAATACTCTGTATTCCATTCTTTCTTAAAGACAATGTAACAATAAATCAAACTATCACTTATATTCCTTAAGGACATTGAACTGTTTGTTTTTTGTGAAATTCCTCACCCGGAGCAGAGTGATGACAGGGAGAGGTTTGGGATTTATAGTGACTTTTTGCACTTTGATGAAAGGGGTTGGTGACCCCAGTGCAGCATTGTTTGGTGTACGTTGTCGGGGCTTTTTGCGGGGGTGCAAGGCGTACCGTTAGCGGCACCCTGGCACCCTTGCCTCACCGGAACCGACTTTTTGCTTTAACCCCAACCTAACGGGGCGGTTCCTCCCTTTGGTCCCATATAGGGTTAGTTTTTTATTCGTGGAAGGAAACGCTTCCTTCAAAAGTTCCTTTTTATTCAGGCTCGATGGTAAATTTCCGGATGTATGTTGAACTATTAAGATAAAGCCCGGAATAATGAAAACTCAAGAGTCATCATAAGCAACTTAACTTAGAGTACAATGTAAATAGACGTAATCAATAGAGTAGAAATAAATAAGCTAAGCTTACTTAGTATGGGGGCAGATATGTAGAAATTATTGGAAAGATTGTGCATTTGATTTACTGTAGGCCTATCAACTATTACGCTGTATAAACTATATAAAAACTATTACCAAGCATAAATGTTAAGATTTTTTTATTATTTTCATTAAGGTATATTATTTTACCCGTGGCTGAAATTATTAATGATAAATGTTGCTTGTTAGTCCAATGTTTATAACTCAGCTTTATAACTCAAATTCCATTAATTAAATCTCAAAACAAAGCTCACAACGCAATGCATGCAACGGCATAACTCTAACATCAGTTCGTTATTTTACAACTTTGCTTTTCCCAATATTTTTCCATAATGCACTTGAAAATTGACAGTTACTGAACCCTCTGTGTACAAATGCAATGGTTTGTTATTTTCTTCAACTCCAACTGAAAATAATAAAACTGAATGCGAAGTGGTGCCAATTCGTCGGGATATTATTCAGACACCAGCGTTCGACGAGTTCGAATGCATTAAACTGGATTTAATCTAAAGTGAAATCAGTAACACAGGCTTTACAGCCTATATCTGTTGCAGCCTGAAATAGTGGGTTGGCTGCCCCTGATATTGATACCATGGAATGTTGAGAACTAGCATGCGATATTGATGGGTTTGTTTTCCTTATATATAACTAGAATGGGTGTAACAATAAAGATGCACTGCATAACGATTATATTTTAAATATAAATACTATACAGGTAATTTTACATTACCATAGATTTTTTAATTTACTATTTTGAACTGATTAATTCATTAGAAAATAAAATATTGGTCAAAAAGATATGAAGAACAAAGCAAAACGAGGAAAATGTTCACCCGTAATCTTGTTAAGCCGCGTCCGCACTGGCCGAACATGTTCGCCGAACAAAGTTCTTCCGAACTTTTGTTTGTTCGTTGCTAACCTATTAGAATGTAAATCATATGGCCGATAATTGTTCGTAAGGAATGTTTGTTGATTTTTTGTGTTCGCCTAACAAGTTCGCCACGAATGTTCGGCCAGTGCGGACGCGGCTTTAGGGCCCTCCTTTATACATTTCTCATTTTCTAAGGACATACTAAATTTGATATAAATTATCAAGCACAAGACATAGAATATACTACTCACTTTTTCAGACTAAAAACTGTGTGAATTTTTTTAAACATCCTTTATTTTATGGAGTTACATTGAGGTTTAATCCCTTAAAGATAAAGTCTTTTATCTTTTATTTACAACATCTTTTATTTTCACAGTACGGAAAAACTAAATTCAACTTAAAATGTTGTCAAAAAATCTCTGTCTTACGAAACACAATGGTCTGTGAAGAGAATAAACGACAATATAAGAGACGGCAAGTGACACAAGTAAATTACTTTATTGGGTTTACGCCAGTTAAGTGGGCCAGTGGTTGTGCAAGCTAGATTGTATATTTGATTCGGCATTCCCTTTAATGAACGCAATATTTTTGACCTTTTATCACAATAATCTGGATCAAAAACACGTTCGGTTGGTTTTGAGCCAGTGAATTTGTATTCATGTGACACAGGGTTATAACCCTACAGTTTTAATGAGGTACATCGGTCAAGCGGTTCACTATGATTATTGACGTTTTGTGACTGTATGGATGAACAAAAAATATTCCTTTAACAAATACTTTAACTAGTAATTTCTCTATTAAATCACAAATTGCAAAAATCAATTAACAAAGCAAGTCGAAGAATTCGTTTCACTTAAAATACAAAAGTTTTGAGAAAAAAAAAATTAAATTGACTTTTTATGAAATAATAATTAATAAATAAATGCAAAAGAAATATATATTTTATTTCTGAAATGTATTTGATATTACTGCTCTACCTAATTTGTAAGCAATTCAAAATTGAGATAATTAATTAACATGATTGTTTTTTAGCGTTGGATTATTTTTTGGCAGTACAGTTTAGGAATAATTTATAGTTTAATGTGCCAGGTAAAAATTTCCTGTTTAACAAGGGGCCGGGAACATTACAGATTGGCTCAGAACACACTCCGATTTGCAATGAACCTGTCGTCGCAAGTTCAACAATCAAGTTTTGCAACAGTCACCCAGTGGACATTAGGCAGGAGAGAGACCAAAAGAGGTTCAAAATGAGTAACAAAAATACCTCATAGACAAGGAGTTCTATTCGGTGGCCGAGTTTATGGACCAACAAGGTCCATTACTGCGTCCATACTGGGTCGCTCTTCGGGGGTGAGAAACATTTTAAGAGGGCGTTGGAGTGCCGCCATGTTGGATTTATTTCCCATAAGAGCAATGCTAAACTTGTCCCCGGCATTTGTCGTATAATTTCTTAATTTTTTGTCCGATTGGTTCAGAATAAATATTGTTTGAATCACAATTAAATTCCCCGTTCCTTTTGCGAGATCGATTCTTTGTAAATAATTTATAAAATTCTGTAAAAAATGTTTTAAAAGTAGTAAAAAACTTACTTTGTTATTTCAAGTTAGTAAAAACACTAATTTTTATAAAAAAATCCTCTCGCAAACCAAATCCCCCTTGATGAACCCTTTATTTAGAGCTATAAACCATTATTTTCTGATTATAAATAAAAGAGTTATTTGACATCCCGTTTAACATTGCTCTTATGGGGAAAGGCAGAATTTGGATTGACTCCAACGCCCCATTTTAGCCATTTAACAATGGTTAAAATTGTTTTTATTTTTTTACATTCTCTCACATGTTTTCAAAGAGTGTCTACATTTAATTTTATTTGTGTATTATTTGTATTCCAGTGCAGTGGTTCCTGAAAAACTGACTTTTACTACACAATTGTTAAAATTGTAAAACACCAGTAAAGAGATAATTATTATTATTACTACGCCTAATAGATACTTGCTGAAAAATCGTTCCTACTGATACCTTCTCCAATTGAGAATTCCCCAATTTTAGAAACGATAAATGCGTAAGGATAAACAAACCTGCTACTTGCAATAATTTCAACAGAAAAGGCTCAAATAAATTTACGGTTTCATTTGAGTTCTTCGAATAACTTTGCTGGGGCTGTGCTGAAAAAAATTAGTCTTCAAGAAGAAGTCCTCATAAAACGCCCATTGACTGGAGGTCTCGGGCTTTCATCAACCATAAAGCGCTCTGTCCGAACCCGGAACATGTGAAGCAGGTGGCAGGCGGATGAACTTTATGTAGTAGCCTTGCTAAAAGGAGGCCTAGTGTATATATAAATGGTAAACCGCTTGGGTCAGCGACCGCGTTGTGTAAGCGCACTTTCATCGGACATTGTCCCCGGACCAAAAACATTCGGTCAACTATATTTTATAATTGTATAAATAGAATTTTACAGCCTAGTTGGTGGAAAACTCGAATAGGAAAGAAATCCTCAAACATGAGGGTGTCTTGCTAGGCTAACGGTAAGTGTCTTGGACTTCTGTTCAAGAGGTCACGGATTCGATTCCGGGATGCCCCTAACTTTGAGGGGTTTGGACCGCTTGCCCTAAAAGGTTTTTAGAAAAAAGCTTAGAAAAAAAAGAAAAAAGGTTTTTAAGAAAAAAATTAATGTTAGTGGCTCAGTGTTTATGAAAACCGAGTTCAATGGGAACGATTACTTACGAAGGAAGTGTTTTAAGGGGGTTTCATTAAAAATATTGTAGTTATTGGTAACTTTTATAAATATTCCCTAAAATATTACAAGTCTGTAGAATTTAAATACCTAGGGAATATAATAGTGATGTTATGGGTTAAAATATGTCCCAAAATGAGAAAAATTGCAATTTAAAAGCTGTTAAAATCTGTTTTCAGGTTTGACAATTAGAGATTCACAAAAGTCAAAGAACCAAAGTTGTAGGGGAAAAGACCTTTAAGGCCATTTCACACCGGCTACCGCTACCCGGCTACCGCTACCGGCGCGGTAGCGGACGTTTCCGTGAGCCATTTCACACCAAAACTACCGCGTCTGCGCGGGAGGCGGGAGTTTCATCGACTACAGTAAATTATTTTGTAAATTGTAAATTATTCTTGTTTAATCTCTGTAACTTTTGCTTATAATTAACACTTGTTATATAAACATTTTGGAAATCCTTAAAATTGTGTAATGATTCTATAATAAATTACTTTTAAATACTTTCTTGAATGATTATTGTTTTCAACTGTAATTATAGCATTTAGATTCAAGTACTTTTTTAACATAAAAAGAATAATTATCAATTAATTATTAATAATAACAACAATTAACACCAATAATAACAACAATTATTAATAAGGAATAAGGTTAAATTATTAATTTAGGTAGCCCTACGTTAATTCTAAAATCGTTTATTAATCTGCTATAAATAAAATTCAAAACATTTTTAGTGGGATTTATAGTAACTCTATTCCTACAGAATTATTTATATGAAAGCTTTATGTTAAAAAAACATGGTTCTTTTATATTTATATTTTTAAAACAGCTAAAAGAAAATGTCTGAATCTTTACTCCAGATTACGATTCCATGGAAAATTTTATAGACCTACTCTATCTTATCTTACACTCTAAAACAAGCGCTGTTTGCATGGGCAAACCTTTTTTCTCTCCAAGGATTTTGGAAATTTTAGTTGTATATGAGGGTTTTGGCCAGGAGGAATTGATTGGAAGATTTCGCTCATTTCTTGCCACGCTAAATCGTTCACATTGCCATCACGGTATATTTCCTTCCGTGTATCCCATAAAACCGGCCTCTTCCTCACTTCCTCGATGAACGATTCCACGGCAAAACAGTAAACACTTGTCAACAGCAACAAGCAAACACGTGGTGGCGCTAGACGGTTGCAGTCGACAGGCTGGCGTTCTGCGCATGCGCGAGCCAAAACTACCGCGCCGGTAGCGGTACAAAATCGCTCGAGGAGCGGTACTGGCGGTACTACGGCACTACCGCGGGCGTGCGTATTCCGGTATGAACTGTCCCATATGATAACACGGTGAGCGATCTTTAAAAAGTACCGCCAGCGGTAGCGGTAGCCGGTAGCGGTAGGCGGTGTGAAATGGCCTTTAGCTAACATTGTCTCAGATTGTTTTATAAGATCATAACCGTTTAGACACTAGAGCTAAAAAAGAAAAGTATTATCTCAAGTAGTTTGCAATTTTTTAGAGAGATTAAAATTTAAACCCCTTTTGAGACTTTTAATCTTTTTTTGGTAAATTGTAGACTATTATTAATAGTTTTAGTAAACTTTTAGCTAAATTGGAAGTGGTCAAGAGTTTATATCTACTATGAGTCAGTGAGTAACACCTGCAGCTTTATAGTTATTTTTAAGTGAAACTACTCTTGCTATGAATCATTCAATAAAATACATCATTTCTGGTCCAAAAAGTGTATGGAAGGACCGAACATGTGTTGTAAAGCACGCAATAGTCATTGCGGCTGACTATGGGATTATTGCACGTGGTTCTTCAAAGAGACTTCACGCGTGTATGTGTAACACGCGGTGTAGGCCTACTAATACACCACTAATCATAACTACTGCATACATATGAGATAAATTTCAAAATCTACGGCAATTTTACTAATCGTTTGAATGATAATTTTTCATAGTGAAACGTTTGGGGATGAAGCTTCTCTGTCGTTTCGATAAAGGAGGTAATAAAGTTCGAACTTAAACTCGACCAACGCAACACATAAAGGAAATAGTAATCCTTGATAAATTATCAATCAGTATTTTCAAATCTTTCTATGTATTGTTGAGAATCTATGTTGTTCAATGAACAATCATAACATTTGGCGTTTTGTAATAAACTTATTTGCCAAAAGTCAAGATATTAAAGTCGTGTTATAACAGAAACGAGTGCATCTTAATAGACTACAAACTGATTTTCGCACGAAGTCGCTTGTTTATTATAAAAGTTCAAATACAACGTGATTAAGGCTGCGGTCTACCCCAGCCAAAACAACAACAATGCCGAATGCCGCCTCGCGGCCGTAGCGCTAGGCGAGTTTGATGGCTGCAGAGGTTTACGGGGATCGTGTTTCAGAATTAACCGATTAAGATAGAGATTGGCTGTTAACTTTTTCTAAAAGTAGAGAAAAGGATCTAGTCGGCTATCTTTTTAGAATTTTTTAATAAAATTTCTAATTTCAGCTATAATTGTCTAAAATCATCTGTTTTTATCGATTTTTAACTGAAGTTCTCTATTGGTTTTAATGAACTAATTACAAAAGTGTAACAGAGGAAAATTAGTACCGTTATTCTTTTTTAATATGACACCTTATTTATAGCTCTAGGTTTCATTTGGCAGAAGATAACATGATTCTAAAAAAACCCTTGCATTTGGGTGCGCGCCAGGGGTAGAAAGGCTCCGGTCTACCCCTGGCGCGCACCCAAATGCAAGGGTTTTTTAGAATCGTGTTATCTTCTGCCAAATGAAGCCTACAGCTATAAATAATTTGTCATATTAAAGAAGAATAACGTTACTAATTTGCCTCTGTTACACTTTTGTAATTAGTTCATTAAAACCAATAGAAAACTTCAGTTAAAAATCGATAAAAACGGATGATTTTAGACAGTTATAGCTGAAATTAGAAATTTTATTTTAAAATTCTACAAAGATAGCCGACTAGATCCTTTTTTCTACTTTAAAAAAAGTTAACAGGCAATCTCTATCTTAAGCGGTTAGTTTTAAAACACGATCCCCGTAAACCTCTGCATTTACAAAACTAAAAAACAGATGATTTTGGACAGTTATTACTGAAATTAGAAATTTTATTAAAAAAAATTTTAAAAAGATAGCCGACTAGATCTTTTTTCTACTTTTAGAAAAAGTTAACAGCCAATCTCTAAAAGTCTCTTAATCGGTTAATTCTGAAACACGATCCCTGTAAACCTCTGCAGCCATCAAACTCGCCTAACTCGCCTACGGCCGCGAGGCGGCATTAGGCATTGTTGTTGTTTTGGCTGGGGTAGACCGCAGCCTTAATATAGCACATTATTCTAAAGTTACACCTCACTAATAAAATTTAGTACCATCTGCATTATTGATCGACATAAATGTTTCTAAGACTATGTGTATTTTTTATTTATAAGGTTGTCAACTATTGCAATCTACGCTGCATGATTCCTACCTAAGGTCGAAGCTTTAAAACGACCAAAAGTTTTAATGACCCTGTTATATTTTTTTATCACTCACTGACCCCATCAGACGGTTTAGATGGCATGGGGACAAACTTTTGTTTTATATTTCATAAAAAATCAAAGATTGAATTAAAACTACTTTTAAAAGGTATTCGACAGTTAAACCTATAAAAATGAAATCACAAACTCAAAGATATGAAATGAAAAATCACTCGCACGCATTTATTTCATGCGATAAAGAAAGGAGTGAGAGAATAAAGTCGCTTCAGCGCCGGGACCTGTCACGTGGACCGTAAACTTGTTTATACTCTTTATATTGTTAACTCCCCTCATTGAATAATGTATAGTAGGTGGCATCTCTGCCCCGCGCTCATATGATATTATATGTCCCAATCCCTGGCCCCTCAGTTGCTCAGGTGAACTGTAAAACTTTACTGGATCCGTTGAGAGTTTTAAATCACTAAAAACCCCCTATAGGTATTACTACTATCGAATGCCTCCTGACGGAAGAAAATGCCAAAAAATCATCCTAGACGAAAATAAAATCCAAGAGTTTGGAAACTGAGATGGTCGAACTATATGAACCAGATTTTATAAATTTTGAGGGGGAGTAAAATATTAAATTTAATGACTAATCCAACCACATAGACTTATATGTGTCCAACATATTAATTTAAAAGAATTTAAAGAGAAACGTTTATTAATTTGAGTTATTAAAGTAGCTTTTGTGAGTTGAGGGTGTAGATCGTGTTAATAAAAATACTACACATAATGCTTTTATAGGCCTACAAATAACAATCTGTATGAAAACAACCGTGGAGTAAAATCATAAACTGCATAGTGAAAAGAAAACTTAAACCATGGAGGTGACATGAATGACGCCTTTGTGTTGACGAGAGGCGTCAGGAATAGCATTGGTTGCGAAATACCAGGAAGAAAGGAGAAAGCTACGTTCGTGGACGCAAGGGGTAGCCATAAATTGCGAAGGGTTGCGCAGAGTTTGGCAACACAGGGTGTTGGCCGCGGATGTAAAGACATCCCTCAACACTAAGGGCTTTATTGGCCATCGGTCAAGAGCACAAAACACCCGCGTCTTCTTTATTGTCGTTTGGAAAGTGGGTTCAAGGATTCGCCCGGTCAAGCGTCTGTGCGAAACTTTTTGAATAGACTTCCTAGTCTGTGTGGTGTGGGGGAGGGTTGAGAAGTCAAACTTCAATAATTAAAATAAAATTCACAATCATTTATTTTAAATTAAAAATACCATATTCCTAGGTATTGTGACATTCTGTGGGGACACTACACGATGATTTTGCACTCGTAAGAACAAAATGTTTTCAAAGAATAACAAACATATAAAAAATTGCGGTTAAAACAATTACTTACTTTTTTTGGATTTCAAAACACCAACACACCTACAAAAATTCATGAGATCCAAGAACCTGCGTTTTACATATGAATGCGAATAACTATAAGAAAGAATAACTTCTCACATTTCACACATTTCGTATTCCACTTGGTAAAGGTAAACTCTTCATTCTATACACATTTGTTAAATTTCACATTTTTTGGTATTTTTATTATTCTTTAGTTACTATGGATATTAATGATTTTACTTCAAAATCTCGTGAAGTTGTTATTATAAAATTATAATTTTTTAAAATTATATTAGAGAAGAATAAAATGAGAGAACTACAAGAAACAAAAAATAAATTGTTATATTCAAAGCCTCGACACCATTAATCAATTTACATTTCACATTGACTACTGATTTAGCCTAACACCTTTGGCGGGAATTTGGTGAGTAATAGTAATAATAAATCACAGTATTTTGAAAATTTATAATATTGTGTAATAATTTTAGCAAATGTTCCAATCAAATTCATCTGAATGCACAGTTTCAAAATATTGGAAAGGATGACTCATACTATTTTATTAGTATGTACGGTAGTTACTATGATGAAATTCTAGCAAACGAATACAACAGAATGATCAATACAAAGGTTCCTTTGAGGACATTCCTTAGAGGATTTTAAATTTAAACTTACTAGCCTTAGCCATATCACACAACACTTTAATCGTCTTTGAATTTAGAGTAATGGGCTATAATACCAACCTTTAAAGGTTAAGTAGCACAAAAGTTATTGTATTTTTAAGGTTTGCAAATTTGATTTTAATGGAAGATTTGATTAGCTGCTACTTCCAAGTCTGTCATCCGTTATTTGAGGTTAAAGGTCTCACACATCGTACTCTGCTGTGTGAGACCTTTAATGTGACGTAGGCCCACATCAACCCATGCTTACATTAAGAGGGCGTTGGAGTGCCGCCATGTTGGATTTATTCCCCATAAGAGCAATGCTAAACTTGTCCCCGGCATTTGTCATATAATTTCTTTATTTTTTGTCCGATTGGTTCAGAATGAATAGCGTTTGAATCACAATTAAATTCCCCATTCCTTTTGCGAGATCGATTCTTTGTAAATAATTTATAAAATTCTGTATAAAATGTTTTAAAAGTAGTAAAAAACTTGCTTTGTTATTTCAAGTTAGTAAAAAACACTAATTTTTATAAAAATTTCCTGTCGCAAACAAAATCCGCCTTGATGAACCCTTTATTTAGAGCTATAAAACATTATTTTCTGATTATAAATAAAAGAGTTATTTGACATCCCGTTTAACATTGCTCTTATGGGAGAAAGGCGGAATTTGGATTGACTCCAACGCCCTCTTAAGATTCTGGTGGGTCGTCGTCCCCCTGACATGGCAGAAAACTGAAAGTACCTTCGTACAATATAATTTTAAGTGTTAAAATGACGTACCAAGTTTCCATTGCTATCTGTAGACATTCGGGAAATATTAAGCCTATGTAAGTCTTTCTGTATCTATTTGCTCCTTTAGTCTCCACATGCTATTGAAAAAAAAACATAAGACTATAGCACACCTATCGTTAATCATTAATTTACAAATGAATTCGCAGTTGCAGATTTTTTGCTTTCTTAAAAATTCTACTGGCTATGTTTCAGAAAGGCGTAGATGATAAGAGAATGAGATTGTTATAAATTTTATAATTAAAAAACTAGAGCACCCGTGCTGCTCCGCAGCATTGACATTAGATACAGATAGTGATAATTTAATTATACTAACAATGAAATTAATAATTCTCAGTATTTAGTGTGCCTACTAAGAACCACAGTACCGTATATGAAACTGAGTTTGAGAACATAAAAAAGAACACAACAATAAAAAACAAACAAACAAACAAACAATGAAAACCATCTCATTTAGTCAATCTACAGTTATACGATTTAAATTAAGCAGATATTTTTGTAGACGTGGTAATAAACAAAAATAATTAGCGCTTTTATGTGAACATTGTTTTAGTATGCATCAATAAATCCAAAATATGAAACAGTGAAAGGTTTTTTTGACAAACATTTATTTACAATCTGTTCAGGGTAAGAACATAACAATAAATAAATTAGATGAAAGAATAATAACATGAATTAGTCCCTATTCAACAACTGAGCTAAACAAAAGTCGAACATGTTATAAAAAACGGCAGGGAAGGTCCCACATAGAATGTTTTTTTAGACGGTACACTGAAGCACTGTTGTCCATGAGATTCTTTGCCAAGTGGTTTGGATGCTTGTTCAATTTTTCTTGATATCGGAAACTAAATTTTGCGATTTCTTCTCTTACTGTAACAGTTCTAGTGTCACGATGCAGAATTTCGTTATTGACATACCAAGGGGCGTCCAAGATGCTTCTTAGGCACTTTGATTGAAATCTTTGGATTATGTCAATGTTTCAATTACTGGTGGTGCCCCAGTTGGAGTCCGTAAGTCCAGATTGGCTTGAGGATGACTTTATAAATTAGTAATTTATTTGTTATTGATAGTTTTGATTTTCTATTCAAGAGCCAATTAAGTTTGTTAAATTTCAATTTTAGAGCCAATCGTTTATGCCAGACATGCGATGTTGCAGTGAAAGGTAAAAGAAAAAAACAACTTAGGTATGACACATTAAATAACATGAATACAACAAACATATACTATGGTTTCTTTTATTTAAACATATTATGTTTTATGGACATGGTAAAATAATTTATGAAAGGGAGAGATATGTTGCAAAATTAAAAGGATATGTGGAATCTATATTTAGTAATAGTATGTACACTAACATGGATAGACCTCTCATCCAATGCATTTGGTTCGAGGCAAAAATTTGGAAGTTTCGTGTTCGCGGCGCCAGAGTCCCTGCCATCGATGTTGTTATTTCCAGCTGGGTTTACAGTGCTGCCAAAACACTTCACCACAATATAAAATAACCCTCAGTTATAAAACATTCTATTCTTGATCGAGAAGAGTGGGTAATACTGATTCATCAATAATATGTCACTTGAACTTCATGTACGCTGCAGAAGATCGCACCACCGTCAATAGGTTTCAAACACACCTATGCTATGAGAAGTCTATTCATGTTAGTGTATATAGTCAAAGGTAATACGCTACACGAAAATTTGTAAACATAAAAGCTTTTTAACATTAAAATGCGCGTGTGAGTATGCAGATGCAGAGTTGCAAACTGCTTTAGATTTTTAATCAAGACACTATTACTTAAAAAGACATGAACAACTGATTTGTCTATTTTAAATATAAATTTTAAATTGAAAATCAAAAGCCCAGGTGATAGGTTTTTACATTGGAATAGAAATTTACAGAATACCAGTTGACAGGAGTATCTAACACACAGACTTATGGCAAAACCAAGGATGATATTTACCTACCCTATAACTGGAGGTTGCACCACGATGAAGTTTTATTTATTTATTTATTTATTTATTTTTAGAAAAGCGTACTGTTGATTTTTGTGCAAATTCGCACGTGTTCACCCAGTATAAACTTAATAATTATGGAAAAAGTAAATGTTCATCAAATATAAACAATAGCTTAAAGCTAATCGTATAATTTAGAGAAGTTTACAAACCTTTTGAAAATGGAGATAATAAATAAGTTTCAATTAATAAAAGGGTATATATTATTCAGAAAATTTACAATGGTAGTTCTTCTTGCGTTTATCAAACGAAATTGTGATTGGAAGTCAACAATTTATTAAGATTATTAGCCCAAAAATAATACTACAAACTAATTAGAACTGCATAAAAATGTCTGCAATTAAATTCAAATTTCAGAAAACCATGATTAAAATTATGTTGTATAAAATTATATAGCGCATTATGCTTGCCCGATTTTTATTATCATCATGAGCTTAGTGGAAGCTGAATGATCCACAACCAAAATAAACAAAATTTCTAACCTATAATTAAATGTATTGCACTTAAATGTAGGCCTAATACAATTTTAGAAACATATTATGCCGTCTCAAAGACGAACCGATTCTAACGATCAATATCTCAAAAGAAAACCAAAATTTCAAGGATTATTTCATGACCAAAACATTCAAAATATCTAAAATATAAATGGACTTATGAATCATCGATTGCAGATAAGTCATAAAAGAATTACAACTTGGGTTGCTTAAAATGCAGTAGCAAGCTTCAATTTCGTCCGATTTTTATACCTCAATGACTCATATGAAAGCTTGTATTTCAGAGATAGTTCTTGGACCAAAACACATAGCTTTACTTAATTATAACTGTAAACATTTATCCTTTAATTCAATTCCAGATTCTGTAAATTATCAAATTTGTGATTTAGGTCGAGTAATACAGTAGATAAATAAATACCAATTTTAACAATCGATATCTCAAAGAAAGCCAAGATTTCAAGGATTATTTGAAAACCAAAACATATAAAATGTCTTAAATATAAATGGAGTTATGTATCGTTAATTGAAGATAAATCATAAAAATTAAAATAAATTATGTTATTTTGGAATACTGTAGCCAGCTTAGTTTCATCCGATTTTTATATTCAAAAGATCATATGAAAGCTGGTATTCCAGAGATGGATCTTAGACCAAACCATATAGCATAACAAATCTATAACTGGAAAATTTTACCCTTAATTCAATTACAAATTCTGGAAATTATCAAATTTATGTTTTTAGATCGAGTAATACAATAGATAAATAAATACCGATTTTAACGATCACTGTCTCAAAAGATAGCTAAGATTTCAAGGATTATTTGAAGACCAAAACATATATAATATCTTAAATAGAAATGGGGTTATGTATCATTAATTGCAGATAAGTCATAAAAATTAAAATAAATTATGTTATTTGGAATGCTATAGCGAGCTTGAGTTTCGTCTGATTTTTATATTCAAAGGCTCATATGAAAGCTGGTATTCCAGAGATGGTTCTTAGACCAAAACATATAGCATAAAATATCTATAAATGAAAATATTATCTTTTATTCAATTGAAAAATCCGAAAAATCACATTTATGTTTTTAGGTCGAGTAATATAGTAGATAACTGAATACGAATGTTTGATGGCAAATCTGTGCATTATTACCTTTAATTAAGACCAAAATTATCAAAATCGGTCGGTTAGAATAGCCAAACAAATCCGGAAAAGACAATTAAAATTTAACTCCCATAAGACAGGGTGTGGAGGGTACAGATGCTTTCCCATGCACAGGGAGGAAATTTAATTTGTGTGTAAATTGAGTCATATGATGGGAAAGTGAATTCCGATGCTTGATGGCTCATCTGTGAATGCACACCTTTAATTTAAGACTAAAATCATGAAATCGGTCGGGTAGAAGAGCCAAACATTACCGGAAAAGAAAAACCCAATTTTTTTTAATATATAGATGATTAAAACTGTTATAATTCACATTTAAATAACATAGTTCGATATTCCCTGGGGAAAGTCCAACTAGTAAGGTGCCTACAGCATAGAAAATAAGTGCCTACAGCATAGCGAGCTGCATTAGTCAGATAGGATTATTCCAGTAATATTTCGATTGATTCTATCCTGCTTTTTAAAATGCCTTCTATGCTATGGTTCACTTTCAACAGATGGTTTTATTTGTAATGCAAGAAAATAATTTTTATGTTATTTTATATTGAATATGGTAATAGTAGTTTTCATCACTAGGAGCAAAAGTGGGTCTTTTTGGTGCGCAATCGTGTTTTAAAAACGAGGCGCAGCCGAGTTTTTAAAACGATTAAGCATCAAAAAGACACTTTTGCTCCGAGTGATGAACAACGTTTTTTATCATAATGCGAAAATTAGACTTTTGATCGTTAAAAATACTAACTATTAAGTTGTATTTTCGAGGTTATATTTACAAAGTAAGTAATATGCAGTGTTTATATTTTTGTTATTTACAAACAATGCTTTTCATAACGTTTGAATTTCAAAATTCTGCTCATCAACATAAATAAATCAATAGTAATATACTTGGCAAACAGCTGACTTTTCAGTACTAGGACCTAAAAAATTCTCCAGATGATTTTTCAGTCCTAGGACAGAAAAGAATCGGTTTTGGTACTATTGAGAGAACAGAAAACTGGCTGATTTCGTGCAGAATGATAAAAACGAACTTTGAGGGCTGCCCATGCCCTCAAGAAAATAAATATCTAAGACTAAACATTTTGCAAAAATTCGGACCAAGAAGATTCTTTTATACCTCAAATGTAATAACTTATGAAAGGAGAAGCTGTACTAACATAAAAAAAACTGCTTCACCTATTATAAAAAGAAGGATTTGTAACCTATAAGAATCTTACTTTGAGGAATTGTGTAACACTACTTTTTAACATGAGAAGATTATTTTTACTCGTGATACAAAATAGAAAACATTCAGCTTTTTTACTCGAACTTTAACTGCATAAAATAAAACACGGAACGGGACAAACAATGAAAAGTTCTTGTGAAGTTTGGAAGTTGCTGCGGTAACCCAAACTGACAACTTGCTCGTCCTACTTCTCAACTTTCCAAGCTCATCATAGTTTTAAGTTAAACTTGATTATAAATATGAATTGTTTACTCAGGAAAAATAATTTAACCGACTGCAAGGTAAAGCGCACTATTTAACATAAAGCTGAGTGAAATTAAATCATTCAAAGTGTGATCAAACAAATGGAACTGCCTGGAATATTGGTAATTCTCTACGCTGACATTAAATTAGTTCTAACATAGCCTATGTCAGTGATTGAGCATCATCCTTTTACACATTTTAAACTCTAATCGTTGTTACAAGAATTAGACCTTAAAACTCAGATACAGTCAAAATAAGTTACAACATAAATACGAAATGGATTTAAAATTGCATTTTAATTTGTGCCTTCAAAGAATCATTTTGGAAAGAATTAAACTTTGGAGTAAAAGTCCTCTTGGAACTAATAGCCAAAAATTGGTTTTGGTAATGCTTGGAAAAACTATGGTAAGCCTAAGTTTTCATATACGGTTTATTAATGTTAAAGATATATTTTTACTCAATATATTGTAACTTAGCATTCGGAATCCATCGAACTCAGGTGTGCTTTCCACACTTCGTTGGACTTACAAATACAAAAAAAATTAAAATACAATTAAAATACAACCTTTACTATGTTCTCGTAAAAATCGAAACAAATTTCCTACTATTTAGGTCTATGTGGAATAATATTGTGTTGTAAAATGGTATAATTGGCAATAAAGTATTATTTACGGGACGCATTTTACTATGAGCGAGAACATTACGATAGTATAAATTCATTTGGAGAACATGCTGTAATCGTTTTTAGAAAAATACTCCAAGTTTTTACACACATATTTCGTTGGTTCCGAACTTAGGAACGGAAGGGCTAGTTTGATATTGAGTTAAAATAACCCAGACTTGACTCAAATAGTACTGTTTGTTTTGATTTGAATGGTCTAATTTAAATGAAACTTTTGTACTACATACCTAATCACAAATTTTTGCTCTATAATGTGACTTTTTGGCGTACTTTGAAAGAAAATAACGCTAAACTGTCGAAAAGGCTAAATTTAACTTACAAGTATTTGTTGTTACAAGTATATGGCTAGTTTAACGTCCAAGTTTAACGAAGGTAGGTGTTTAAACGTATCAGAGCCAGAGCTTGTATCGGTGGAATTCGAAACTATTAAACTATGTATGTCAAAACTTAGAGTGTTTCCATAAAAATTAACCCTAAATCTCCTCTTTATGTTCACCAAATAAATATACAGTATATGAACTTTCAAACTTGCAAAGTCCTTTTGAATAAACAACCGGTTAAATCACTAGCACCTTGTACTTTTCCCTCCAAGGTTCAATGCTACCGTGAACTCTGAGTAATCACGTGGCACGCGGTCTACAGTTATGTCACTTACAATATGAATAGCCAAGTATTACCCGGCATTACCATCATAATGGGAGTTGTGCGAGCTCTGCCCACAACGCCGGCGCGCCGCCGCCCAAAACCGAGTTTTGATTTATCTGAGCAAATGAAACACGACAAGTGACTAACTAATGGATTTTTTTCACATAGATAAATAAGAATCTTTGATACTTCTTCTTATCTTCTTGATCTGTATTCATATTAGTGATTTGTTATGTTTGATATATAAGGAAACGGTACGATTTTTTAATGGACTACACTACTGGGATTTCACACTTTTCTCATTGTGCATTCAAAAATAGATGGTTAATTTAAGTCAATTTTAAAAATTGTTTATCATTAATATTGTTACCATTGGGGAGAGCCTCAACTAAACTATGAAGAAAAAAAATCAATTTTAGTGCACTTATGAAAAGAATTCAAGCGTCAGCGATTGAATCCCTAATTACATCCTTAATTACATATTGATTGAATCCTTATAGTACATTTAATTTCGGGGATATGTTACCACTACACAGAAGAAAGACGGCAATTGTTTGATTGAACTGTGAACCTACATCATCCATTAAGTTATTTGAAATCGCTTCTAAAAGTGTATAATCGAATTAGTAAAATCGGGTCATAAAAGGACTTTGGAATACACTGCGTTACGTTTTAGGAGTCACTTTAAAGATTTTAATACTTCACCTTTGAAACAAAAAAATTCTGTGAACAGCAAGAACATAAATGGGAAAGCCTTGGGAAGGGTTCTCAAAAAACAGATTATAGTTCCCATGGACGAATAATGACAAGAATGTTGAAAATTTGAGTTACGATGTAAATAAGCAATGAGACGTCGGTGTCTGGAGTACAGTAATGGGTAATGGCAGTTTACGACTTGTCTATTCCACGGCTCCTGGGCTGCTATGTTGCCCTTGTCCAACATTCATACTTGTACTGAAAATATAATAAAATATTATTTTTTACTTAATATCAATGTAAATCTTTTATGATTTCAGGCGACATCATCTTACGATACAACAACTTTTTTTGGAGGCAAGAACTTATTTTGTCAACTAGCAACAACCATTTGTTTTTCCAATTATGCAAGCAAATACAGTTTGATTATATAATAACGAAGGAAAAATCGGGTAAGCAGTAAAATTTCATTTTATATGTTGGCAAAGAAGCAAAGACAATCTATAAATGTTTTATTTGGCAAGATATACAGGGTGTTTGCAAACACTCTTCTGAAACTCTGCGTGGTGATTCCTTGGATTAAAATAAACAAAAAATTTAACAGTAGCCACAGTTTTGTTCTTACACTTAATAATTTTTATTTCCGTAATGGGTATTACGTTCAGATTTGGCATAAACCTTTATCACACCCAATGTTCATTTTCAGGAAAAAATTATCCGATGTGTATTTTCAAAATGGGGGACATTTTAAATATTTAAACTGAAATATCTCATAATCGGTAAATGTTATTAAACTGTATAAAACTAGCAAAAAGCTGAGGAATTAGATTATCTAGCCAATTATACCATGTATGTAACCATGTATGATACCGAGTTTGTAAGGGTATGACAATAAATAACGGAGATGACTATAACCGTCATCCTGTTTCTATGACTATTACCTAACTTTGAATGAATACAAAATCAATGTTTTTTCTACAGGGAAATATTAAAATCGTATTTTCCCAATTCATATAACCAACTCAATCAAGTGCTTGTGGCCAAAACCCCCATGTTCAACAAAAAAATAAAAAAATCATTGGACAGAAAAAAATGTTTGCCCGTACAACCTATAGAACCAGGGGGACCAAAACGTTATTTTTAAATGACCAAACATAAAAAAAAACATATTTCACCCGTTGCATAACCTCTTCATGACATGTTCTTTGCACGCTCTTTCTTCACTGGTCATTTACCTCGGCTTTCTACACTTTTTCAAAATCTCACCTGAAATGGGTCAGTGGAGAAAAGGTTGTACCGGGAAACAGAACTTTCAAAACAGTCGGCCATTGGGGCGGGGACCCCCGGCGTGTGGGAACTTCCGCGTCCAGGGCTGTCAATGCGGGCATTGTTTCTGACAAATCCAACACAAAAACCACCAAAGTGAGGACACGGCTGGGCCAACACTGTAACGCACAAAGGGGTTTTATTGGAAATTTTTCGGATTTTAGCCGTATATTTTGGCTCAACCTACTTGCAACCTGTGGTAGGTTTGAGTTATGTTACAAAAAAGAAAATTCCATTTTACATGGGGTGTTTTTAGATGTACAGTGATACAGTGGTTTAAAACTGCCAAGAATAGGATAGGCTGGTAAAATAATTAATTGTGGTGTAATCATTTATTTTCTGAACGGCACGTAAGATTTGCTCAAATTAACATTAACGACAGCATAACTAATTATTAATACTTAATGTGGTATTTTAACATAATATTGAAAGCTACAATCCTATAGAATGTAACTTACGTTTATCATACAGTATAGTACCATTTAATAATTTAATAGCTTGCTGCCGTGCAAAACCACATGTTTATACTGGAACACGTGGTCTGTTTTTTGACAGTGAGTCAGCTGTTTCCATTATTTCTTTGTTTTGATTTTTAACTCCATAGGACCAATGTTGTAAATTTTTAAATTTCAATAGAAGATCTTACAGAAATAAGTTTTTTCCTGAAATAGAGACCTGTATTTATATTATTTTAATCAAAGAACTATGTTAATTGCAAAGTTTGAAGAAAATAGTTTAAACAAACAAACAAACAAACATACCTACATACATACATCATTAATAAATACATACGTACATCATTAATAAATACATGCACGTACATACTTACATACAAATATACCTTACTGGTATTAGAATATAGGATATTTTGACTTAGACGTCACTTCCATTAAAGTAAATTAACAAGTCCGTCAAATGTACCATTTATTAAATTATAACTGGAACCGTATTTCATAATAATTGTTTCTACAGTATTCTTATAGAAGTTATTTTGGTAGGCACGCCATGATAGTGAATTAAATTCTGTACTTCGACTACGGTTGTGGACATACATATGAAGATTCGTTGGGCAAAAGTTGCACAGTAGAAGTAGTAAAATGGTTTTATATTTGTTACAGTACTTATAGGCTATACTGTTTAATCTTATACATGTTCTAGTTTGGTCTAAAAAGTTAAATTAAAACAAACATTAAAGTAAAAATAAAATAGTTTGTTCCATAATTCCGACAATTATTTTGTTCTTTCAGATGAAAGATTTTTATAGTGAAGATTATGGAAATCAAATAGATTGAAGAGCTGGAATATTAACAGAAGGTGGCTTGTAGCCAATAGTTTTATACACTCTGGTTATCTTTGCCAACTGTGCACTGGAGTTACAATAACTTATATTGTTGAAATACTCTCCTTCACTTGCAGAATGAAGATAACTGTGATGAAACATTGAGATTTTATACATGTTCTGCGAGTTTTTCCAACAGCTCTTTCCAAAACAATTACTGTAGCAGATTTAGCCATATTCATAATTACGTGATATAGTGTCACTTATTTAAAAAGAATGATGGACGGTTATATTTTGCTGTGCCTAGTGTTTTAGGTATGCAACATTAAGCCATATTGTTTTTTTTTGTTTTTTTTTTTGTATTTTCAAATTCATGACGAAGGATGAAAATTAAAAATTATGTGTTCTACATAATTACTTATTTTTAACTAAACTATTACTTATTTAAAATAAACCTTAAAAAATAGATTTAGTTTGCATTTATTTAGTAAAACTATCATCAACTAATTCAGCTATAATAACTATAATATCAGCTCATTCTAAGCCTTCACTAATTTTTCGATTTCTCTCACTGCAATTAAAAGAGAAAATTTCGTTTTAAAATGTCACTCTAATTCAATCACCAAATATCCAAGTTTTCACAAGTAAACGCGGGAACCAACAATTTCTAGAACAAAGCCTCACTATTTAAGACCAAAAGGAGAAAGTTTCCCTATAGGGTCGTTCGCCCGAGGAAAGTCTTGGATTTTGTCAGCGATTCCTCGGAATGTACTCAGAATGATTCTTCCACTCGGCGATACCGGGGGTCAGCGACGAACAGGTTTTGGAAGAAAGGAAGACCAAATCACCAGAGATTAGCATTGGAAATGTTTAACCTCAGGGCAGCTCCTGGCGGACTCTTATCTTTAGCTGGTTCCTGCATCGGAGGGCTTCTTCGATATGTTGTTTAGATAATATAGGCATCAAACCATAGCTATAACGAGCTAATACTTGAGCAAACTTTTTTATGAATATCGATGCCGCAGCTTAAATAAATTATAGTAAACTTTTGGAATATATAATTGAGTACTTCGTCACGACATTTATTTAGGGACCTGGGGTCTAACACCTATATCGGGTGGTGGCCTTACCACAGCTAGAACATCACATGGGAATATCAACCGAGACAGAATCAAATTCATTATCCCGAAACGTCGTAAGTTCTGACGAACTAGTGACGGAAAATGAAGGCAATAATACTCTAAAATATTACATATAATATACTAAAAAAAACCTAGTCACGCATATTTGTAGCACATATTTTTCAGCTGCAGTTAAAAATGGGGGCTTTCGCTTAGCTCATTCGAATCCGAAATGAGCTCGTTCTCATAGTTTTTTACTTTCTCCCCCTATACCATAGTATATGGAGAAAGTATTGTTTTCGTCAAAATTTTCGAATTTGAGTTGTTGGTGGATTTATCCATTATGGTTCCCCTGAGTCCAAAAAAGTGGTTTTCGGAGTGATGTCTGTGTGTGTGTGTGTGTGTGTGTGTGTGTGTGTGTGTGTGTGTGTCAGGATGTAAACAGAGCTAGAGAATGCCCTAATGGTCCGATTTTAATGAAATTTGGTATATAGGTCCAAATCCACGATAATTCCAGGCGTTTTTTTCATTTTTTGAATTTTTGATTTTTAAGGGTATTTTACCCCAAAAAACCCTCAAAAATCGTCAAAAATCAAAATTTCTCAAAAACGGCTCTAACGATTTTGATTAAAATTTTGTGGTTTATTAAGCTTAAAATGGTGGATAAAATGACACCACCCGCATCTCCGAGAAAATGCGCGTTCAAAAGTTATGGAGTAATAAGTGTTTAAAAAATCAATTTTTTTAATTTTCAAAATAGCTGTTGTCTCAAAATAAATTTTACTTATCACCATTAAATCAAGCTCAAAAAACTAAATAATCCAGTACTTTAAATTATTGCTCTACGTCAAGTGGTTGAGGAGAAAATACATTTTTTTCGTTTAGCGGTAAACGCAGTACGTTGTTAAAAGTCACAGATGCGCGTAGGGTCAAGCTCGCGCTGCTCAGCTGGTAGCTATCCGACAGAGTCATCTAGACATTAATGTTTAAAGCTTTTAACACATGTTTTTATATTGTTGGGAGAAAGTATGTGTCAGTTATCTGATACCGTTTATTCTCCTCTCATTTGCGTACTGCTTGGTGATCTGCATTTTATTTAATCTGTTGAACTATCTAGAAACCAAGATACATTTTTCTTGACACCCTGTATAGTATGTGACATGACCCTGTATAAGGTGACATAAATTAAATATATAAAATTTTCATTTAATTTTTGCGTTTGACATGTAACTTTATATTTTTAATTATATTTTAATGGATTTGGAAAATTCAAAAGGTTCTAAAGATGCATTTAATAACTTTTTACATTGTGTCCATTTTGTTTAAATAACAATGAGAGACCTATTTTCAAATGGGCTCTGGCAAAATGAGCCAATCCACCTACGCCGCATTCCAAACACATCCAAAATGAGCTAGAGGCTTAAGACTGGCCCCCCGGACCACATCCAAAAAGAGCTAGCTATTCAACCCTTGAAATCACTGAAGCAGAAGTTTACTAGCCTATTCCACATTTACTGTGTTTGATTTTATATTGAATGTTATCGTCACTAATATAACGATCTAATGTTGCACTATTAATAATATTGAGAACTATATTTTAACAATACGGAATATTTAGTTCAAGATAGAACTAAATATTCCTAATAGACAAGAATTTGAAATATTCAGAATTTTAAAAATTTTACTAATTTTTAGTACCAATAGTGATGAGTAGCCAATATAATAAGAATAATACGGAATATGTTGAACATTCCAATACACTAAAGGCAAATTAAAACCGCACCACCGGCAATAGGTTTAAAAATGTCCTACACTATGAGAATTCACCTTAGTATAGACCTATAGACAAAGCTGAAAGTATGGGTCAGTTATCTGATACCGTTTATTTTGTCATATTTTAAAGTTGTGCAGATGAGACTAATTAATCGTTAAAGTTTCCACAACATCCATTAACTGTCGCTGAACAAAATAATATATGCACGAGCTTGTCGAGGAGGCGAGTGAGTGGAGCGAGTGAGCTCTTCTTAAAGAAAAGAGCCTTTCGGGCTTGGCATTTTAGCGCACAGTCTGTGACTGACATTACTATGACTACAAAGAATTGTTTGGGTTGAGCAGTTTCTGGGCCAACAGGTATATGATTTGTAACAGTGAAAATGCACTCTTTTAAGTCTTACGCATTTGCTGTTACTGTATATCCATGTAGGCCTAACTTGGTGGCCTGTGCTGGCGACAACGAATCCTGCTCAGGTGCACTGGGATAATCCTATTATGTCTGCCTGATTACACAATTAACACGGCTGGCTGGAGCTGGCTCTTCCTACCAGATGGAAGAGGGAGATTTTACAACGCCCCGAAAATGACCTGAAGAATTAGCTCTTTTTGGATGTGCCCTTTCAAATAGCTGCGGACCTGTGACTAGTTCTATATAATTTGTCCTGTATAAGACCGACATAATAAAAATAGAACCATCATCAGGTTAGCAAATTTTATAAGTGTCATTAATGGGGGTTTAATCAATAAATAATTTGAATAATGAAAAATAATTTCAAACTAACACACAGTCAGAACATTTAGTATGAAACATGATAAACCGGCCGGCCATAATTATATAACATTGTTTTGAATAAAAAAAAAAAAAAACTCACATTAGATTGGAATTTATTTATACAACCATCCTGATGAACGAGCACTGTATATATTCTACAGGAATAATTACACCTGATGTCTGCAGCATGTAAACTTATTTTATTAGTCAACATTACTGGACCTTAATTTTCCTTATAGTTTATAATGTACAGTAAATATTTTATTGTCTTAAGGATCTAATTAGCTTAGCGTTAAATATTGAATTCACTTAGGTTTCCGTACAGCAATTATTCTCTTGTCAGAAACCACTCATGGAAGTGTTATTAAGAAGTGTAGTAGTTGTATAAACACTCCAGTTATCATATACTCGTTAAGCAAACATCAGAAACTAAATTGAAAACCTGACCTACATTAGTTTTTATGAACCAATTGAATTCACTTAGGTTTCCGTACAGCAATTATTCTCTTGTCAGAAACCACTCATGGAAGTGTTATTAAGAAGTGTAGTAGTTGTATAAACACTCCAGTTATCATATACTCGTTAAGCAAACATCAGAAACTAAATTGAAAACCTGACCTACATTAGTTTTTATGAACCATAACACTAACTAAAATATGTTTAAAATATTTTTGTTCTACATTATACAAAATTTTAAGTAGGCCTATTTTGTATTAAGTACCAGAGTAGGCCTATATTAAAATATAGAAGTTTTATGACTTAATTTAAATAGTATTTAAAATCGTCTATCAATTTTGGTTGCGATATGTTATAGCAACAGTAAATATTGGGCTATGTAAATTTGAGCAGTAAACTCTAGAAAGGGATAGAATCCCCTAATAATAAAGGTCCTCTTCATCAATTTATTTATACAGTACGAAATTTGTAGAGTCTAGTTATTTGTGCAACAAGTGCGCAAAGAGCAATTTCGCTGCACTCTGAAGGCACTTTTCGCACGAGTTGCATATTAAATTTTGCTTACGATCCAAATATTTACTATATAAGTATAAATATTTAATAATTATGATACCCATTATTATGAATTTCCTACAATTAGTTAAAATTCGTTGGATTTTTCAGGTATGGTAGGAGATTGAACGACACTGTTTTAGCAGCCTCTGTAAGATCGTCAGGGTGAATAAGTCACTTAAATCCCTAAAGTCACTGCCATAGTTGATAACTTTTGTGTCCTTACACACAGTCTCACCTTAAAGATGGTTTGTGAGTTATGTTTATGTCGATTACTTCGCAAACGACGGCAATGACAATAGGTCAGATGTTTATATCCAGTGTTGCCAACTTAATTCCTGATTAAACAACGTGTCGATGTTATGAAGTTTAAACACTAGGGTGCGCGAAGTAAAATGAATACGGCAATCACCTGTTTTGCGGCGCGTATCGAGTGCGTTAACAACTGCTTTCTCGGACGTACATAGGAAAAGATATTTATTACTGCACATGATTTTCCTAAATTTCAATTTTCCACTTTGCCTCTGGTATTTTGTGATAATTGTACTTTGTACTAGTTTTGTGATATTTTGTCTATTAATAATGACATAATTTAGCATATAATCGAGGAATCTATTTAAAATGATTAAATTTAATTTCTTAATCTTCTAAAGATAGAAAATTTGACACACAGATATATTATGATAATTTTTTTTCGACAAAGTTTTAGTAACATTTACAATCAAACCTCCTAATATATTCCAATCACATTACACTACCAACATACTTCCGCTTATGAATACATTAACCTAGTTTGCCTTACAACAATGAATATGTCAGTTTTCAATCACATCAATTTCAGTATGTTACACATTTTCAAATCAACTAATTTTAAGCAAAGCAGCTTAAATTTTAGTTTATCGTCCGAAAACTTCAGTATGGCCCCACGATGGTTTGTGGATGTTCCTTTAAATTCTATGGAATGCAGTTTACACATATCACAACTAGAATTTGACACATGTTTTATAACAATTCTCTTTTAATTAAAAAGTGTCTAAAGCGTTGACTTAAGCTTCAATGTGTACACTATTATGAAGAATATGTTATTTCTACCTGTTATAAGCCAAACTAACTTGAATGTTATGAAGCCCAAATAATTGAACACTGAATAACATTTTAACAACATGGAATGCTTTTGCTAAATCTGGAAGTCTCTAAAAAGGGTTATATTCCTCAGCGTTGGCTTTAATTTAATTTATATCTTTGACTTGCGCCAATGCATACTAGTAGTGTGTTTTGGTTACACCTAGACCGGAAGTCGTGCCATCTGCCTGAGCAGCTGCTGGCGAGCAGTTGACTCGGGCAGGTGGCGCCAGCTGCTATGCCATATAGCTTCCGGTGGGGGTTAGAGGGTATACATGAGATGCTGTAGTTATATGTTATGCCATATAGGTTGGGGTGGAGATGGCGATAGTGTTGGCGTTAGGGTGAAGTGAATTTGCGCATAAAGTGGGGTTGAACTAAAAGTGAGCATAAATTAAAAGTTATTTCAAAATTGAAATTCGTTGGTGTTAAGGAAACTCTAACAGTTGAACAAAAATTAAGAGTTAGTTGAAAATTGAAATTCAAACTTATAACTGGGATGTGGAAAAATATGTCAAGGTCATCCAGAGTAAGTTTTTAAAAATTCTATCCAACTATCACCAGAAATAGTTTTAAGTTGAAGTAGTTGGTGATAGTGGGATAATTGATTCGTGCCATGGGAGAGGTGTTTATCGTATGAAAGTTGGCGATCGAATGAGAAGCGTCGCCTAGGGAGAGGGCTTATAAAACGGCAACCTCCCCCCACCACCCCTTCCCCCACTCCTTTAGACCAATAACCGGTCGCCGACTCTATGTGGTGA
The DNA here is from genome assembly GCA_030545055.2 of Neoaliturus tenellus. Lineage (NCBI taxonomy): Eukaryota > Metazoa > Arthropoda > Insecta > Hemiptera > Cicadellidae > Neoaliturus > Neoaliturus tenellus. The sequence continues at coordinate 72,351,829 of CM061537.1, read as the reverse complement.
AACTGAACTAGACATGGCGGCCACCATGGATAATTCTAACCTCAAACCTTAGTTTTGCATTGGTGAGCATGCGCCACCCCCACTCCTTTACCTTTCTTTTATATTTTTAAAACCGAACAGATGTCCGGGCAGCTGCCCCTATGGGCAGATGTTCGGGCAAGTGTTGGGGGCAGAGATGTTGAAATATTGGGGTGGAGATGGCGATAGCGTTGGTGGTCGGTTGAACTGAATTTGCGAATAAAGTAACTAGGGTTGAACTAAAAGTGCACATAAATTAAAAGTTAGTTGAAAACTGAAATTTGACGGTGTTAACAAAACTCTTAATAGTTGAACAAAATTAAAAGTTAGTTTAAAACTGAAATTCAAATTTATAAATGGGATCTGGAAAGTATGTCAAGGTCATCCAGAGTAAGTTTTAAAAAAGCCTACCCAACTACCACCAGAAATAGTTCTAAGTTGAACTAGTTGGTGATAGTAGGATAGGTTGAAGTAACTTTTGAATTTTATTAGTGAACATAGAATTAATGTGCAACAGCAGAGTTTAAACAAGTTGAACTTTTGTGATGAATTACAGAGTTGTAAATGCAAACACCGACGACGATGAGAAGGTAAATGCAGAGTCCCCAGATGATGTATTTGAAAAGCTTGAACAAATGTAACATTTCGAGTTGGTTTTCCCGTTCCATTTCCAATCGTTTAATTTCCAATTTCAATTTATCCTCTTCCATTCTAGTTACGAAGGGAACTTCATCCATCATGATTGTGTTAGTGTTTGAAATTTTAAAACAAGTGATGTTGATAGTTCAGAAGTCGAAGACGGAATGAGAAGTGAAAGGGAGAAATGTTAGTTAAATAAAGAAGTGGTGGGGGGAAAGATGAATTACAAAGAAGTGGTGGGGGAAAGACGTTGCTCTTAATTATTACCATCAGTAGTGTCAGATGGTGCAGGAGTTAGATTTAGTAAACTGTCTTCGTCCGAACTTTCAACCTTATCACAAATAGGACAATCGTATGTTATTTCCAAATTCATTTTGATGGTTGTAAAATTATCTACAAGTTCTTGTAAAATATTAAAAATGTCTTGTAACTCTTCTTTAGAGTTTATTTCAAAACTAGAATTCATTCGGGCCAATGGAGAGTTGTTCATTGTTGGAGAGTCGGTGATGGAATGAGGATCGGCGCATAGGGAGGGGGCTTATATAATGGTGACCTTGAGCAGGCGTCTAGGGAGGGGGGCTGTCTAGGGAGGGGGCTTTTATATGGGGAACCTTGAGCTTATGATTGAATAAAATGTTTAGTTCTTCTTCTTCGTCTTTTAATTCAATTATTTGAACCGAAGTAGTTGTTTCATCTTCTTCACTTGATGAAGAAAACAATTCACCAGGATTTAAATATTGAACTACAATTCTGAACCATCTTATAGGATATTCGTCAATGATAGAAAGTAAGTTTTGAAACAATTCTTCCATCTCCTCCCTGTCAGTTATTATATGTTCAAACTTGATAAATTTGTTTTCCATGTTGTTAGTTAGAGTGTTGGAAGTGGAATGATTTTATATTATATAAAAATTAGAACTAGTGGTGGGGGAAATCTCAAGGTCATCCAAATGAAGTTTTAAAAAAGAGTGTAAAACTGAAATTACACATTTGATGGTTCTACAGGATCGGAATACCAATCTGATCTGTATTTACATCTTTTTATCATATGTGTACAAAAATCATCTTGATGAGACTTGGTGCGTTGACAATGAGCAAGATCTAGAGGGTGAAATTTGAAACATCTTTGAGGACAACATGTATGAAAATATCTTGATTTGTAAAATTTGAAAGTTCGCAATTCCGGTGGTGGTAGTTGTTTTGTTTTGCATTTGCAATAACAAGATCCGAAGAATTCACATTTAGTACAAGCTAACCCATCCACCATCATTGGTCCTAAATCTGTACACTGTTGTTCACAACAGTAACGAGGTTTGTACTTGTATTTTTGCTCTTCCATGTTGATGCTGCGGAGTCCAGTGAAAGAATAAGAGTGTATAGTGTTGAATAGCGAGTTTTATGTACTATGAAAAGTGGTGGGGGTAATTTCAAGGTCATCCAAACGGAGTTTTAAAAAATTATACCTTACTAATGTAAGGAATGTTGATACTTAAGAAGTTTGTTTCTCTTTGTTTTCTTCAGACTTTTTATCTTTCTCAGCTTTAGCCATAGCAACTAGTTCTTCTATTGATAGCGGATGTACTTCAGGAAATTTCAAAATTAATTTAGCTTGGTATCCTTCTTTAGCTAATACATCTATATCTTTAGTCATTTGTTCAACAGTGTTGTAATCTTTTCCATAGATTTTTCCATCAAGTTGAATCATCATTCTGTACAACATTTTCTTAAATAGGTCTTGTCGTGGTGAGAGCTGAGAAGCAAATGATTATTTATTCAAGTATCACATCCTTTTTATTAACTCACATTTAACACGTGATTCTTTAGTTGTAGTTTTGTTTGTCAAAAGTTATTCAACATTGGTAATATTTTTGGAACTTGATGTTATGTTGACCAGTAGGCGATGAAGAAGTTGTAGGTTGTGTAGAAATAAATATTTCATCATCGCAATATTTTGTTTTAGTGAACATCCTTGTATTAGTAGCACTAACATCAACAGTTAAGTGATAACCACCGGTAAGTAAAACTCGCATTTCGTTGGTTAAATCTTCGAGTTGTTCAAAAGTTGTAATGGTGTTGGTATCGTAAGATGCACACTTGACTTTGAGAGACATATTTAGTTTTTTATATTAAGCAATAGAGTGAGCGAGATGTGTACGGTACGAAAGGTAGTCGTAGACTGATGAACTTCACAAGTAGATTTCTGCTTTTATCATCACACAAAATTGGGTCAAGGTCATTCCGTGGAATTTTTAAAAAAGCAACATATTGTAATGTACAAAGACATTACAATATGTTGCTTTTTATTTTTTTTGTTTTATATCATATTTATTGAGAAACAATTACAAACAAATATTGACAATGCTATGTACAAACTAATCAATAGTAGGTGTTACATGAATTGTAAGTTCAGTAGAGTTATTTCCACTTGGTCCGTGCGAAACCAAATAGAGTGCACCGGGTTGAACTACACGAAGATCTTCATTTTGAAGAAGTTGTACAAAACGTGTAGGTAGGAAGATTTGAAACTTCGGTTCGTCACCAACTGTATACGGTGCCTCGCTCAATGTGCAATTAATAGCATCACCTACTGAAGTTTCCATTTTCTTGATCGTATGAATGATGTAATGTTTTTCTTCTTTTAGTTCAGAACATTTCTTCGTAGGTAGAATTGATGATTTAGAATGAGCGTTGAACTGATCGACCAAATTTTGAAGTAAGTTCTGCGATGCCATCTTGATGTTATTGTTAATTTTCTTGTAAATAAGAATGTCCGTTGGAGATGTTGTCTCTTCGGAGGTTCGAGTAATACTCATGCTGCGTTATGGTAGCGCTCTCACTTTTATAGTCGACACTACCCCCACCACCTTTTTGAAGGAAACTATTCAAGCGGTAGGCATTCTTTAAAGCGCACTGCGACCTTCGATGTTTAAAACTTTTTGATGAAATACAAAGTTCGTTGAAGTAGCATTGGAAATCTTTATCAATTATTGCATTAATTACTTCGTTGCTTGTAAATGATTGTATCCAATTTGCTTTTTCCAATCCTCTTGTGTAGATAATTTTAAACTCTTTGCAATAATGATTCATAATGTGCGGCATCATGTTATAATTAATGAAACCTTCATCCCATCTTAAGTTGTGAAAATGTTTGTTCAACCATTTGTTTGTAACTTTCGCTTTAGTTGTTAGTCTATTAAATGGTACTGGAGGTTTGAACAAATAATGATAAACTACTGATGTGTTCATGTCCAAGATTACTAATTCTTTAATAATAAAATTACCATCATTTCCTCGGAAAGCTTGAAATTCAATTATACCTCTTTTAACTTCCATTATGTGTGGTGCATTAGAAAACGAAACCCGTTTATTCATGATGAAGTCTTATTAACAACTGACTTAAAAATTGAATGAGCCGACGTTTATAACAGACAGGATTGTTCTTCTTCTTTCACTTCTTGTGCCACTTCATCGATATTAAAATTGGTGTGATAGTTGTTTAATTGTCTCCACATTTCAACTTCTTGAGGTATTCTATTAAAGATTGAAGTATCCACGGGACCGTATAAAATTGGAACAAAAGGTTGTTTGTCCAATGTATCGATTAGATAGTCTTTAATTATTGCACTTAAAAATATTAGTTGTTTCAAATATCTGGTGACGGGACCGGTAGTACAACTTAAAGTGTAAAATTCTTCTTTAGTAAAATATAATTTAACATTGTGGGTAGTTAAATCTCTGAAGCGAACAATTTGTCCTCCACGATGTTTTACTATATCAACTTCAATATTTGATTCCAATAAACTTAATCTTGTTCTTCTTCCAAATGTGTTGTTACTTAAATAGCACTCCAAAAGATGTAAATGTTTCATGAGAGATTCCCAAGTAGTTTCACTGAAAGTAACCATTTTGTTTCCATGATTTAAAATAACAATTGGTGAATAATCCATTGATTTTAAAATTCCAACTGATATACTTTTTGTCATGCATGAAGAAATTGGGTAGATAATCCGAAGAAATACTTCTGTTAAAATATTGGTTGTAATGTTAACTTCAACCTTCTTCCTTTTTACTTCTTTTTCAGCTTCTTCTTCTTCTTTCTTCTTATGTTTGTTAAACTTTAGGAACTCGTCCATTTCTCGTTCAACTTGTTTTTCTATATCTGAACTATTATCATCCATTAGAGGTGTATTTTCTTCTCCGTTAGTAGAATTCATCTTGCGAATGATGTTTCCCATACGACGGTTGAAGATAGAATGAAGTTTCCACTAATTATTTTCTCGCTTTTATATTTTTCGTAAAATCCTTGAAATTTATACAATTACATAATTGTTTGTTTTCAACTTGTCTTTCACAAATGAAATTCTAACCTCAAAAATTGAAGCAGATAATTCTAACCTCAAAAATTTGCAGTCATTGTACAATTCTTCTTAAAGTACATTCTTCACAATTCCGGTCAGCGGTGTGTAAGTAACTATTTTATCATGTAGAATTAGACAGTATGCCGAAGTTCCATCCGCTACTGGTTCTTCAAATTCCATTTCAATTTTTATATCCACACTTGATGATTTTACCGATTCATTTTGTTTTGAACAATCGATTACAATTATTGGAGCCTTGGAATAATACTGGTCAGGTGATAATAGTGGTGTATTAGTCTTTCCATAATATGACGATTGAAATCTTGCATACATATCGTATAAAATGGAAAAACGTTTTTTGCTGAACATGACATTCAAATTGTCATAGGGAAAGAATTGAGAGTTTAGGAAAACTTTACAATTCTTTATTTTACAGTGATCAAATTGACCAGCATTTGCAGTGATAACATCTTTTCGCTTAGTTTGAAAACCGAGTATTATGTACCTTGCTCGTTCCAAGTAAGTTGATGTCTTGACGGTCCATGTTTGTCGTTCTGTCTGAGGTAGTGTAGGGTATTCATGAAATTCCCAACTTCGGAATGGCATCACAATATCACGGTCAGATTTTAACTTTCTCAATAATAGGATTCTATGTTCATCGGCCAATCTTACATGAGGTACTCTCCAAACAACTTTATCCAACTGTAGTTGCCATTCCAGTTTATCTTCCGTAGTTGCAGGGTCTGCAAGTATCAAGTCCTTATTAGTTGAAGATCTGAGTAATACTAATTCTTGTTTGGCATTTATTATTACCCGTTTGTAATCTTCAGCGAATCCCAAAAGCAATCGTAAAGGTACATGAAAATCAAAGTGACCGTTGGAAGCTGGTGTTATAGTGTCTTTATCAGGGGCAACCCATCCGGCGGTGACTATTGAATTCTTCTCATGCGGTGTTAATGATGTTAATCCTTTCAATGTCGTTGTTAAACCAACCTTTTTTGTTGAATCAACCGTCACTCCTGATATTTCATATCTTATTTCATCAAAAAGATATGCCATCGGGTTATTTATAAAAGGAACTGTTGAAGCAGTTTTTCCATCCAATTTTAATACCCGTCCTTCGATGTACAAGTAACTTTCACATTGTAACGTGTAAATATCTTGTTGTTGAATGGGAATCCTTATTTCATCGTTATTGTTTAATTTTGATGAAGTGTAAGGGTTGTGCGTGTGATATTCCTTCTCCCATAGTGTTTCGTCGAACGTTGGTCCTTGAGATATATCCAGGATATCCATCGCTGTTAAGTTTCAATCCAATCTTCTGTAGAAAACGAATGTTGTCCGATGTTAACTCTTCCAATGTCGAGGAGCTACTGAGCTCCCGACTCTTCCGTTGCGGTTTAAATGATAATCCCATGTTGACTTTTATGTTGCTGCTCTGATGTGTATCCGTATAGTAATTGTTTCTCCTCTAAAGTCAACACTATGACCGTCTTGATCCAATATGTTCAGTACGATGTCTGAAATGAAACTGGTGTTTAACGGTAGGTATATCAAGTTTTGTGGCTTCTCAACAATTTTAAAACCGGGAGCCACTGTTGGATAAAATGTATGTAAAATATGTTGATTAACTCCATCTCTATATGATCCGTGTATAATGTTGCACGTGACATCGATACTATTTACTTTCAATATTGTTACAGTTGAATCACCTGAATGAGTAGTTCCAGGAGTTAAGATTTTCTTTTTTGTATCTGTAAATCCAAGTAAACTGCCAATCGACTGTTCCAAGCTGACATCAATATAATATTTTGAAGTTATTTCTGCTTTTAAAGTATTATTGTTTCCTTTAACGGTGATATTGTCTTCTCCGAGTTGTTTCTGTAATAATTGGTTTATATCATCGATTTCATACGCTCCAGTGGGAAATGTAATTATTTTCAATTCTGAGTATTTTCCTGAAGCATCCATAGTTTCATAATAATGTAGTAAATTGTTTTTTCCTTCTGTAACATTGGGAATTGAGTTGTAGGTAGTCAAATCAAGTAATGCCGCTTCCCATAATCGTTCCTTGGATAGACGCAATGCTGGGAACAGCGTACTTTTCAATGTGGATGAATTTCCACTCAATGACACTGTATATGATGACATCTTAAAGCTGACTGACACTTTTCGCTAGAAACTCCAAACATAAATGCCCACATATTTCAGTATTGTTAGGTTGTTCTCTTTTGTAATTGTAAAAAATGTTTTTAGAGTTTCGAAAATAATGTTGAAGTTCTTTCGGCGGTGGTAGATTGCCAAAACTGTCAAAGTAGTAAACGGTTTGTCCGAACTTTTTATAGCATACCCAATGAGTGCCTGGACCATAGGTGGAATCCAAATTTACTATTCCAGTTTCATTTTTCCATATTTTAGTTGGTAATGCATCTTTCATAAAAACTCCTCGAAAGAATGGTATTTTCAAACATTTTACATAATCATTTAACTGATGATTTGTTAAGGCTTTATTTGGAATTATCAATTGATTCTTCTTATTTAGTACACACGGTATGGTCTTAGGTATAAACCTGCTCCGTTTTTTACCATTTGCCAAACAGAAGTCTTCTTTACACTTGCCTTATGAGTTCTACGACGTCCTTTTTTAATGTTTCCACTTCTTTTGGGAGCGCCTCTCTTTGCAGGTCTTCCTCTGCGACGTCTTCCACCACCTAACTTTGCTTTTGTCTTCATGGCTGTAGTTACTGCCCAAGCCGATGCTTTTTCTGCAATACTTGCGTCACTTGATTTTACTCTTTGCCAAGCTTTTTCCGCTAGAATTTTATCTGCTATTGATCTATTTGTTGAATCTTTATACTTTGAATATGCTATATCGTGTTCTTTGCAAGCTTGATCTAATTTATTAATTCCAGGATCTCCTCTTGCTAAACGTTTTGCCAACTTAGTTCCAGGTCCACAATATTGATAACCACCAGGAATATGTAATTCGTATGGTAGAGCGTCTATCGCTCGATTTACAACAGCACCAACAGGTATCCGTTTAAGTAGGGATAACGCAGCTGAAGTTATACCACGTCCTCTCTTGTTGCTGTCTTGATGATGACTGAGTGATACAGCCTTCATTATGTAGTCTTATATAAACTGGTGTGTTTACTCCACAAGATACTTTACATAAATGAATAAGTTATGTATAATTTTTTATATTTAAACACTTAGTTATTCAAATTAATGATATACTGATTTATAATTCTATTTTTAATCCAAGCTTCCCGTTCATCAGGTTGAATTATCACATGACTCGTTGTACTAGCTATATGATTATGGGTATCAATAAGTAAATTGCCCACTATTCTTATTAAACAATCTAAATTTACAGCATCTTTTGGATGTTGAGGATCGTGTAACTGCATAATACGTTTATCATTACATGTGTAAGCGGTCGAATCACTTTTTGATGTTGTTATGACTTGTCCAATAGTAGCAGCATCATTGAAAACTTCACCTGGTGAAATATTAATTATTTTCTTCATCTTAGCATCAAATTTGGTTCCATTGCGTTCATCCCAAGTTATTGTTTGTTTCACTGTAACACAATCATCTTCTTCATAACCAGGAAAAATATTTTTTATTCTTCTATTACGACCATTGTATGTACCTAATGTACCACCACTCGCAATTAATGTTTGTACCATTAGAGGTACATCTGAATCTTTTATACCAAATCTTCCATTTGTTATTGTTTTATGTCCTGCATCCCATTCATCATTATTTCCTTGCATTAAATTAAACTTTTCATTTCCATGTATAAATTTATCTCCCCGCTTTAAAACGGCATCTTCATGTTTTACAAAATTGGATGTTTCCTTTTTTAATTCTTTAGATAATTGTTCCATAGTAACAGCATCTTTTGGTTGAGAACCAAACTTTACATTTGTCAATGTTTTACCATGACAATCGATTTCATTAACATCTTGTAAAATACAGTTGTCCTTGATGTATTTTAGGTTTACAGCATCACCGTCTTCCTTTGGGTATCCAATGTCATTTATAATAAATTTATAAAAAGAATATCCATGTTTAGTTTTTTCCGGTATTATAGAATGTAAATATTCTTTATTAACTGAATCTTTATCATTTTTGGGATTTCCCACGTTGGTTATTCTATAATTTCCAGCATCATATGTTTGTCCATCTTTTAAGTTGTTACCCCATTGCAATTTTAAAGTATTTAAAAGTTCAGATGATAAGTACTCTTTAGTAATTGCATCAGAACCTTCAGTTGGTTTACCAACATTAATTAATCTATGTGATTTAACATCATAAGTATTCTTATGTAATTTCAATGATGTTGAAGTAGCTTCTTTTACTGTCTTTAAATTTGCTCCATCAGTATCTTCTTCTGGATCTTTAACTAATTTTAAACGTTTATTACTTATGTTATAGTCACCTTCAGGTGTTTGCGGTAATCCGCTTCTTTTTCTGTCTTCTCCAACTTGCACTCCTAATGCGGAGTAGCGTCCGAACTTGTCGACGCTCATGTTAGAACTGACACATTATACGCCTGCAACTCTTATATATCCGCGGGAAATTATACAATTATGCCGCGATTCCTGAGTTCGTCAATCAGAGCTACCCATTCATTATTTAAACCTGTATGACCAGCTTCCATGGCTTCATGCAATAGTCTCATTCTATCAACCAATTTATTGATGTCGTTGTAGTAAATCACATTCGTATTGTATAGATTTTTCATCAATCCTTTACCAGATGTTGAAGTATCTCCTTTACTCTTTTTACCATGTTGTTCAAGAAGTGATAAATCCATAAGTGATAAAGATTTTCTTTTCAGTGGTTGTCTCACCGCTGGTGCAGTACGTAATGTTGGCAATTTTCGTGGAGGAAACAACTTTTTTATAACGATGTTATATTTTGTTGCACGTGAACGATTAATCATTGCATCCTTTGAGTAGTTTCTTTTATGAGCGTTAGTATTTTGTAGAATCTCCTTAAAAACACTTAAATCTTTGGATGAATATCTTAGTGGTATGTTTTTAAAAATTAATTCATATAATCCTTTTGTTCCTTTATATCTATGCTCACCAATAATGATGTAATCGTCTTGTGTTATTTCAAGCTTTGAATCGCCGATCTTCAATTCATTCCCATCAATTCTTGCTCCGTATACATGTGATCTACTCAAATTTGGGTTTGATTTCATGTCATGTAGCATTTTCATTATATATTTTCTTCCAAGAGGTCCATGTTGTAATATATCGCTACTCAATTGAGTTAAATTTGGAATAGATTGTTCAGCTTCAGGTATTGGCTGTTCTTCTTCCTTTTCAACAATTGGTTCTTCTTCTTTTGTTTCTTCTTGCTCACTAGCACTTGTATATGAATCATCATCTTCTTCTTCTTTTTTTAATGCTTGTACTTCTTGTTTAGAAACTGGTAGTAAAACATCTCCTTCATAACGAGGTTTACCAATAGTTTCTGATATCTGTTTTAAAGGTTCCGTAATAGGTTTAAATGTAGTCTCTAGAAATTCTTCTCTTTCACTTAAACCCATCCTCAATGCACGATTCTTCATCCTAATAGAATCACTGAGTGATTTTATTTCTTTCAATAGTTTTTCTTGATTCACCATGTTTACACTGTGAGGTTCAACATGTAACTAGATGTAGCATTAGTAGTTCAACGCATAAATACAAATTTATCCAACCCTATACGATATCTACCATTTTTAATATCTTCTTCCTTCATAATAACGAGAAAGTTATATTTCTCATTCCATGCTTTGCCACACATCTCTTTAAATTTTTCAAATGGCATATCCGCATTTACATGATCATTATATATATGCTTTAAATTTGTTTCATCTTGCTTGAAGATGATCAACATATTTGCATTGTCTCTTATAAGTTGTTTTGGAATCTTACTGTATGTTTGACCAATATAAATGCTATCAATATTATGATGTCTTCCCATAGCAAAATAATTCCTTATTGTGTCATGATTTTCACAAGAAACATCGTCAAATATAAAAATAGAAAATGGTTTTGCTTCATTTGGTTGCATAATTGTTTCACTGGCATTAAACTTGTAAAAATTCACTTCAGGTACACTTGCAAGTATTTTATCCAATAATTGATATTTTGGTTGTTGCAATGATTTTGAAAAAATGTATATATTATTAAAACGCAATCCTTTAGGATTAGTTATAAGGTTAAAAACAACATTAGTTTTTCCACAATTTGAAGGACCAGTTATTAGACATCTTATCGTATTTGGTAGTAATTCACCATGTTTTCCATGATTTAACTTATCATTGTCAACTGTCAATTCATCAATGTTATTGATATTAAATCGGTCTTTTTGTTGTACAATCTCCATCTTGTATAAAGGTTAAACACACAATGAGCTATTAAACAACTATACTAAGTCTTTTGAAGGAATCCAAGAGTCTTCACTTTTATCAAACCCTAACCACCGGACTTTAACCATATCCTTTTTCCTTTGTAAAATCTTCTCGACAAGATATACATCACCAACTGTTGATTTCAACAATTCGTGTCCGTAGAATCCACCTTGAAGTAATTCACCCTTGTTATCCTTTAATAAATAGGTTTCAGGTATAGTTGGTTGCACTTTATAAATTGTAAATACTTCATTAGTCCAATTTGGTAGATATCTTTTACTAAATACACCTTTGTATTTGCTTATACGAACTTTATCGTTGACCTTGAACTTCTTTGGTTGCAATTTTTCCAATTTCGGTGTTGTATTATTTTTAATGCGTTGTAATACAATTTTGGCATTAGCACTATTTACCTGGATAGGTTTCATTCCAATGGTACGATGATATTTGTTGTTATACTCTTTTATAAGTTGTGGTAATATGTCATACCACACGTATGATCCTCGTTTTGAAAATTGTTTATACATCGCACCTTTTAATGTTCTATTGAATCTTTCAATTATTGAAGCTTTAACTTCAGAATTTGTAGAATAATGATTTATTTGATATTTCTTCATCAAAGCTCCAAAGTCTTTATTAAAATATTCTTTTCCATCATCGGTCTGTAGATGTTTAATTTTAAATTTATTTCTTTGTATTGTGGTTTCCATAGCTTTTGTAACACTTTTACCAGTCTTATCCTTCAATGGTAAAGCGTCAGCTATTTTAGTAAAACAGTCTATAATTGTTAAAATATATTTAAATCCTTTGTTTAATTTACTGTGCGGTATCATTTCAATGAGATCAGCTTGATAAAGATCATTCATTCCTTTAATGATTGTACTTCTTCTTGGAAATCTTCTTCTTGCTGGTTTATGTAGTTCATTTACAATCTTGTCCTTCACACTTTCCATCTTCAGAAGTTGCTTGTACACCGCATGTAAAAATACTGATCCATAGAATAGTTTATTCTCATCTATATAGTTTGAATATAGGTCAAGGCCATTTCATATTAGTGTAAAAAAGAGGGAACATGGCATTGGGCTTGCCATGTCCCCTCTTCTTTACGGAAAGGAAAAAGGAAAAAGGTAGAGGACGAAGAATAGGTTTACTGGTCGATAGGGTTTAGAGAGTAGTGGCCGAATGGTAAAGTATTAATTTTATCTTCTAAAATATGGCGCTTGTCATCTTTGTAGCTTAATGCCCACTTTGTTTGTTTGACACTAAAAAGTTGATGATTATAACTTCTAATAGTGTTAAACGTTGCAGTTGTTTCAACATTTTCAAACAAACATCTTTTATAATGTTCAAACTGTACGTTCTTCTTAAGAAAAGAAGTTTTTATTCCTTTGGCCTTCTTCGTGACTTGATGTTCGTTCCTCTCATTTATGTACAGTTGAAACGAATACAGTTTGGACATTAATGCTACAATTTCCATCATTGGCACACCATTTGTTTCATCTTTAAATTTTCCCAATACTTTCTTGTTTCTGTCATAGTCGTAATTTGGATGATCCTTAGGATAATCGGAAAAGTCGAAATCATCTTTATATATAAAGGTGCGTAGATCTTCATACATGTCATTTGTTTTAATCCAGTAAATTAGTGCATCCGTATCCATATATGCAATACCAATGTTCTCTCTTCCATAATAGTTAACCATCTTCTTATAATGAAACTCGTACATATGTGTTTTTGAAATATCCAAGATTGACATTCCAAGATACAAAGGACGATCCATTTCAACTGACTTCTTGTTCATGGAAATAACAACTAGATTTTCATTAATAATTACAGATGAACCAAAGTTTGGTTGTTGCACCAATTTCTGTAATTTTACTGGATCAGTTACCAATTTGATATCCTTATGTTTCCTTTTGTTTTCCAAAGTCTTGCCAAATATTGCGTTGTTCATTAGTTTAAAAAAATCTTTTTGAAAACTTGATGTAGCGGCAGCTCTTCTTCTTGTGTTGTTGTCGATGTACGGTTTTAACCAGCAAGATTGAGAAAATTGTAGTACTCGATTAATTTTTGTAATTCTCAATCCTAAGTCTAAAGCCTGTTGTATCATCCAGTAGTGTCCGACATACCGAGACTTGTTAGTTAAAGTCATCAATAATTTTGGCCATCTTCCAGTAGGGGAAATTTCAGTCTTTGGAAGAAGTGGTAAATCGTAATGATGATCGTGAAGATGTTCAGGATATTCAAAATCGACGTCAAAAATGTAACCAGTTTCACCATGCTTTGGTATATCCATTATGTTTCCAATTGATTCTGGGTCTATCCATTTGAAATTATCATATGGAAGGGGATTCGACATTGCCCATCCGTATAAGTTATTTGCATCGAAATAACCCAGGAATGTTGTTGGTTTTGATGCATCATAATCGGGCAGATACTTGTTATTCGCCTTAACATGTCTGGTTACACTTTGCGTCAATCCCCCTCGAACTCCTGATTCTAACATCAAAACCATATCTATATCAGTAAGAAGTTGTAATTTACAATTTGTTTCTTTCAACATGGCTTGCCATGCTAGTCCAGGTGAAGTGTATGAATGAAGAGGGTCCAATCCATATGCTGCAAAACACGTATTTCTAAATTCTTCCATTATATCACATAGTAAAGTTACATCTAATTTAACATAAAAATCTGAATATTCTCCCAATGTTCTAAATCCTAATTCGTTCCATACTCTACATGCATGATCATAGTCCTCTTGAGATATATCCATGTCGTAAAGTTTACTTTTGAATTCTTCTTTTGCTGGAAGTGATGTTTCATTAAATTTTTCTAAACTGTCTATGTAATCATATGGGAAAACACCTTTCCGAAGTACCAGATCCAGTTTGTCGCTATTTACAATCTTCTTTGTTTCAACAAAATCTTGTTTTCTTAAATTTTCAGAAAGTTTGGACAAACTCGACGGCATAAATCTGTAGGAGTCTAAGAATCTTAATTTCACGTTTCCAACTTCTTTGGAAAAACTGATGAACTGCTCTGAAGTTTCAGCTAATACATCAATTTTACTATCATCTCTTCCTAATTCGGGTATTATAAAATGAGCATCATACCCGCTGAGGTTATGCAGAACCACAGGAATAAATAGTGGTAAACGATAGCTCAAGTTGCATTTATTACAAGCAGCACCCCTATAATAACCTGTGAGGTGGTCATGATCTTTAACTTTATAATTCTCAATAGTAAAATCATTTTTGCACAAGAAACATCGAGTTGCATTTTCATGTTGAATTTCTTCTTCTTCGTCCATCGGTTTTATTGGTACAATATTTGTATATAATCTTTGCATATTTCCAGCTATTGAATATAAGTGATCAAGAAATATTTTTCCACATTTTCACCACGATATACTAAAGGTTCTGAAGTTAATCCATATCTGTTTAAATGTTCTTCTGATAATGTTGATTTGACCATTAAACAAAAACTGTTTGGTTTGTGCATTTGATACTTGACACTTTTTCGAGCTTCACAATTTTCATCTTCAACAGGAACAAGTGTTGATTCAAAGTCTGCATACACAACTAGAGGGATACGGTATTGATGATGAACCTTTTGAAATGTAACAAATGCTTTGCTTTCCGAAGGTAAATTAATCTTTGCTTCATAATTATTGTTACATAGTCTTTTGTGCTCTTGTAACCATTCTCTTCCTTGTCTTCCTTCTCGTTGAAAATTAAAACATCTCTTACAAATCAACTTTTTGTTTCTATTTTTTGAAAGTTGCTTGTTAACAAGAGAGTCAAATTTTTTTATGTACACATAGTGAGACACATCTCCTCGCGTAAGTAGTAGTAAATCCGTATGATCTGGTAGCTCTTCTTTCGCAATACGTAAAGGATACACTTTGTTTGAACTATCCAATGCAAAAACATTGATAGACGTACCGGGATTTTTCTTCTCAAATTTTGATATATCTTTCAGTGATACAGGATAAGTGATTCCTTGGAAATTGTATCTAAATCTTTGATTTTCATATTCTTGGTCAGGTCTATTCACATGATGTGGTACAAATTTAGCTGTCATTGCATAACGAAAACATTCATTGTCTTCATTTTTAACATTAAAACAAGATTTTGTATTTTCAATTATTTTTGGTAAAGGAATGTAACTAGATCCCATTAGTCCATATCCATGTTTATGAACTCTTATATCTAATACTTCAATACTTGTAAGACTCCATCCGGATCCTCTTCCTTCGTGTTCCTGAATTTTTGTTAATATTTCTTCTATACAGTTTTCTACTATTGAATCAATGTTTGAACTTTCCATAATGGTTCGGTTTTTTGTTATGAATCCTCTTGGTGATAATTCTTCTTGTACATTTATAAACATAGCTTCTAGTAGTAAACCAAATTTAAGAAAGTTCAATCTTTTCAATTCTTCTTTTAAAGTTTTACTTACGATTGGTTTTGCTTCTCTAATAAATTCTTCTAGCTTCAAGTTTTCATTTTGAATCTTATAATGCATTACTACTTTACCGGGTAATGCAAATACTTGTAGATTCGGTAAAGTAGTTGAAGATGTTGCAGTTATTTCATCTTGTTCATCTTGTTCTTGTTGTTCTTGTTGTTCTTGTTGTTCTTGTTCTTGTTCTTGTTCTTGTTCTTGTTCTTGTTCTTGTTTTTCTTCTGGGTTGTTGTGAATTAGTTCTTTATGACAGTCTAATAGAATTTCATCGTGAAACGATTCCGAACATTTATCGCAACAATACATGTTGAGATGTTTACTCTTCGAAATTTCACCAAGAAATGAAATGGGCTCTCATGTTCCTCCTTTTATAATGGTTCCCCCACCACTATTTCATCTTGTTCACTATCCAAGGAAATCAAACGTTTTGAACAAAAATATTAACCTTCTACAAACTAATTGTTCATTCGTGTTCTTTATTCCCATTGGAGTTTTAGTATATACTTCTTTATATTCAAGCTTTAACGAACTTTCCCCCACCCAACTAATTCTAGTTACTTTTAGGTGGAAATGGCTAGAGCACAGACACTTGGTTAAACTAAATTTGTGCATAAATTAACTAGAGTTGAACTAAAAATTCGCATAAATTAAAAGTTAGTTCAAAACTAAAATTCGACAGTATTAAAAAAACTCTAACAGTTGAACAAAAATAAACGTTAGTTCAAAACCGAAATTCAACAGTGTTAACCAAATTCTAACAGTCGAACAAATAGGTCAAGGTAATCCAATTTAACGCGAGAACGAGGAATAGAGCACTAAGTGGCATGTTAGTCCATTACCACAAAGTGATCTATTCCTCGCTCTCTATTCTACATCTACTTTTTTGGGTTTACTTATTTATATTAAAATGTTCAAATTTTACTATGTAGAATGTCCATTCTTGCTCTTCAACTCTTCGATTGTTTTTAGCAATTGTAACAAATATTCGTTAGTTTTCACCAAAGTCTTTATTTTGCTACATCCAATTTCAATGGAAGGAATTATAAGTTGTAATTTTATAAGTTCAATCTTTTCTTTCTTGCGAATTTCTCTCTTTATTATGTTGTTCCTTATTTTTGCTGAAGATTTAAACTCCATGTTGTTTCTGCTAAAGCCACAATAATAAAAGTCTCTTCAAACAACCTGCATTTATACACATTCCCCCACCATTTTATAATCCCCACTCCTTTCCCCCTTCTTTATAGGATTTGAAAGGGATAGGGTGTAGGGTGGGGGAAGGGTAATTTTGTTATTACACTAGTTGTGCAAGAAAATAGCCGCCAGTGTCCACACCTTGTTCATAGCACTCCATCATAGATTGTGCCCACTGCAACATGCGGTCTCTGTCATTTGGTGTGACAAGGAAAGAATGATTATCACCATACAATATAAAAGAGTCAATTCGTACATAACATCCTGAGTCCAACCATTTATTAGCTTCAGCCATAAACTTTTCTATTGTATCAAATGGAAATTGTGGATCAATTGCTATGACTTTACGTTCTTCACTAAGTTCAACAGTATAATCATCATCGTCCTCATCATCTTCACTTTCACTGTTGTTACTTAAAGTGTCTTCAGATTGTTCAAAAACATCAGAAATTTCGGAGGAATTGAAATTTTCATTCAGATGAGGAGGCATTTTAAAGCAAGAAATATTGTAAACAGGAGAGACGAAACGACAAGAGCGGCGTGTAGAAGAAAAATAAAGGAGTGACCAACGCTTGCTCCGCTTTTATAATAGTATGCAAATGAGGGGTAGGAGCTGACCGTGACCAGTCATCGACCCAAAGGAGTGGGGGGAAGTACTTTTCTTACTACTCGGATGGAAGTAGGTTAGTAGGTCACAAGACTTAGAGTGTTAAAAAATAATGGGGGAGAAACACAACACTATAACGCATTGTGTTTCTCCCCCATTATTTTTTAAGCAACAATTTGGAAAAAAACTATGTGAATTTACTTTCTACGCCCCCACCTTGTAATACCATCCACTTTGTGTCTGAGGAGATAGTCTTTAGAGTCTAACTCATTAACGGATTTCTCTTTGCGCAATGATTCAATTACTTTAATATTATATTTTTCGCCGTTACAACTTGCCAAAATGTGTTCGTTGTCAATAACACTTTCAAAAAAATAAATACAACCTCTCTTAAGCCTATTTCCTTTCACACCAATAATTTTGGATTGGTATTCAATAGTGGGGGTTTCTGTCAGTTGTGGTTCAGAAAGGTGTTTCACGACATGTACACGGCAAAAACTTTCGTTTTTAACACATTTCTTCCCACAAGCTGATCCTTTCTTAATTCCCCTAGTGAGCACTTCAGGGCAAGTAGTGGGACGGCTAAATGCCCTACGACGCTCTTCTTGTAATAATTGAAATTGCTCTGAAGGAGCAGGCTTAGGAGCAGGTTTGGGAGTAGGCTTAGTGGATTTAGTTTTATGATAGGTGTGGTCTTCAGGCATAGTAAGTGGTGGGGTAGGAGGCAATGGTGACAGTGGAATGACAGGTGTACTAAGACGATGAAGCAAAGTTTCAAATGAAGGGGTATTAGAACGGGGAGCTGGCTTCTGTGGTGGCGGCATGATGGTTGATGGCGGTGTGGAGTCGTTTGAAAGCGAAGTAGAAGGCGAAGGCGGTGAAAAAATGCTTCGAAGTTTAGAAGTCTTGGTAGGCGGAAGAATAGTGCCAGAAGTTGAAGGTTGGGATCCAAGTTGCTTCTTGTACCAGTCAGGAGGATTTTTCAGACGAAGAGTTTTCTTAGGTGCAGTAACAACCGTAGTAGAAGTTGAAGTAGAAGTAGAAGTTGAAGTAGAAGTTGTAGTTGGCAGAGATGACATGGTTGTGGCTCCAAGTTCGCAGCGTAACGTCTGGAATCAGAATGAAATGTTAGCCGCAGTCGGTGCGTCTTTTATAACAATATGCAAATGAGAGGGGTAGCAGCTGGCCGAGACTGATTATTGACCTGGGAGGTGGGGGAAAAGGGGAAAGAGAAGGTATTTATTTCAAATAATTCGCATAACTTTTGACTAAAATAAGATAACCGAATTCTTCTTTTACTAAAATGTTTGTCTTACATAGACCTTTTCAATGATGTATCGCTTGTCCAAATCCGTCAATCCATTATCAAGTTATAGCCATTTTAATTTTTCAGGTCATGACCGGTCATTCACCCGGAGTAGTGGGGGAAGGAGTGGGGGTAGGAGTGGTGGAGGGGGGGGAGGGGGGGAGGGAGGGGGGGAGGGGGGGGTCATTGACCTTTCAAAAAGTAGGTCAAGGTCACTCAAGACTTATAAAAAACCAAGGTGATGGGAACAGTAATACTGTTCCCACCACCCTGTTTGCCTAACGGGTTCCCACTCCCAACCCACTAGTTACGTTCTGCAAGGGAGGCCCTGGTCCGTCCGCATCAAAGCGTAACGTCCCTGTCCGCATCAAAGCGTAACGCTAAATAGGGAAACTGGAACAGCTAATGCAGAAACGCAACTCTAACCCCACCCAAACTAAACCCACCCATCATATTCCTAAACAAAATGCAAAAAACCTAGTCCGCTTACCTACAATTTGCGGATGTCCCACCCCTTCTAAGTGAAGTTCAACCGAACTTCTGAATTTACAATTAATCTACCCCCTAACATCTAGCTGTAAGGCAAAACAACATTAATTATTAGTACCAACACTTAAAACTAACAACACATCATTATTAAAAACCAAAATAATTCAACACAACCAAATACCATCATTATTCTTAAAATTAATACACCTTAATGCTAAACACCTCTTAAAAATTAATACACCTTAATGCTAAACCCAACTTATAACTAACATCGCAATGCGCAAATTATTTCTTAAATAAAATACAACTTACAACTAATACACACACACACATACCACATTGCATTAAAAAACGCAACGTAGTATAAGAAGTTCAAATATATATAGGCCTACTATACAGGGTTAGGCAAAAGTCTGGATACCCCCAGTTAACTTTTTAACGCGTTGCAGTAGGGAAACCAAACTCGGCACATGTTTACAAAATCAAAAACGGCACTTTTTCATCAACTACACAATTTTGCCCCTGCCCCCAAAATGGGGTATTTTGGGGGCAGCCCCAAATTTTCAAATGTAAACCCCTATCGAGTGACCCCTCATTTTAAACGGTTTATCAAGAGAAATTAAATGGCGCAAACCGGAGGTCGATATCTCACCCCTAATTAAAATGGCAGCCATTTCAAAATTTGACATGGGCAAGCAAGTATAAGTATGGACACCCCCAATTAATTTTTTAACACGTTGCAGTAGGAAAACCAAACTCGGCACATGTTTACAACATCAAAAACTGCACTTTTTCATCAACTACACAACTTTTCCCCTGCCCCCAAAATGGGGTATTTTGGGGGCAGCCCCAAATTTTCAAATGTAAACCCCTATCGAGTGACCCCTCATTTTAAACGGTTTATCAAGAGAAATTGAATGGCACAAATCGGATGTCGATATCTCATCTCTAACCAAAATGGCAGCCATTTTAAAATTCGAGAAGGGTAAATTTACATTTGTTAAAATTAAATCGGAAAATAGCTTTTTGGAATTTATAATTTCTTGAATTATTTTAGAATTGAACCTAATAGCAGAAATGAACTAGTAGGTTCAATTCTAAAATAATTCCAGATATTCTCGATTCTAAAAAAGCTATTTTCTGATTTAATGTAAAGTCAATTTACCTTTCTCGAATTTTAAAATGGCTGCCATTTTGGTTAGAGATGAGATATCGACATCCGGTTTGTGCCATTCAATTTCTCTTGATAAACCGTTTAAAATGAAGGGTCACTCAATAGGGGTTTACATTTGAAAATTTGGGGCTGCCCCCAAAATACCCCATTTTGGGGGCAGGGGCAAAGTTGTGTAGTTGATGAAAAAGTGCAGTTTTTGATGTTGTAAACATGTGCCGAGTTTGGTTTTCCTACTGCAACGTGTTAAAAAATTAATTGGGGGTGTCCATACTTATACTTGCTTGCCCATGTCAAATTTTGAAATGGCTGCCATTTTGGTTAGGGGTGAGATATCGACCTCCGGTTTGCGCCATTTAATTTCTCTTCATAAACCGTTTAAAATGAGGGTCGATAGGGGTTTACATTTGAAATTTGGGGCTGCCCCCAAAATACCCCATTTTGGGGGCAGGGGCAAATTTGTGTAGTTGATGAAAAAGTGCAGTTTTTGATGTTGTAAACATGTGCCGAGTTTGGTTTTCCTACTGCAACGCGTTAAAAAGTTAACTGGGGGTATCCAGACTTTTGCCTAACCCTGTATATTTGAAACCTCTTGCTGAGTCGCCAACAACCTTTCGCTATGAAAGTTTGTTGACGACTGACGCTAAGATCAGGCTCGTATTGCTCCTCGGATTCTCGAGTAGTGGGGGAAGTTGTTTCACTCCAGTACAGTGTTCAATCCAGTCCAGTTCGCAGCAGTATAAAAGGAAGGCGAAGGAGTGGGGAGCGGCGCATGGGCAGCGACGCAAAACCAAGGTTTGAGGTTAGAATTATCCATGCGAAGTAGCGCTAAAGTGAGTAATACAGGACTAGGCGCATGCGTAATAGCATAGTCACTCTTCCGATCCAAAGTACTTGTTGCATGCGCATAGGTTTGAGGTTAGAATTATCGTCGGCGACCGACGATGACCAGGTGACCGGTCATTGGCCTGAAGGAGTGGGGGAAGGAGTGGGGGAAGGAGTGGGGGAAGGGGTGGTAGGGGAAGGGGGGGTGCTCCATTTTTTCGGGGGGGGGGGGAGGGGGTGAGGGGGGGAGGGGGGGAGGGGGGGAGGGGGGGTCATTGACCTTTCCGGTCATTGCCCCAAAGCCCCCTACTTCTCTTGCCATCTGTCCGCCAGCTGCCCGGAGTAATTGGCGCTATAAAACCAGGTAGTTGGTCGGCATCTGCCGGCATTTGGCTAGATAGGGTTATTACTGCCTCTATAAAAGCGGATAGTTTATCGCGTCACAAACATTCATTACCTTGCATCCTCGCAGTGATCACCTCTCATTAGTTTTTATTTTATGACTACTTCATTACTTCTAACATGCAATTTAGCATTCATCAGCATGTGGCTTCCTAGCCACTTCATTAAATGAGTCTAGTTAATTCTAACCTCAAATATTACTACTATAGTGTTCTGTTTCAAAATCCTTTACACTTCATTTTATACCTCAGTCTTCTTTTAACTTCTGAATGTAACACATTAGCTATAATGGTTGCACAATGTTTAAGGTTAAAACTTTTGCGAACACAACATATATTACGAAGTACTTCTAAATCTTCAATTTCAAAGTGTAGAACTAATTTAAATAGAGTTAGGAAGAAATACAGTTTTAACCCGTTATATTCCTCTACAACTTCGCAGGTTAACGTTGATGATAGTGTTATTCACGACATTTTACGTTCTATGTTATGCTTCCACAACTTTGAACTTATTACTCCTATCGACTGTGTTCAACAGGTTTTCCTATTTTACTCCCACCATTCCTTATATAAATGCGCTCACCACAATTCCTACTTCATTATCCTCTATTCTCTTCAGCTAAGCTAAAGTTTGAGGTTAGAATTATCCATGGCGGCCACCATGTCTGGTTCAGTTTCACCACATAGTGTCGGCGACCGGTTATTGGTCTAAAGGAGTGGGGGAAGGGGTGGTGGGGGGAGGTTGCCGTTTTATAAGCCCTCTCCCTAGGCGACGCTTCTCATTCGATCGCCAACTTTCATACGATAAACACCTCTCCCATGGCACGAATCAATTATCCCACTATCACCAACTACTTCAACTTAAAACTATTTCTGGTGATAGTTGGATAGAATTTTTAAAAACTTACTCTGGATGACCTTGACATATTTTTCCACATCCCAGTTATAAGTTTTAATTTCAATTTTCAACTAACTCTTAATTTTTGTTCAACTGTTAGAGTTTCCTTAACACCAACGAATTTCAATTTTGAAATAACTTTTAATTTATGCTCACTTTTAGTTCAACCCCACTTTATGCGCAAATTCACTTCACCCTAACGCCAACACTATCGCCATCTCCACCCCAACCTATATGGCATAACATATAACTACAGCATCTCATGTATACCCTCTAACCCCCACCGGAAGCTATATGGCATAGCAGCTGGCGCCACCTGCCCGAGTCAACTGCTCGCCAGCAGCTGCTCGGGCAGATGGCACGACTTCCGGTCTAGGTGTAACCAAAACACACTACTCATACTTCAGGAACTTTTCAACCTCTCTTGGCATAAAATAATCACGCAATACTTTAATTAATTAATACAATTATACAAGAGTCTCTATACTTTGATATTGAGGCACGGACGTAATTTTGAATGAATTCAAAGGTGAACATGAATGTTTATAATAGGGAGGGAGATGGATCGGAATAATTGAAGGTTTGTTGCTAGAAAAGGACCTCCGATTCGTTTGTTAGGAACCTAAAGTTTAGGCAACTGAACAAAGGCTTTTTACAATCAAACAAACATAATATTTTAGAAGTATAAAACTAAGGGTGATATTGTTTCATATAACTTGAATTATTATCCAACCTCCGCACAGCAGGTAACCAGGGACCTCAAGCACGGCCATCTCTAGTACACTCTGTACTAGCATAGAAAAACTAACCAGGTAACTGGTTAGTTTTCCTATGGTACTAGAGATGGCCGTGCCTCAAGTCATTTCCCAGTCACTCCACCGCTTCACCACATTTCCCCTGTCGGAACCCATAACCCATTCATCGACACCTGTCACGGACGTGGGAACCGTCAGCCCACCCTGGGAGTGGAGTCCAAACAGAGCCATAAACTGTGGGTGACAAACCAGATGAGTGCTGTGAGGAGTAACGGGCAGGACAATGCCGCTGTCTCCTGGAAGACTCCCTGAGAGTTACTATGATTTACCACCCAATGATCGGTCCTTCCACCCTTCCGTTAACGGTGCACGTTCCCCGGTAACGGGACCTGTTTCTCTTTCGGTGTAAATCTTGCGGGTGTAAACAAAGGGTATCTGGGTTAACGGGCCACTTTCAACCCTTCCAGTCCGCTGGGTTTGAATGAGTTCATTCTTGGACCCTTCCTTCCTCCCGGTTTAGTTGTGATTTATGCTTTTTGTTTCTAGTGGAATGCAGAGGTGCTTTATTTCGGTTGGATTTTAATTGTTTAAACATTTTTATTAACTAGTATACGTGTTGCTCGAAATCGAGAAATTTATTTTAATACAATACAAATGTTACTTTTTGCTCTAAATCAATGACATCCGACCAATCCAATATTGTGAGTATCTGTAATCACCAAAACAACACGTATTTACATCTGATTATTAACACATGTTTAAAATGCTTTATTCAATCCCAATGATATTTAAATGGGAAATTTTGGGATTTCAATGGTGGATAGCGCCTTTATTTTCAGTCCGATTCTCATCAGTTTTTGGCGGAAACAACTATAGACCAAGCCCTATCCAACGACACTAAAAACTTGAAAATCGGTTGAAAATTGTAGGAGGAGTTCTCAAGACAAAAAACCCCTTAGCGTATTAAATAAGTATAGATTATAAACAATAAATAATCATAATTGTTGTGGGGGTTAAAAATACAATACTAGAATAATATCTAGACATTCAATTTATTAATTTTTTCAAATGGTAAAAATTAACGAAACAAGTTATTAACTTTCACTTACAATTCCATTAGACTTGTATTATTTTAATAAAATGTCAGTAATTATATAAAACTAAATTTACTTTATATTTTTACATATTATTTATACTTTAACGGGTCTTAAATATTTATGTTTGTATATATGATCTGCAAAATACATTTAAAACATCATAGTTATCGATAGAAAAGAGTATCCACCTTTTTGGATAGTTTTAGTAACTCACCCTACTGTACGACTACCCTCACCCTACTGTAAGATACCAAAAACTTTTTATTTTATTTAAGGTAAAAACCTTTTGTAAATCATAACATTTTTAAAAGTTTAAAATATCTAAAAATAAAATTACCAGTTTCATATGTTGTACCCCAACAATACATTTAGTTTTATAGAATTATTCCTATAATTGTATTAAAATAACACAAATCCAGTGGAACTGCGAGCGAGACTAATTAACATGTTTAGTGGTCTTATAGCTATGACCGTTGTCTTGAATAAAAATCTTAACAGGTTTTAAAAATATAATTACAAATAAGTTACAAGTAGTACATAAAGCAAAACCATCCGGAGGCTAAGTTGAATCGTAGGAATTAAAAAATTAAGGTTAGCAGTCTTATTAGAATACTTTTATTAACAAAGTCTTGTTTGAAAAGTCGTAAAAATAAAAAGTATAATATATTGTAAAATTTTTAGTTGAAATAAACAGGATTCACTATGAAAAATACTTGATAAAAACCCGTTTGGAAGACATTTCCCACCCTTCGACTAAACATGGATTCCTGGGAACAAAGCGGCACAAACGCAGTGTTGTGAAATAATGAAACGTCCATCGGTCAAATGATTCCAAATAAATTGTTTTTAAACATCCAAAAGACGGATTGTTCACTGATGATCGTTTGTTGAATCAGTTTGAATGTTCATCCATTGTCACGCTGACCTGATTTATTTCGATATAGTATTCCCGGTATTGGCATGTCTGGTTTACACTGCACGCAAGCGTTTCCGCTGTTCCATACGTCATTCTATGGTAGGTAACAGTAAATTAATTATGCAGCAATACATATTGTTTTGTTTTCATTCTTAACTCTAGGGATTTAACTTTTCAAATGAGAGGACATTGATTCTACAGGCAAAAGTTTACAGAAATAATTTTTACAGTCCACATCTTAATCAAATAAACTCATGAAATATTCCAGAAATTCAGTTACTTGCACTGTATAAATAAACTCAGGATTAAAGAATGCTTCCTCTCTCATAATCATTTATTCTGTTTATATTTATTACTCCTCTTTTAATAATTTTCAAGTTTTTTGTTGTTATTTAAACTGTAGAACGTTTTTTAAAACTTGATCCGTCGTGGAGGGGCCAGCAATAATAGTGGTGGGAAGTGTTTTTTTAGCCTTAGCACTTCACTGGCTAAAGTTTTTTTGTTTTTTCATTGTTTTTTATTATTATTTCATTGTTGTATACCAGCTGGTAATTTCACGTGACAACATATTGGTAGCAGTTGCTATTTAATCAGTTTATTTTAGAACTTTTATTTTGTAACAAGGCATTATAGGTTTGGTTTGAAAACATAACAGCTTACTAATAGTAGTAAGTAAAAGACATTATCTTATACTCTAAAACAAGTTCTGTTTGACGGACAAAGTTTTTTTTTTTTTTTTTGCTCCAAGGATTTTTGATTTTTCTATTGAATATGGGGGTTTTGGCCACCAGAAATTGATTGGAGATGGTCCAAAGCTGGGAAAAATCCGGTTTTTGTTCTAGAGCCCTTCAAAGTTTCCATGTTATCATTATGGAGATTTTATTAATTGATCAAAAATCAGCTGATAACTGTAGTTATGAACCAATGTGTTACATCTTCAGTGCAGCACTCTTCGGCTTGGCGAGTGAGCGAAGCGAACGAGCTCGTCTTTAAAATGGAAGAGGTAGCGGAGCGAACGATTTTTGTGTAAGAACGAAAGTAATAATTTTACCGAGCTTAAGCTCGGTCCCCCTGGTACTGAGTTATTAAATACGTTATATTAGGAAAACTGGTACGCGAACATGTTTGTCATAAGTTGAATTTTTTTGTTTATAGTTTAAATCTTTCCTCCACACCAAAATTCTTGAGGAGGATTAAAAATGACCTATATTTTACATTATTTCTAACTCACGTGACAATTTTTTTCTACCGGTTGTGCAGCAGCATTGATGTGTCGATAATCAAAATCGGCTGTAGTCTCTCCCCAATCTCATCTTCTCTAACTGGCCAACAAATCATCTCCCAAAACCCTCTGATCCAGAAGTTTACAATTAAATGTGTAAGATAGAATACCCCCGTCGCAGCAGACCTGCGTACTCAGCGAATTTCCAAAGAATAATTATTGTTTCAACATCAAAGAACTTTTTGGCTATCTTGTATAATTAATAATATTTGCAAGGAAATATAATATATTTAATAGCATTATATTTTCTGAGTACATTACTTTTATTTAATAATTTATATATTAATATTTACATTGCAATAGGGCTAAATGACTTTTTTAACAGTAATAAAAGTGGACATCCAAAGCTTCAATGCAAAAGGAATGATTTGTTTACAAATAAAAAAAACATAAACATTTCAAATTTGACAAATATGCAGAAGACAGTTGATCAGCTGATTAGGAACAGATTACCTTATTATCTTCATCTCTCTTGCTCCCATTATACACTTATTTTCAATGAGAATACCGTGGGATTTAGCATGTAGGTTTGCTGCCATGTGGGTTTTTGATCAAATCTTAATTACCCACCACCTAGTGAAGGTTCATACAAATTTTTATTGAGATATGTTGATAAATAAGCGATATATAACTTTTTAAAGATTTACCCATAAAAATAACATGGAAACTTGATTTGAATTTTCTCTATAACCAGTTAAGCTATTTTATAGATTCAAAATACTAAATTGTTTGTTTTTTTAAGCTCTTTTAAATGATTTTCGTTAAAGTTGATGAATTTTAAAAAATTAGGTCCAAAATGCCAAAAACCCATTAAAAACCCCATAAAACACCGTTCCCATAACCCGACAATGCTGGTTCGCGAACTCATGAAAATAGATCTGGTCTTACACCTTCATACCAAATTTCATCAAAATCGGAGGTCCCCTTCAAAAGTTATCAGTACCACGGACACATATATAGGCCCTATATATATATATATATATATATATATATATATATACACACATATATATGAAAACGAACGAATGGTGTTTTTGGCTTCTGGGGACCTCAAAATGAAAAAGTAAAGTGGTCCCGGGCTTAGATCTTACCATGGCTACTACGGTAATAGCGTATTCCCTATAGGGAAATTCGCTAAAATTGAGAAATTATATTCTTTTCGAGTATGTAAAACATTAAATTTACCTTTATAGAAATTTAAACAACAAAAAACTTCTGAAGATAAACTGCGACAAAACCACCCCCTCTACTACTGTAATTTGGAATCTTTCAAGCATTCGACTACATACTAAGTTTGCAATAAGTTTTAGTCAGTGCAAATGTTATTCCCTGATTTTACATGTTCCACCGGAGCCTTCGCCGCTGATCCCCTACGCCCTTCCGCCTCAAATCGGACAGGATGTTTGCCTCTCCCAGGCCTGACCGCACGGCCCTAGCCCCATGTTTTAGTAGGTTCCTGTTTTCTGCGACTAGGCCGCAATTAGGCCCTTGTTTGTCCTCAGACGTTGACCTCAAGTTCCCTTCCTAGAGTCGCGAATGTGGCGACCGACGTCCCCCTGATATATGCCATCGCTGTTTGTTGCCAAACTCCCCTTGTCTTCCCGTCCATCCTATGTCTTCCGCTTCCTCGTTCTCACGGAAATTAAGGTTCTATTGGCCGAAAACAATTTAAACGCCTTTTGGACACGGTTTTCGGTCTTTGAAAAGTTTTTTGGAGATTTTCTAAACGATTGTGTTGAGGTCATGGACTTCTCTGGTTTTTTAGAATGTTGCCAATTTTGTGTTTTATTTTGACAGGAGTATTGTTTCTTTAACCTCTGAAAAAGTGTCATTGTGATGTAGAAGTTTAGGAATGATTATGCACGCAAAATATTTAATGGGACTTATAGACTTTCTTTCTAGCAGTTACGTTCAAAAGACTCAAATATAAAGTATATAGGCTATGCCTACTGTTTACGTACATGCTGTGAAATAAAGTTCTATTTGAAACTTTAATTAAATTGTCACCAAATTACAAATAAATTGTAGCCAACAGCAGCAATGCACATCATTATATTATTGTAATACAAGGAAGATCTTGGGGGAAATGAAATTACTTCCCCAATTATCTGTTGGGGTATTATACTTCACCCATGGCCTTTTCCAAATCAAGTAAAAATTTTGAATGTGGACAGTAAAGGATAAAGTACAGGAGTTGAACAGTAAGATTTAGACGATTAAATTTACAAAGGTGTTCCCAAGGGGTGGGGGTTACGACGCACACTGCGTCGTTGAAATTTTAGGGGGAGGAGGTTAGAAAGTGGTATTTTGTCGAGCTGGTGGGGAGGTTTAATTTGTAAAGTATATTTTCATAACGTGTACTATAGAACAGACTTTAAAAATAAACCAATAATTCATGACGGTTAAAACCACATATATTAGGATAATTCACAGAAATGTCGCTTGATTTCTTTCCATGAAAACAGTGGGTCTAAGTTTGGCAAAATCTATAAGGTGATAATGAAAACCAGCTAGCCGTAGATAGTGCGTGCTCGGCGTTATGTCGTTCTTGTATCCGGAATTAGGCCCAAGTGTTCACTCACTTCCCCATAAGACTTTTTTTACCATAATGCTACTATATAAAAAGAAACGCTTTATAGTTGGTTATTAATTTTGTTCAATCGTTTATAAAAAATTTGACTTATTATAGTCTTCAATCTCGTGACGAGAATTTAATTATACTATCAATTTAATTAAAATTGTACCTACTTTTGTCGGGTAAAAATGTTTAGTACCTTGATAAGGTATTAAACATATATTAAGGTTTATGATAGTAGCAGACTTGATGTCCGCACTAGGTTGGTCAGGCTCGGATTATCCACTAGGCCAACCTAGGCCATGGCCTAGGGCGTCAGCCGAGAGGGGGGCGTCAAAAGGGCCTTTTCTATACTACGTTTCAGGAAAAAAATTATTTAACTGCAAATATAATTTAATTTTGGAGTTTTCACATTTGTTTTTTTTAAATTGTTTAGTAACAAGAGTAAATAGAATATTCTACAAAATAGAAAGAAGAAAGAATTATTCAAGCGAACAAGAGGTCGGGTTGACGGGACCCGAGGGGCTAATTCGCGGCGGGAACGAGCGCCCCTGAAATGCCGTAAAGAGTGTCCCTGATTAGCGGTCAAGAGCATCACCGCCGACTGGCGGTAAACATCGCCCTATAATCGACGGTAAATATCGCCCTTGTTCAGAGTTAAATCACGCCTCCAACCGTCGGTAAAGAGCGTCTCCTATCGACAGTAAAGAGCGCCCCCAATACTCATAAATAGCGCCTGTTATAATCAGCGGCAAAGAGCGCCCCCGACTAGCGGTAAATATTCCCCTAATTGACGGTAAATAGCGCCCATTTGCCTTGACCGTCGCCTTATAAGGTTTGCCTTGACCTTGTTCCTTTGCCCTGGATTTTAATTTATTTCTGTATTACAATTATACAGGGTGTTTCAGAACTCCCTGATGCCAACATTTTAGGCCATTATTCCTGGACCAAAAACAATATGAAAATCATAGTTAAAAGTCAAATGCCGTTAGTTACCCACACAGCCGCCATTTTGGTTTTTACACATATTAATTTAAATTTCCACATCAGATGGATGTATTGAGTTCAATTTTGACATGAATCTTTATAACACCAATGTCCATTTCAAGAGAAAATAATTATTTTTTCCGATGTGTGTTTTAAAAATGGCGGCCATTTTAAATTTGTAAGCTCAAATATCTTAAAAACGGTAAGTTTTTCAAAATTTTCCTAGAGACTAAAACGTTGACAAATCAAATTGGTACCTAAGGATACCAAGTTTGTAAGGATATGACAACAAATAACGGAGTTATTGCGATTTTTCTCTTAAAATAACCTAAATTTGAATTAATTTTAATGCAAAATCATTGTTTTTCAGCAGAAAAATCACAATAACTCCGTTTGTGTTTTAAATACGTCATCAGATTAAAGTGACGAAAATGCTAATCATCTCTTTCGTTAAATAGTGTTCTGTGCTTTTATACTACAGCCAAAGTAATTAGAATAAAAATAAGTCAATGTATGGGATTGTTTATTTTATTTTATTTTTTTTTTTTTTTGGGGGGGGGGCGTGATTGTGACCTTTGGCCTAGGGCGTCAAAAAGTGTTAATCCGGGCCTGAGGTTGGTAGACTTGATGTCTCGATAATTAATCACAAAGTCAGTGGAAGAGCAAAATAAGGCTTAATTAATAATAAATAGCTGCAGCCTGCCTTAATTAAAATGTATTTTTGAACCATAGAGTACTAACAGAATTTTACCTACACTGAGCTCGATGCGGCGGTCAACGTCAAAACCAGGAGAGCATCCATATTCACAGCGGTTAGGTGGGACTGATGAGCCTCGTTCAAGCGCTCAGTTTCCAAAGAATTTTTAGTTTCGGTGCATATATTTCACCTTTGTCAGTAAAACTTTTGAACGGTTTTAAGTCGTTACCAAGGTTATCTACATATTATTCCTTGTTTATTATTTACCCATATAAACTTATAGGTGATCGAAATAACGTTTATAAAATGTGACTATGTTATTCCTAACTATAATTATTTATTTTCTAGATCTATTTTTATAGAGTACTAGCAGTTACCCGGCGCGCGTTGCTGCGCTCAAATTAAGATGTTTACATAAATAAAGCTATTTTAATATATCAAAAAAAGATAAGTTAAGTTTTAAGTTTTTTAATATAACAAAAAAAGTCAAGGGCATAGAAAGTAAGTATATTAATATTACTGTAAGGCCAAAAGATAAAAAGGCATTTTGCAAATTTAAACCCAGAATAGTCAAAGTTTGCCTTGTATCTTATTGATCGTAATTGCAAATGCAAGAGCACCTATGAGCAAAGAGGCACGTCCATGTCAAATTTCATCCCCGGAGGCCCTAAATTAATTTTAAAGTCCAGTGGAGCACAGCCCTACTAAAAAATATATTTGCAAAACCATTCTTGGTGAGTACCTATGAGCAAAAAGGCATGTCCATGTAAAATTTCAACCATGGTGGCCCTAAAGTAATTTAAAGTCCAGTGGGGCGGAGCCCTACAGAGCTTAAAAATTATATTTGCAAAACAGTTTCCTAGTAAGTAGCTATGAACAAAAAGAATCGTACATCAAATTTCAACCCCGGTGGCCCTAAAGTAATTTTAAAGTCCAGTGGGTTGGAGCCGTAAGGTGCTTATAAACGATATGTGCAAAACCGTTTCTTAGTGAGCACCTATGAACAAAAAGAATCATCCATATAATTTCAACCCAGGTGGTTCTAAAGTGATTTTAAAGTCCAGTGGGGCGGAGCTCTAAAGATCTTAAAAAAACTATATTTGCAAAACTGTTTCTTAGTAAGCACCTAAGAGTAAAGAGAATCGTCTGTCAAATTTCAACCATGGTGGCCCTAAAGTAATTTCGAAGCCCAGTGGGGCGGAGCCATAAATAACTTCAAATATATTTGCAAAACCGTTTCTTGGTGAATACCTATGAACAAAAAGGCACGTCCATGTTAAATTTCAACCATGGTGGCCCTGAAGTAATTTTGAAGTCCAATGGGGTAGAGCCCTACAAAGCTTAAAAAACTATATTTGCAAAATCGTTTCTTAGTGAGTACCTATGGGTAAAGAGCATCGTCCATCAAATTTCAACCCCGGTGGCCCTAAAGTAATTTTGAAGTCCAGTGGGGTGGAGCCCTAAAGAGCTTAAAAAACTAAATTTGCAAAACCGTTTCCTAGTGAGTACCTATGAGCAAAGAGAATCGCCCATGTCAAATTTCAGCTCCGGAGGTCCTAAAGTAATTTCAAGGTCCAGTAAGGCGGAGCCCTAAAGTGCTTAAAAAACTATATTTGCAAAATCGTTTCTTAGTAAGTACCTATGAGCAAAGAGAATCGTCCATGTCAAATTTCAGCTCCGGAGGTCCTAAAGTAATTTCAATGTCCAGTGAGGCGGAGCCCTAAAGTGCTTAAAAAACTATATTTGCAAAATCGTTTCTTAGTGAGTACCTATGGGTAAAGAGAATCGTCCATCAAATTTCAACCCCGGTAGCCCTATAGTAATTTTGAAGTCCAGTGGGGTGGAGCCCTAAAGAGGTTAAAAACTATACTTGCAAAACCGATGGACCTATGGTGCACCTATGAACAAAGAGAATCGTCCATGTCAAATTTCACCACCTGTAGGCTTTTAGTGTAATTGTGAGCTTCTGTAGGGCGGAGCCATAAAGACAACACAAACATCAACATTATACCTCACACCTGGTTAATTCTATGATTACTAGTGGCTTGTAGGGGCAAAGGCCCCTAAAAGTCTAAATGGTGATGTCTCGAAAAATAAGTTTCAATATATTACTCCTTGCAGTATTACTGTATTTTTCTCAAACTGTAGTGTGAATTTAAACGTTTGGGTTTTCTAGTAAAATATTTCCTACTCTTGACGAAACTTGATGGTGGTATCAAATCAGTAATTTACCAACAATTTCCCATGTATTAAAAATAGTAGTCTATTTTGTAGGAAAAAGAAAAATTATTGCACTATTATACTACCGAACGCAGTAAAAATAGTTTTAACCTAAAACATGTTCATCGTGAGTTTGTAACTCAATTCAATAAAATAGTTTAATATTACATAAGTATTAATTACTGTACGTACGTACACTCCTTCACCCTGGACCCTTGTGCCCCCATTCACCCACACTCGCCGTGACCCCATGCTTCCCCGTCCCTCCGTTCACCTCTCCTGACCAGTGTTTCCTTTACCCCCTATGACCCTGGGGCCCGAGTACTCTCCATGTCCCGTACCCCCTAGCCACCTCATGCCATTGTGCCCCCCTTATCCCACGCCCACATAGAAGCAGTTCTTCCCCGTGGCCCCCATGCCCTCTATGTTCCTCATTCCTCCCCAACCCCCTCCCATGCCCAACCACCTTCCTTGCCACCGACGTTTCTTGTACCTCTTATGCCCATACCCCCGTGCCCCCAGGCCCGCCATTCCTCCCCGTGAACCCTATATCCGCATATCCCTCTAACCCCAATGCCCCCGACAACCCTCGTGCCCCCATGCTCGCACACCCAAGGTACTCCCGTGCCTACAGGCCTACCGTTTTTCCCCGTGGTCCCCATGCCCTCTATGTCTCCCAAGCCATCCCGCGCCCCATGCCTATCTGCCCCTCGTGCCCTGTGCTATTGAAGCCCCAAGTGCCCATTGTGCCTTTCCACCCCGCACCACCACGTGCCCCCGGGCCCCCTATGTTTCCGTGCCCCCATGTCCGACGTTGCTCCCCGTGGCCCCTGAGGCTCCATGCCCATATACCGCTTTTGCCACCGAAGCCCCTAGTGCCTCATGTTTCTGGCACCCCCCGCCGCAACATGCCCCAGTGCATCCCCGTGCATCCCCATGCCTCCCCAGAGTGCCCCTATGCCCCCGCATCCCCGTACCCTCCATGCTCCCTTGCCCTATGCTCATCTGTCCCCCCCCTGGGCCCCTATGTTCCCCATGTCTCCACCGTACCCCTCATGCCGCCCTGTCCCCCGTGCCGTCGACACCCCTCGTGCCCTTCGTGACCCTATAACCCCGAATCCCCTGTGCTCCCTGCATGGTCCAGTGCTGAAATCCCCGCAGTCCCTCCCCGTACTTCGATGCCCTTTTGTGAGCCCTGCCGTGCTCCCTATTCCCCCATTTTTCCCCGTGCCCCCATGCATGCCCTTTTACCCCCCGTGAAACCAACGTTCCTCATACATTGATTGTAGTCTATTTGTCTGTTCATCAATGAAAGAGAATGCGAATTCATATATTGTTTGTTTTCGCACACTATCATTTACATGAAAAGCTCCCCGTCTTTGTTGATTAATGGGTGTTTATTGTTTCTCTACGACCTACATGCAGGAAGAGCAGAGAATGGATAAAAAACAAAATATTCCTCATATGAAGGTTATCGATTAGTAGTAGTTTACAAATAATGATTTAGTCGAAAATTGACAAACGCTCAAAAAAACGATTCAACTCTTCAACTCTAACTACCATATAGTAAATATATAAAGTAGTAATGTTATAACTGAACTACAGTCATTGAGTATAGACAATTAATCATTATATCAACCATGCCACGGATAAGCCAATTTTAACTTTGGTATATTCAGCATAAAAATCATTATACTCCTGTTTCCCTAATGACATAGATTGGGTCACGAAGATCAAATCTTCTGTGGATCCCGCAATCTGTTCATGACTATTAGTGTTCTCCTTTTTTATATTGCATTGTCAATTTTAAAAAGTTATAACTATACAGTTATCTTAACTCAAAATGTCTGCTCAATAGCCAGCTGAGGTTATGATAAAACACTGGAACACCTGCTTAATCACACGTGCAGATCTAAATGTCTTCTTCCCATTAGATTAACATTGGAACTTTAAGGCCCAATGGGGCGAAGCCCAGGTAACTTTTGATAATTCTGGTATTTTTTCTTGCGTCCTTGGCCCTCAAGCTTTAAAATGAGCCATCATATGTTACCCTACCTTTCTTCTAACTCGAGATATTTCGTGGGGACCGATTCGCTTACGGAATTATATATACTAGAGATCGCCCACTGGTCGAAATTCGACCAAAAACTCAGTTCATCATTAGATGTAGCCTAAAATGTTCATAACTGTAACATCTGTGCTTCTTGATTTGCTAGCATTTATTTGTTATCAGGGAAGAGGATTGTTTACATTCTGTAAAAAAGGACGTGTTTTATTTCAGAAGTAAAATAATTGCTTTTAACTAACTAAAACATAGTCTTTGTGAGAGGATTGTTTTATTTTCTGTTTGATTTTATCTTTTACTTAACCTTAGTTCGTTTTTTGGTCGTTTTCCTTAGTGGGTCTCTTTGAAATGAGTGTAAATAGCCCCGGTCTCAATGGTGACACAGGATGGTCAATATCTGTAAAAAGGCGCGGACAAAGACGTTCAAGTACCTCAAATGAGCAGAGAAATAATAAGTTGTTGAAATCTGAAGTTGGTGAAATTATGGAGACTGAAACCGGTAATGAAGTTTCTCAAGAAGTGACTGTACTCACTGATGTTAGTTCTGTGCACGACAGTATCGAAACTCAAGGCGTCAATGGCCATCCCAACATTGATGTAGTACCAGAAAACAACAGGCCTATCGATCATAACTATTCCCAGAGCCCTACAGTGAATCAACAAGAACCTAATTCACCTCACATTAATCTCTATAGTAATGATGATGTTGCTCCCTTCTTGGTATATGTTGAAAACCTGGACGACCAACGAAATATTGGCCGTATGCATCCCATCTCCTTGGGCAGGAAGCTTTTTAATGGCAATGTTAGGGGAATCTTGGAAATCAAACCTCTAAATAAAAATCGAGTTGCATGCATCTTTCAAACAGCTGCTGATGCAAACATGTTCACCACATCTTCTTTTGTTAAAGATAACAAGTTGAAAGCTTTCATCCCTACCTATCAACTGGAAAGAATTGGTCTGTTACGTAATATCGATGTAGCTCTGTCAGAAGAAGAAATATTCGACAATTTAACAATTTCAAACGGACTAGCCATTATGTCCGTTAAGAGGTTGAACAAAACAGTGGTTGACGAGGACGGTAAAAAATCCTTAAAACCCATACCATTAGTCTCTGTGAAGTTTAGAGGCAAGAGATTGCCGGACTTTGTGTACATGTTTTTTACCAGATGTCCTGTAGAACCCTATGTATCATCTCCAGTATTGTGTTTTAAATGTGTAAGATATGGTCATGTTTCAAAGAATTGTAAAAGTGGACGTCGGTGTCCTAACTGCGCGTCGGACCATCATTCTTCTGATTGCAACAAAGTAAACGATCCGACTTGCATCTTCTGCAATGGTCCCCACTCCTCTTATGATAGATCTTGCCCGGAATTCAAAGTGCAGATGCAGATAAAAGAAACTATGGCATACCGTAATTTATCTTTTATTGAAGCTAGAAATTTTCTATTTCCCAATCAGGTGCGAAAGAATAGGTCACCTCCAACATTTTCATCTGTAGCAGAGAGGAATTATGAAGAATCCTTCCCTAGTCTCAACAGAACCGGAGAAACTAAACCACGGCTGCAGGAACGGTTGACTCTTCCGACTCAATATAAAGTTCCTCAAGCTTGGTCCTCCAATAAAGTTCATCAAACCAAGTCTTTTGTCAAACACACAAATCGCCCCATCTTGCCTGTACCCAAATACACTTACAACTACTACAAGGACCTCCAAAGCAAGGAAGTGGTTCCTTCTAAGCCAGTTTACTTGCCCGAAAGAAAAAACTGTGTGGATGAACCTCCTTCGCACGCCCAGAATGTATCATCAACAGAACTTATAACAGGTAATATTAGGTCTGATCTAAATCTTTTTCAAGAGAAGAAATTAAGCATTGATCAACTTATTCTGAAGTTAAAACCGTTTATGACTGTAGATTTATCTTGCCATTTGTCAGAAGCTATTGATGATTCCTTATCGGATACTTCACTTTAAAGTATTGTCTGCAATTATATTCTACCAACTTTTTGCTGTACATCTGTTTACGTCTCTCATGAGTGGTGCTTTGAATTTAAAAATTTTACAGTGGAATAGTAATTCAGCCTTAAATCATAAAGGTGAAATTGAATACCTTCTAGAAACTTATAATATTGATATAGCAGCACTTTCTGAAACTCGTTTTAACCCATTTTATGATATACAATTCAAAAATTATTCAGTTATAAGAGATGACAGAATTGGCAGGGGCGGTGGCGGCTCTGCTCTCTTGGTCAATAAAAGCATCAAGTTTTCCGCAATTGATATTGATTTTCCTAGGACATTTTTAAATAATGAAATAAATGTCGCTGGGGCAACAATTGAGTTTGATAAAAAATTTCTTCATATTTTTTCTGTGTATGCACCTCCCCCTCATAAAATTTCAGCCGATGATTGGGGAACGTTTTTCTCGAATTACAGTCAAAATGTTGTAATATTGGGAGATTTCAACGCACATCACACATCTTGGGGAAATATTTCTAATGACATAAAAGGCATTCAGCTTCATCAGTTCATTGAAGATACGGATCTTGTTTTTTTAAACTCCGGGGAACCAACTTACTTTTCGGGGTATCCCCTAAAAACTAGCGCTATAGATTTATCGATAGTTTCTTCCCCTTTAGCCCTAGTATCAAATTGGGAAACTTTACAAGACTGGAATGGAACGCAACATGTACCTATAATAGTTACACTTTCTTGCACTTCGAGAGATTCGAACAAGAAAGAACCCTCGCTTGACCCAGACAAATTTTACTACAGTCTTAAGAAGGCAAACTGGTCTCTTTTTTCCAGGACCATCGATTCTTTGGTAGATCAAATAGATTTCGATTCTAATCCAATAGATTGTTATGAAAGGTTTTTTGAATTTTTAGTTCAAGCTGCTGAACTGTCTATTCCAAAAATAAAATCCCCTAAATATAATTTTTCTCGATGCGTCTGGTGGACCCTGGAATGTTCTCAACACGTTGCTAATCGACGAGTTGCCTTTAGGCAATACCGACGTAAACAAACATACGAAAATTATTTAAACTATAAAAGAGTTGCAGCTTCAACGAAGAGATTCCTCCGAACAACAAAAAAAGAATATTGGATGTCATTTTGTAGTAATATTAATCGATCAACTCCTATCTCAGAAATTTGGCATAATGTAAAGAATCTGAAATACAGGTTCTTATCACTCACCTCCCACAAAGCAAACAAATATTTTTCGGAGTGCTTGGATGAATTTTTGGATAAACTAGCACCCCCGTCAGTTCATCTACAGTACACTTCTTTGATCAATGAACGTCCACTTAACGATAAGAATGAAAATCTCGTGGAAATATTCTCTGAGCAAGAATTGATGTTTGCACTCTCGTCTCTTAAATGTACTTCACCTGGTAAAGATTCTATTAGCAATTTATTTTTAATCCGTCTTACAGAAAAATCACGTTTGGTTCTTTTAAAAGTTCTTAACAAACTATGGATCTACAATATCATCCCGAATTCTTGGAAGGAATATATCATTGTGCCCTTAAATAAGCCTAATAAAGACCCTCACCTTGCTGACAGCTACAGACCGATTGCTCTTTCATCGGCAATGGGAAAATTGTTTGAAAGACTACTCAAAAATAGACTTCAACATTGGATGGAAAGGCATAACAAATTTTCTCCAACTCAGTTTGCTTTTCGTAACGGAAGAAGTTGTATTGACAACTTAGCTCTTCTAACAACTGACATTCAGAAAGCATTCAGTGAATCTAAATTCCTTGCTGCTGTATTTTTGGATATCGAAGGGGCGTATGATAGTGTGAATCTCCACATTTTATCACAAAAAATGCTGTCCCTAAATATCCCGAGTAAAGTTGCGCAATATGTATTTAATTTATTTTCTGAACGTTCAATACAAGTAAAGTTTAACAACTGCCTATCACCTCCAAAGTGGACCAGCAAAGGTATACCTCAAGGCTCAGTGTTGAGTCCGCTGCTGTTTTCAATATATTGTAAGGATTTGTCAAGTTGTTTTGACTTTCAAATCAAAACCCTTGAGTTTGCAGATGACTGGGTATTATATGTAACCGATAAGTCATGGAAGAAATGTGAAGAATATTTGAATGAATCTTTATGCAATCTCTACAATTGGTGTAGGCATAGAGGGCTAGAAGTTTCAGTATCGAAATCTGCGGTTTGTGTATTCTCACGAAAAAATGTTCTTCCTATTCTCAATATCTTATACAATAACAGCCCCATTTCGTGTGTTCAGGAACAGAAGTTTCTAGGTCTCACATTTGACCGCAAACTCTCATGGAAGAAACATATAAATGTATTAGAAGAACAATGTAATAGAAGACTAAATATAATAAGGTCGGTCTCGACTTGTTACTGGGGGGCGGATCCACAAACGTTGTTAATGTTGTACAAGTCCCTTATAAGATCAGTTTTGGACTTTGGATGTTTCATATATGGTAATGCTTCTAAACATATTATTTGTCAACTTGATAAAATACAATACAGGGCTATCAGAAGCTGTTTAGGTCTAATGAGATCTTCACCTTGTAATGCCATGGAAGTGGAAGCAAACATTATTCCGTTGTACCTTAGAAGACAGCTTCTGAGTGATAGATATTTGTTAAAAACATTTTCCGTGCCTTTTCATCCTTTACAAAAACAAATTGATCAACTCAATCGATCCTGTGTTCAGTTCCCATATTGGGAAAAGAAAGGAATCCCTCTTTTAGTTAAAAGCTATAGGTATATGATTGATAACCGAATTATAACCAGGAACACATTATATAATCTTTACAACAATTTTTTTCACATAGATTACAATGCTCTTTTAGTAAATGTACAGACATACCACCTTCATTGTAAAAGCTCGGATTTTGTATGTATTAAGGAAGAATTTTCTCAATATATGAATAGATACTGGACTGAATTCAATCGCATTTACACTGATGCTTCAAAGAATATGGATACACATTTTACCTCGTGTGCTTTAGTTGATTCTCGTGAAAACTGCACTATATCTTTTACTATTAATCATAACTTCTCCATATTTTCTGCAGAGGCGATTGCCATACATCATGCCCTGTATTATATTGAAACAAAAAATTATAAAAAATCTGTCATTCTATCGGACTCTAAAAGCGTCATCACGGCCCTTGGAAACTTGAAAATGAATTTCAATTCCCATCCAACAATTATCAAAATCAAAAGTAAAATATTTGAATTGTCTGCAAAAGGCTTCAAAATTGTTTTTGTATGGATACCTGGACACTCAGGGATAGAAGGAAATGATAAAGCGGATCATGCTGCAAAGTGTGCCACGTATTACAATTCGTCCTACCACCCATCCTTTCTCGACCTCAGACCCCTGTTCCGGAGAAATGCCTACAAGAAATGGCAAGAGGAATGGGAAATTTCTAGTGCGTTTAAAGGAAGCAGGATTTTCATACTAAAACCTTGTGTCGTTACTCTTCCCTGGTTTTATGATTGTAATAGGAGCCGTAGATTCGTCACACTATTTTGCAGATTAAGATGTGGTCATACTTTTTCCAGGAATCATCTTTATCGTATTAATTTGTCCAACAGTCAAGTCTGTGATTGTCTTCAAGACTCTGCTACACCTGACCATCTACTTTTTGCATGCATGCTTTTTAATGAAGACAAAAGGAAGAAAATGATCAAAGATTTAACGAAATTGAAAGTGGAACTTCCTTGTAATATTTTATCTATTTTATCATATGAAAATTTTGAAGTTTTGGACGTTATCTTTGAATTTATCAAAAGTGAAAATATCCATATTTAATTCTTTTATTATTTGATTGCTTTGTGGTAAAATTTCTATTGTTTAGTTTTTTAAAATCATAATTTTATTCCAATTGAGGGCTTGTCATGGCATTTTGTCACTTGGCCAAAATAAAGAGTTAAAAAAAAAAAATTTGTTATCAGCTGTCTAATGAATCAATCAATTATCCTTCTCCCATAAGATTAACATTGGAACTTTGAAAGCCTGTGGGGTGTAGCCCTGGTGTCCGATGTGAATTAGAACGTGATTCTGCTCATCTACAGGACTATACCTTTCTAACGGTATGCGTGGATTTCTCCTACGATGCACACGAGCTGAGAAAAAAGGAGGAAATGAAGGAGGAAATGAGGAAATGTTGCGTATTAATATATAGATAGATAAGCATCTGCTTGAATGAAACTTTCAATATTTTTAATTACAGCAGTTAATCTTGTAAACACTAAATTTCTAAAACCTGACACCGCACCATTGTATGCCCTCTGGGTCAGAGCCCTTTGGACAGATTTGCACCAAACTTCACACAAACCATCCTCGAATAATGCTTACTAATGCCTGTAAGTTTGATTACAATCTGTTGAGCGGTTTCGGAGTCTATAGGCAACAAACATATATATTTATATACAAATATATATATACATACTTCCTCTTTTATAGATATAGATGCATAAAAAGTTTATTCCTAAGTTTTCAGTGTACAGCATTGATTGTGTGCATATATATTGCTTGCATTGCTTGTAGTAATGGGACTTCATTGTGTTATATGCATATAATCTGCATTGGATGGTGAGCATGAAGATGCATCCCCCAAAAAATTAAGGTTGTGAAGAGCATTGCAAAATCGACAATTTCAATATTTGGTACAATCATGGTACTACCTAGTTAAATTGATCCTTTTTGCTCACTTAGTTAAGCCCAATGTTGGGAACTTAAAAAAAACTTTTATTGGCACGCAGTTTAGCTCGACTATATAATAACAATATTACCAATGCTACAACACTACACGTAAATTAATATAACTTTTATTATGACTCGGCCTTTTTCTCCAATGGGGGGGGGTTGATAGTTCATAGCTTCGGGAGGGTGAGTCATGTTGTGAGGGGAGGTAAGTCTTGGCTCAAAGTCGGCAGTGGGCACCTCTGAATATACATATATCAGTGGAGATTTAAACGCTTACCATTGCTAGCATAGTTCCAAAGTTCGTCAAGCAAATTAATACACCATCGACGTGATAAAAAAAATTAAGCTTAAGCTAATTGTTCTAGGTTATTTCAATGCTCCAAAAACCAACTCCAGAAAACCAATAAGTAAAGAAATAAGTTTTATGGCTTAAATTACATATTTATAAATTCATGGCATAATCAAGTAAATTACAGCACAGTAGGACAGTCTGGTCCTCTCCGATAGTTGATGAGGCGGGGGACCTCATCCCTTGAGTGAGAGTTGGCAAAGAGGGAGGAGGGGAGGTCATCAGTCATAAAAACCAACAGCTCTTTGCATCGTAATGTAACAAAAACTGTATTCAAATTTACTCCTTCCTTGTTATTTTTTATTATAATAATAATAATAACGACGAATAACATAAATATATTTTTAACTGCTTGCCGCATCAAAGATTTTATGTCATTTTAATTATATATGAGATTTTATTTTAATTTTATAAATTTTCTTACAGGAGATTTTAGTTTTATTTGATTGGCATATAACCCAAACTTATCAGAAACTAAATTTTAAATAAATTAAATTACATAATTTGGCTATAAATTTCTTATTAAGTAATAAAACAAAAACCTAATATGTAGTACTAACAAATAATCTTCCTATCATAATTCTTCCTTTCGCAGAGGGTACAGTTTTGGTTGTCCATCTAACCCACATTTAATTTGACACGATTGAAATAGTTATCAAACTATCGACCGCATGACAAGGACGAGCGCCGGAATTCTATCCCCAAGAAAAGTACCCACATGAAAATAATTAAGTCATATCTTATAGGTTTACTAACTACTCCCGGAATTCTACCTTCTGAATAGCCTACTATCCCTATCCCCACCAAAACTACTTAAAAAAAATAAACTCGTGTTTCCAGGGATTCGTTAATGTGGCATTATTAGCTTATTATTTTTCAACTTCAACAACCAATATTTCCACAGCATCATTTCATTATTTCCATAGTTTACTTCAATGTTATAACCTCTCGAAATAGAATAAAACTAACGTTGGTAACTCGTCTCAAACTCGTACAATTTAAACGATCTCAAATGAGAGAGTGTATTTCCCTGAGCGTTCTTAGACCATAACAAACCATGAATTTTATTTTGAAGTATATGGAAAACAAAATTTAAGGCATATATTAAAAAAAAAAAAAAAAAAAAAAAAAAAAAAAAACTCCAGTAAGGAATACATGGGGAGAAATGTCTTTCGCGTATAAGTTGAGTTACGCGAAAGGTTTTTTTCAGTCCGAGCCAATTTAAGTCCAGACAAGTTATAATCCCAAAAACACAAAAATGATCTGAAATTATAAAAATCTATTTTTAATACCTCTCAATTCTAAAATCCTTTTTCAGTAAATGTAAGCTAAGTAGAGTGTAAGAAGGAGAAATAATGGGAATCTGGATTATTTTTATAAACTAAAAACCAAAGAACCGCTCAAGACGGAAGTCGGAGATCAGACTAATTGCCGACTAACGATCCTCATTTATAACGATCATAAAACTACCGAGAATAACCTCAGAGCTGTTTAATAACCATCACTGCCAATTACTGTTTTGACATTTCACTAAACCCAACTGTTTACAACGATTTTATTTAAAAAGAATCACCATTTAAAATGACTTAAACCGTAACTTTTATTGTAAAAACAAAAGTGATATTAATATTTCAATACAATATTTTGAATGATTGTATTTAAGTGGTAATGATTACATCACAATTTTGCTTCTGAATCTCCATTATTTTTTTATTTAATTAAAATACTCATTAATTTGTTTTGAAATGAGTTGCTTTATAGCCATTATATCAGAATAAATATTAGGTAATGAATTTACAGGTAAAGCCTACTATAGTTAGAATATTTTAAAAATTAAAAATGATTGCCCTCTTTCGGAGTAGTTTTATCAAGTAACGCGTGTTTCGACTATTATGTCGTGATTACAGTGTAGGTAGGTATTTTTAACATAAGCGTA
The DNA here is from genome assembly GCA_030545055.2 of Neoaliturus tenellus. Lineage (NCBI taxonomy): Eukaryota > Metazoa > Arthropoda > Insecta > Hemiptera > Cicadellidae > Neoaliturus > Neoaliturus tenellus. The sequence continues at coordinate 72,307,462 of CM061537.1, read as the reverse complement.
TTCGTATTTAATTTTTTCAATATAACTGAATAAATAATATTATCATTTTAGCTTTTGGTATCCTGCCATGAGGTATCAAACTTTCGTAATCTTACCAGTTAATTATTCGTTAGTGAAAGAAAAAAACAAGTAGCCTAGTAGAAAAAAGTAAAACCTATTCTTCTCTGTAAACATAAATGTTAAAGGTTTGCCAATTGACAGCGTGGCTGACATCTAATATAAGAAACGTATAATCGCAAGATAGAATACGTTTTTCCCTTTTTACGACTCATACAGACTCATGGCGCTTTCTTGATTCACTGTATATCCAAATTACAGAGAAGTCAAGCACTCGCAATAAATTAAGTTTGATGTGGTTATATTTTTAGATTTACACTTTCATGTCATTTGAGGAGTTTGAGGAGAACATAGAAGGGTTGTTTGGAAGAGAAAATTAAATATACTTTTACGAAAGTTGTTGGGAGGCATCATAAACATTATATGTGAGTTTTCATACACCCCTGTCTATTTTAGCTTATTTTTTAGCTATTTTGTGTGTTTATCGTACACTATAACACTTTAATCCCAAATATTAGTTCAACTATGCGGATTACAAGTATTCAAGTTGTAATCTTGTAACAGTAGATACGCTTATTACTAGGAGTACGCTTATTCTGCGCGTATGGGGATGAACGGACAATAAAGATAAGGCATAACTAAATTTAAGAATGAAAAAACAAATAAAACACAACTAAATCCCCACACATTCTAAAATTTATTTTATAAGTTCTTGTACTCTTTCATTAAACCTTAGAAGTAGTTTATAAAAATAAATAGCTTTATATTTCTGGGAGTAAGAAGAAGGATTCTAAAATTTTTGCATTTCTGTTACGTCCATTTGATCCCACTTTGTGGTGGTTAAAAAAACTGATATAATTCATAATTCGAAATTCACTTGCCTTACATACATGCAATACATTGTTTTAAAATACTTTTAGTTAAATGGATTTCTATCATATAATATAAAATGTTTTTTTTTATATACCACTTCATGTGTTGGGTCCTAAACATTTCTGCCAACTTTACAATTAACTTGGTTTATTATAATTATTTAAAAGATCAGTACAAATCAGCTTGCTTGCTCCACGTAGTCTACTAAAAAAAGGCATTTATTTTGATTATTACTGTGTCCTTACCCCCATATTGGGTGATTCACGACGAAGTGCAGAAATTTCGGGAGCTGATTCAAAACATGAAAAATAAACAAAAAAAGTCATGTCAACATATATGTCCTAAAATCCCCCGTTTAGCCGCTAGCCACCATTTTGTTTTATACATGTACTCATTTTTCAATGTATTTACTTGATCATTTTTATTTCCGTAACGGATTGATGGATTTACTTCATATTTGGCGTGGACCTTAATTACAACAATGTTAGTTTTCAGAAAAAAATTATTATTTCCTTAAGTGTATTTTTAAAATGACGGCCATTTAAAAACTTATTTGTAGAAACCTAACATTTCTCAAAAACGGAAAGTTTCATAAAAAACAAAAAAATTGACAAATTAAATCATTTAAACAATGATACCAAGTTTGTAAAGATCTGACAATAAATAAGGGATTTATTGTGATTTCCCTGTAGCTAAATATCGATTTTGCATTGCAATCAATACAAATTGAATAAAATTTCTTTTAAAAAGCTCAATAGCTCTGTTATTTGCTGTCAGATTTTCACAAACTTGTTATCATTGCTTAGATAATTTAATTTATCATTGGTTAGATGATTTAATTTGTCAACTTTTTTGCCTTTTTAAAAATTTTGTTGGAATTTGCCATTTTTGTGAAATTTGAGTTCAAAATTTTAAAATGGCCGCCATTTTGAAAATACACATGGGAAAATAATATTTTTTTTTCTGACAACAAATTGATGTGATATGGGTCCACACCAAATATGAAGTAAATCCATCGATCCGTTACGGAAATAAAAATGATTACGTGTAAAAACAAAATGGCGGCTAGCGGCTAAAAGAAAGATTTTCAGACATATGTTGACATGACCTTTTTGCTTATTTTTATGTGTAGAATTAGATCCCAAAATTTCTGCACTTCGTCTTGAATCACTCTGTAAAATGGCTAATTATTTTTTTATACAAAAATATGATAAGGCTATTTTGAGAAAACTATAATAATTAAGAGTCATATCTGTTTGTCAATAGGCCTACTACACAAGAGAACAATACAAGTATGTCCACAAACTTATCAAAATTATTTAGTTTAGCTTAAAGATGTCAATCTTTTTGCTGCTTGTGAGTGGTTTCAGGTCATTAATAAAACATCCTCAGTCACTAAATCACAATCTTTTATAATTTATCTATATTTATGTCCACCTGCAGTTGTTTAGTATGCACTGTTTGTGTAGTGTCAATATTATTACTTAATACGTAAACCAATTAGGGAACAGAAGTGAAGTGAACTTAAATGTGTCCTGGGCCGATTCGTGTTCAATTCTTGGGTCCTCTCACGTTGTTTGATTCGTGCGATGAAGCACTGGCGATGCGAACCATGGCGAACTGAGTCGAGCACACCCAGTACACTATTGTGCTACACCCTGCTTGCCTTGATTCAGTAGTCCTAATATTGTATCCAGGTAATATGGAATAATTCAAGGTGTAAGATTGTGATATAAAGTAAATCAAGTATATATTTGTATTGTATCCAAAACGCTGGAAATCTAAAGAAATGCATGTATTGCAAGGTTATTTAGTAATTATTTATAGTCCCACAGATATGTAGTAATTATTGAAAAATTGTGCATTTGGTTATGTATAGAGATTTTAAATTTGGGACACTAATTCTACAATACAAAAGCTTAAATTTAGAGAAGAGGCAATCTTAGATTTTGCATATGGGGTTTCAACAGGCGTTTTCCCATTTTTTACTATAAAGTTTCTTCATTACCTACATGAATTTGATTTACAAGTCTTGCTGGAGCTAGGCCTAAAAAAAATGTAGAATTTTTAAGTTTTATATTATCTTGAATTAATGCAGAGACAATTCAAAAGAAAATCTGATACGATATATCAATATTCTATATGATGTGATATAAATCAAATCGATTGTATTGTTCTGTAGTATTTTAGGCTCTATACGAACAAAAAATTGATCAATGTATTTCTTTGTACCACATTTCGATATATCGGATCACATCAGATTATTAAATTATTTTCTCCGCAACAACTCAAGATAATTTAATGGTAATTGATAGTTAAATTGTTTATTTTATGTGTTCTTGCAAAATACTTAACTCACAATTATGTAATTTTTAAATTAAATGGTGAAAAATTGGAAAACCCTATTTATGGAAAATCTAAGCTGGCCTTCTATCTAAATTAACGCCTTTGTTCATGAGGTATGCAGGGCAGGATTTACCGCATGGGCAACATGGGCACATGCCCAGGGCGGCAAATTTCAAGGGCGGCAAAATTTTGGAGAAATTAAAATTTATATCTGTATGCACGGTTGTCATCCTCATGGTCGCAGGCCACATAGCTGTATTGTGGTGAAACGGCAAAGGGCAGACTCACTGCATTCTGCCTGGGCGGAAGCCGCGGATGAGTGGACGAGCGTCTATTGCGCGTCGGCAGACGATTTGCTAGTGGTGGGGAGCCGTATTCGTATTCCTCGCCGTCATCAGCCCGGTGGGACATACGGGAGACATTCGGAGCAGCTTAATGACGTCGGTTCACTGTGTGACGGCTATGATGCTGACGTCATAACATTAAAGTTTCTATATTTTGCCGCTACTCGGCTAGTCTCGCTTGCCCTCTTTCTTTGTTTTTGAGTATTGAGGAATCGTTGTTAGTGTAGTAAGATCTTGATAAAGATGAATAAATAAGTAAAACCTAAGCCTAAAAATCTTAAAAGCATTTTATTTACTAATAAAATAGCAGATTATTATATACCGGATTATTACAACCGGTATTCATGTGTAAGATTAGAAATAGATACAGTATCCTTATAGTAGTACATAATCCTTAACAATTTTTGGATTGGCACTCTTTAAATGTAGTGTTAAGTTAAATTGGGTGTGTGATAGATTGGTGTAGGATTCTGCAATCCAAACCTTGCACCTAAGTTTTGGTTCCAAAAAATGTTACCAAATTTATGATAAACTTTACTACCGGTAATTACTGTAAATACATCTTACCGAATCCGACTAGGATTCGTTTATGGGGAATTAAGGGCTGACTGTTAAGACAGTTAAACTTAGTTGCATAAAACTACACGTTTCATACTAACCAAAAATATAGCCTAGCTAGGCCTAAAACGTTGAACGCTTTGAATCTTTTCTATTCAAACTAAAGCAGGCCCAAGTTTATGTAAGCTAGGCCTGATAAAAACAAAACAAAAAATACCTATAACAAAAATAAACATTTTTATTTTGTAAGAGAGTTTTCAAATTCTCCTTAAAAAGAGGACCATGATAGAATTTATCCATTTCCATTCATCATCATCTAATCCTATAGAGGTTAGGCCTAGTGTAAACAATATTATTCAGTTGTTGCAGACGACAACTCTGAAATCAAGCGTATTGAGCGCTAGACTGTTCGTAGCGATAACCAAGGAACTAATTCAATGACGTCATAGTTTGCTCCGAATGTCTCCCGTATGCCCCACCGGTCATCAGCCACGGCCATCTCTAGTACATAGTAGAGTGCTAGAGATGGCCGTGCATCAGCCCATCCCGCCAAGTCGCCATTTCGCTTCCGCTTGGGCGGTCAGTGTACAAACGTCATTCGTCAGTGTTGTGTGGCGTTGTTAATGTCGCATTAGAACTGACAGCCTGTACGAATACGCTTGCGGCTTGCTTGTTATGCAGTAGTGCGTGTGCGGCTGTGTGTTGTTGATTTGCTCATAACTCTTTAATGCTGTGTTTTGTGTGAGATTTCATTTGAATTTGATATACGCAATAATTTTCGTTATATTTTTAAAACAGGCCTAATGGATGAGCGAAAAAGACTTAGTGGCGCGGAATACCGGAAATTAGCTGAAGTGAAGAAGAAGAAGGAAAATGAGGTGCTTGTCCAAACTTTAAAGTTAGATTCCTTCTTTAACACTCCGTTGGTCGCGCCCCTTACTGTGACACCAATGGTCGCGTGGGGTAGTGTCGTACCCCACATGCTTTTTTTTCTTTTAAAATAATCTTAAGTTACATTTTCTTTAATTTATGTTGTTATATGTTATTTAATACATCTTTGCATACTTCTGCTTGTTAAAAAACAGTTTGGGTCTAGTTTATGGAGAAAATTGTTATAAACATGTGAATAGGGTTTTGATAAAAAAGAAAACGCGGAAATGCACACAAATAATTTTAATTTTAGAGAATATGTATAATTAATCACATACACATGTATTATTTAATAATATATATATAATATATACTTAATATATATATATATATATATATATATATATATATATATATATATAATATATATATATATATATATATAATATATATTAGGTTTTAAAAAAAGGCTTCTTTGAGCCGTTATATATATATTACTAATTTATTAATAATACGTCATCCCTAGCAATGTTTTATTTCTAGATGATCCTCCTCTACTTCTTCCGGATCTTCAACTCCCAACTCACTTTCATTGTCACTATCGGTTTCCTCCAACCACATTCGCAACTGAGCAGTAGCACCTTCACTCATGTTTGTCATAGAACCGAACTAACACGGACAAAAAATATGCAAACTATTGTTCAAAGTGTAGCACAGTTGGTCGCGTGGGGTATGCCGCTACCCCATGCCATGCAGTAGTATTTTAAAAACAGTGTGAGCAGCCGCACAGTTGAGTCAGACATCTGAAATTACACTGACGTCTTGATGAAGAGTTGAGGGGAAGGTATTGACCTGCTCAAGGTCAGGAGTGTTGCCAACTGTCAATGATCAGCAAAACAAAATCACTGGGGTATGGGACTACTCCGCGCGACCATCGGAGTGTTAAAAAAAGCAATGTCGCCGCAATGTGGCTCCTTGGAGGGAACAAAGGGAGCCTGTGGGGGGGGGAGTGAAGGGGCGGCAGATTATTATATGCCCATGGGCGAAGAAAACGTAAATCCGGCCCTGGAGGTATGTGTATTCAAAATTTGAGATCTCTATCATGAAACGCACAATCGGTCCATATAACTGCCAGACTATTAATCTTTAAAACGCATGGAACACCTACATTATAAAAAACTGCTTAAAATTATATTTGAAATTAATTTCTTTATAAAAAACTTATTTTATTTTGGAGCACTGATTTCATGGAAACATTATGAAAGCAAAATACCCCCGTTGCAGCATACCTGTGTACTCAGCGAATTTTCAACAGCATTCAATTTTTTTTAACTTCCCCCATAAACACCATAGGAACGAGGATGTTTGCTGCCTTAGGGTTATTGCAAGTAGATATAGGAAAATTCCCAGTGCATGTAACCATAGAAAACTATTGGTTAGTTTTTCTATGATGTAACTAAATTGCATCAAATTCTGATATTTTTAATTTTCCCATATATCCCATAGGGGTCTTGGGGTTGAGTAGGTAGGTTTTCCGCAATATAGGTGCTGTAAGTAAATATAAGTTACACCCTACCTAGTGAATGGACATATCAAATTTGATCAAGTTATGTCAACAAATAAGTAAGATACAGGATTTTGTTAATTCCCCATAAGAATAACATTGAAAACCTATTTTTGGATTTTCTCCATAACCTATTAAGCCATGTTAAAAATTCAAAATAATAAATTTTTTGTAATAAATAATGCTGGTTTGCAATTAAAATTATTCGCTGGTTAATTATTTTTCAATAAAATTTGGTGCATACCTTTATTAGATGTGAGTAACTAATATTTGCTCAAAACCCCCCATGGAAAGACGCCTACATATTAAATCCAATGTCGTTTTAATAGAAAACGAGTCGTTGCCAGTAGATACTCGACAAATACATCTCCAGTCTAAAGCTAGGCAGATGGTATGAAACTTGTATAAATTGAAAATAACATACAATCACATAATTAAATAAACTAATTGTCACTCCCTGAAACTCCGAATAAAAACTGCATGTTAATAAACACCATCCCATTTCCTAAGTCATCGATGTATTTGAATTTGAAAGTTAACTGAAAAGTAAACAGAAAAAGTAAATTAATTCAATTGACAGAAGGGAGACAGGTTTGTTTTTATGAAGACAGCTATTTGTTTCATGAAATGAACCATATGTTATAGGTAAACTTACTAAATTTTGTCTTATATTTAATATACATGGAAACTTTAAAGTCCAATGGGGCGAAACACATTTAACTGAGGGTGACAAAAAATATTCAATGACGTCTACAGAGAATTCCATTTAATTTGACACCTCAATCATCAAAATCGGTTCAAAAATAAGGTAGTTTTGCTGCTCACAAGAAATTCCTTACGGAATTAGTAAGATAGATAACTGTATAGTGGCAGAAACAATAGCGAGAAGTGTTTGAACATAATCAGCTGATAAATTGACTTTCAGCATTTGTTTAATGCCACCTAGTAGCAGGTGTTGATTCGTCATATTAATGTTTAAGCTACATTTGAGGATTTAGCATACAACCCCCATTGTACGCTTGGAAAATGTTAACATCTTCATGTTGTTTATCCGATTGTAAGGAATTTTACATTCTTTAGGAAAATTTCCAAATGTCAGGAAGTTTTTATGATCAATATTTGTGTATTTTAAGCTCTCGCTATGCATATTTATTGTTCTTAAAACTATATATATTTTGAATAATATCTGTAATTATATTTAATTAACTTATGTATAATAAATGGCAATAATATTTGGAATAAAATGGAATATTTTATATTTTATTGTATGGATTAATAGTTGTATTTTTACATAACTTCATCACTCACTCATAAAACCAAATATTTTGTTGATTAAACATAACAACCATTGGAAATTAACTAAGTATGCAGGTCTGCTGCGACGGTGGTATTGTTGATTGTAAAGTTTTGAAAAAATTTCCAGTTTTGAAAAATTTGAGTTAAAAATATTTTAAAATCGCCGCCATGTTTAAAGTAAACATAGGTAAAATCAAAAATTAACTAAAGGAAATTTAAAATTTCTGTTTCATGCCAAATATGAATCTAATACAACCATCCGTAGCTCAAATTATGAGTGTAAAAAATAATTTGTATTAGCGGCTTAAAGCATTTTAGGACAAATATTCACATTAACTTTTTTGTATGTTTTGGATTGCTGAATAACCTCGTAAAGTTTGGGACAGTTGAAGCTGGACACCCAGTATAAGTTTTAACAACCTTCAATACAATTTACATAGGTTTGCCTTGTACAGTAAAAATTTCCATTTATGACTCATTGATATACTGTGAAGGCTTATACCACATTCACATATAGACTGTTAGGCCGCTTTCACATTGGGTCGCTTGGACCGAGTGGCAGCCACTAACCCGTAAAAGTCGCAGCCACGCTTGTCATTTCACATATACGGTGGCTGCGACTGAGTTCTCAAGTTGCAAAAGTGACAGACACAGGGAAGGAGGCAGGCAGATGACGAAAACAAGCTGCGCATGCATCCCAAAAGTGTGGTGGCAGGTTGAGTGGCAGTCACCGAGTGTGAAAGGCTCCGTATGTTTCAATGCCCCGCTAGCGACTTGAGTCGCTAAAGAGCAGGGTTGCTGCCACCGCCCAGCGACGCAGTTTTCTCGCGACCGAGTCGCTACCACCAAGGTGGGTCGCTGCGACGCACTAATGTGAAAGGCTCCATAAGGCTCAATGCATTTTCAACAGGTCAAGTGGCCGACGAGTAGCTGCCACTAGGTCGCAGCGACCCAATGTGAAAGCGGCCTTAATATGTATAAAAAATTACACATTATTTATTATATAGGACCTATTCATGTCCTATTATGTATACCTGGTGTCCAGACCACCCGTACACCCCTTTTAAAATCTACAAAATTCATTTTTCACTAAAACAAATTGTTCCATTGTAGGTAAACCAGTTGCGCTTTATCCATTGATGATAATTTTAATGTACAGGGTGTACCAGAAGTAATCTATTCAGACCAGAGGTCATTAATTTTAAATATAAACCCCCACTTTTTATGATATTTTGGATTCTAGACATAATTTTAAGACTATTTTGTGAGGCCTCAAATTAGTGATTTAGTGATTTAGATTTAATGTATACCCGTAATCCTGACAATTTGGGAGATAATGGCAGAGGAAGTTTTGTTTTTCTCCATAAGAATAACATAGAGCAAATTTTCATATTCATTAACACTGAAACTTTTACCTTTAACATAACTGTACAAACATAAAGATATTTTATAAGCTCATTTTAAATAATTTCATCATAAAATACCGATTATCACATAATTAATTTTAATTTTCTATGATACCTTTAAAGTAATCTCCGCCATATTGAAAAATTTATGGAAAAATAGAAGTATTTACGACAAAACTAATAATTTATGATGCTAAAGTGTTTAAAGAAGAAACTAAGGCATTCTTACGCTAGGCCTTTTTAGTTTAACAGGAAATTTACAGAGAAAATGGATAAGAAATTTAGCCCCATGTTATTATTATGGAAAAAATTAAAATTCTACCTCCATTATCTCCCAAACAATTAGGATTAGAAGTTGTAAAGTTGTCTTAGAATTGTGTGTAGAATCAAAAGTACCATAAAAAATGGGGGTTCGTATTTAAAATTAATGACTTCCGGTCTGGGTAGGTTACTTCTAGTACACACTGTACATTGAAATTATCATCAATGGATAGAGCGCAACCGGTTTACCAATAATGGCATAGTTTGATTTTATGAATAATTAATTGGGTTAATTTTAAAATGGGTGTACGGGTGGTCTGGGACACCCGGTATAGTTCCTCTACATATAGGTGTAGCGTTGGAAGGGGGTTGTGCCTCAACTTTTAGAAAAGTTTTAGCAAAAGGGGTAAAAGTTTAATACTGATAGTACTTCATGCCCTTCAATCCAAAAAATGTACGTCACACTACACCTATTGATAAATTTTTATACATGATATTTAACTGGCAAAGGCGTAGCAAGGTGGAAGGAGGGAGTTTTGATGGGGCTTCAGCTTTCCTCGAAATCCTTAAAAATGACCTTCTCATATAGGAATTTTACATCCTTATGACCCTTCTGCCTATTTCTGCATCCTCCAAAATCAAACTATAGCTACGCCCTTGTAAACTTTCTTTAAAGATGATCACCATAAAATAAAAGTAGAGGTGGAAATTAAAAACATTATTAAAACATTTACAATTTCCTGACAACGTAGGCCTACTTAAAATTAAATTTTCTCCATTGAATATAGGTTTCATGCATTTATACCTGCTGTTTTAGTTATAAACAGGTCAATTTATAAGCATATTTTGATGCTATGACACAAGTAGGAACATTTTTATTAATAGGTCAGAAACGAACTTTCAGCGAGAAAGTTGTGGTGAGGTGAATTTCATCACATTATCAAGAAGTTGACGATAATATGAGTTGATTGTTGGCAATAATATTAATATTAATGAATAGAAATTACGGGGTGAGATGAGTCTCAGACTGAGATAACAGATCTAGTTGATCATTCTAAAATTTCCTAGGAAAAAAATGTTGTACCCTATACATAACATTAAGATTTATATTGAAATTTGTAAGAAGGCCTAAATGCAAAACAATGACAAATTAACAAACAGCTTTGTCCACCACCAATTAAAATGGGTCTGTGTGAATGGTCGAGATTTTGTGTTGACCAATTTTTTGTCGGCCGATATTTATCGGTGTATGTGGAAGAGACCTTAAAATGAAATTGTTTTTGTGACATTGGAGGCCTGTTAAAGCGGAGGCCGGTTAAGAGGAAGCCTAATGTATTTATATTTTCTGATCCAGTTCAAAGAATATTCTTTCCATATAATTAAGTTATTGAGGAAAATATTCTTTGAACTGGATCTGATAGGGTCAAATATAAATACATCAGGATTTCTTTTAACTGGCTTTAATAGGCCTTCTATGTCATTAAAAGAAATTTTTGTAACCAAGTAGACCTAAATCCATTATTATAATAGAAGGCCTCTAGTCCAGGGTCAAATGGTTGGTTGCCAAGTAATCCAGCTGCAGCACTCCGGGAATTGAACAATTAATCAGCCATGGACATTTCCCATCTAGCCGACATGTGTCAACTGGTTTTCATGTTCTCTATCACTAAAATATCCCAATTCAATTGCCAATTTCATGACGACGCAGTACTAAATGTACTGTTTTGGATAGTGATCTTTCTGCTCATTTTGCCCTGTTCCTCAATGTCACACCCTCAATGTTACGGTCAACAGACCATTCCTCCACCATAGTGTCCCATTTCCGCCCTATCACCTTTTGTGAGAGCCAATTTTAGGCTAAAACATTAAATCAGTGATATCATCCATTAAATGTATTTTCATTGCTACCAGCGGTGTATCTGTTGTCTCAACTTCATTCAATTCCAGACCTTTGACAAAGGCTATTGCAATACGGAGTATGAACTTCGATAGTTCAACACTTTGTGGACTTAGAAAGTGGCGAACTATCGAAAATTCGAAACTATCGGGAGTTTGTGGGAAATTTTAATACAGGGAGCATAAAAATCTGTTGAATTTAAGAAACACTAAATAAATATTAAAAAAACATGACTTAATTAAACTATAATAGGACTATAGCCAAAATTAAAATCATTCACCATTTTGTTTACATTTTGAAAGTCCCCAACATTGACATTAAATCAATTGTAATGACATGCTAAGTTGTCATTTATACCTTTACAAGATGACTTGTCGAAATATTTATAAGGAGTGTCGAACTATCGAGAGTCGAACTATCAAGGTTCCTCCAACTCTCAAAATAAATTTTTGTGATATCTTTTTAAGCAATTTTTATTATACGTTTTCTGATTTTTAGCAATAGCGCCTAAAGAGGTATATTTAGTTAACCCATATACAATTAGTCTTCAGTTTTGGTCCTACTGGTCTTTGCTCTAAGTTCCTTTTAAACATCAAAACAAATTTTCATGTTTTTTTATATTGAGTTTTTATTTTTAAGTTGAGGTCCAGTGACTGAGTGGTTGGTACCGTATACATTTTGTTTAGACTTTTATGTAGGCTAGAAGAAGAAAATAACTATTACAGTTCTACTTCTACCGATCCAATCGAAATTAGGGCTGAACCTTAATTGGTTTGGCTAATTTTAAAAATAGACGGAACTTTCAAATAATGACAGTTAGAGAATAGCTTACTCCTGCAGTTTACTCAAACAGGGTGTACAATCAGGGTGTACAAACTCAATGACAATCGATTGCATTAAATAGTAGAAAATACTCCTAGAACATGGTTGGCCTAAATAAGTTTCAAAAAAAGGAACAAACCACAGAAAAGCGACACAGGAACAAACCACAGTGATGAATCATGGCCAATAATCATAAATATTCTGGAAAATCAACAATCAGGATTCCCTCACTTTTAAGAACCTCATCAGGAACAGTCGGTTTTTATTTAATTTTTTTTAGTGTTTTTTGTTACAAAAGGTTTTAAATATGGTAGATTTACAAAATAGCAGGACTTTCCTGTCCACACAATAAGCATTGGATAAAATATTATCGGACGGAACTAGACAAAATATGTGCATAGCTCCCTCTAACCTGACCGATCCTAAATGCTTTTCAGGCCTACAAAATGAGTGACAAAACGTTAAAGGCAGTTTGTAACCAACTAAATAACGAATATTTTTTTCTAAATGTAGTGTTGTTTACTACTTATTATTGCATAGGCCATAGAAAACTGTAATTTGACATATTTAAACGTACTTCAGTTAACCAACCAATTCGTTATCCAGTCGGGGTCTGGTCCTGAAATGGCCGTTTAAGTGAGGGTCCACTGTACTGTAAATCAAGTTCCAATATAGTATAGTTTGGTTATTTGGAGGGCTCGACAATACTGGTAACCCTCAATTTTAATACCTTGTAAAAAATAAAACGGTTGGGCCAAGCATGAGTTTTAAGTACAACCATGATGTATTAGTGGTGGGCTACACTTCCGTATACGCCCAGTGGAAATATCAATGAACCCGATATTTGATGGAAATAAAAAAATCAAATTGTAAAAGAGTATCATTGTAAGTATCAAATGAAAAATATTGATTTCATAAGAATATTTATATTCAGGATTACCGACTTTTTTTTAAATGTTACTTCATAAACAAAACCATTTAACCTGATCCAAAATAAAATAATTGAAACAGACCCAATACAAATCATGATAACAGCATATATAGATGATAACTTAACTGAAAACGTTTCCTAAATAACAAATACAATCACTGTGGGCTTAGCGGTAACTAATTTTTCCTATTATTTATATTTTTTATTTTCAAATTTATACATTCAACATCAAGTATAATGTAACATGACTTAAATTTAAAAATTAAAAAGCTACTAATCATACAGTATAAACTAAAAATTTTACAAAATAAAATATAGACCACCTGACTAAGCGTCAGATATGGCTCAATGTTGGAAGGTTAATGATACCAGGTAAAAAGTAAAAATTTCCATTTATGAACTTATAATAAGAAATTTTACATCCTTGTAATTTCAGCATCCTCCGGAATCAAATTGTAATTAAGCACCGTTTGTTGTGTGGGTCTACGTGTATGGCTTTAAAAGTATATCGATTTTGTCGCAAAGTATGATAAAAGTACTTTTACAGTTACGGTACGGTATATAGTTTATATTTTTGTTAAAGTTCCTGCCCTATTGGCTAAGGAAAAAATTAGCATGCCATACCTATAGCCTATAATAGCCTACTTAATTTTGTTTGTTGCCTATTCTCACATTTACTTTCCTTTAAGCCTACATAGTTCTTCTTAGTGGAGTTTATCTTTACAATAGGTTAGATTAGTGTAAATTTTGTTGAGGTCAATCCATTTGATATAATTTTGGATACTATACGGGCGAAACTTCATTATCCTACACCACAGTTATTATTGATGTTAAAATTTCGAATTTTCAATAATATTTTATCGATGATACAATAAGTTACTACACGATACGAATGTGACTTTATTAACTGATTTAGTTTTGTTTTAAGATACCGTACTCAAAAATACCTTTTGACAATAAAACAAATAAATTGCAAACAAGTACAAATTCTGAACTAATGTAGCCTTTAACATTATCAAAGAACAATAAAAAATACACTAACTTAAGTTATTTAACCAAGGGCGAAACTTCGTTATCCGTCTCCACCGTTATTATCGATGTGGAAATTTCGATATTGCGGTTGAAATTGATCGATGAAAACAATCGAATCAACAACTATACTGAGAAAAGATATGTATCATAATAATAATCTAACCTAACAGTGTAACCGTAAACCTCCGTCACTTTAATTGACAGCGATGTTCATAACAACAAAATCAATGGTGTTTGGAAAAATTTAAAATGCATCCCTCAATACAATAGCAAAAAAAACCTTTCTGATTTGTATTTGGCAGCATTTGTGTGACGCCATTTTAGATCTAACGAAGTCTGCTTCTTCTCACAATTCGAATTTAGATACAGCTACACAACAAACTTGGTTAGTTTGTTTTGTGTTGTTCTTTGTTACAGGTTAGGCCTACATTACCTACAATTTTTACTTTTTTCAGTTACTTGTTTGAATATATCGGAATTTGTTTTATTGTGAAAAGGTTTATTTCATTATATTAGAACGAGAAACTAAATCAGGTGATAAAATCGTAATCGCATCGTGTAATTGTATCATCGATATGATAGCAATATTATCGTAATATCGAAATTTCCACATCGATAATAACGGTGGAGACGGATAACGAAGTTTCGCCTAACCAAGTTTATTTTGTAGCCTAAGTAATTGTATCTTAATTGTGAGAAGATGCACACTTCATTAGATCTAAAATTGTGTCACACAAATGATGCCAAATATGAATTAGAGAGGTATTTTTCTCTTTTGTACTAAGGGAATTCTAGGCCTATGCATTTTAAAATTTTTAAAAAACTATTAATTTTGATAAAAATTGCTGTCCATAAAAGTGACGGAGATTTATGGTTAGATTATTATTACGGTTAGGTTTGATTATTATTACAATTATTTCAAATACTTCTTACCTACCTCAATATCGTTGTTGATTCGATTGTTTTCATCACACAATTTTAATCGCAAACTCAAAATGTTAACAACTGTAATAACGGTGGAGTAGCTTAACGAAGTTTTGTTTTTTTAATTTGATTCAATATTTATACCGATTTGATGCAATGAATATATTTTCATTTGATAGTTCCACCGGGCGTATACAGAAGTGCAGCCTAAAGGTGTGATAACACCAGAGGTTGACAACCTAAGTTGTCGACCTAAGTCATATAGCCTAGCCCTAGATATGCTACAGTGGAACCTTGATATATCGAACCTCAATATATCGAAATCCTTGATATAAAGAAGTTTTCTCATTCCCCTTGAACCTGCCTATCAATCTAATGTTATTTCTACCTCTATATATCGACGGATTGGCAGGGATAACCTCAATATAACGAACTTTTGGAGGGCCGATGCACTACCTAATCACCTCTACATATCGAAGTTTTGACTACAAAACCTCCACATATCGAAGTTATAAACAGAATAACAAGTTGAATCATTGAGCTCATCCATTTTCTTTCATGTTGCAACCTGTCGCTCTACAGACGTTGCCTTTTGCCGTGCCTTGTGTTTGCAGTGCTGTTCTTGTTTCCCTCATTTGCAGTTAACTTACTGTTTTAGTGTCGTTTCATTCATTACCTTAAGTGTCCGGTAGGTGGCCGTTAGCATTAATTTAAATGCATTTTACATTATTCTCGTGACTACACGTATAAGAGTAACGTCTTCTAGTCCATACTGATGTTTATTGGCCTAAATAAATTTTGTGTTTGCAGCACTGTTTAGTTTTTTGTGTCACCATTTATACTGTAGTCTTTGTCCTGATCAGCTCGTGATAAAATTTTCATAGAAGGGCTAATAAACATTAATCAACTTATAATGTTACAGTGGACTGTTATATTCTTTTGTGCAATAGCAAATTGTTGGTTATGTAATCACAGTACACACATATTTATTCCTCAATTTCTAGGCTTACTGGATATAAGTAATGGTATTAAAAGGTGGCGTGAACCTCAGTATATCGAAGTTTGTAAAAGATAACCTTGATATAACGAACCTCAGTGTATCGAAGACCTTGATATTACGAATTTTTTACATTCCCCTTCAGGTTCGATATATCGAGGTTCCACTGTACATTTAAGTCAACAACTCTTTTTAGTTCTTTGGCAAAAGTTAACATCTTTTGATTGTCCACCTACCTCTGGGCTAAACACATTTTAAGGTAGGCCTAGCTAGGACATGTTTCTTGAGACAAACTTTTGGTCTAGCTTAAGGTAGCATAGGCCTACCTATCTGTTATAGCCTGTCCTGTTGTAATAATTCTGTAATTGATGATGATGAAATTGGCACTTAACAAGTATAATCAGACACTTCTAGGCCTAAGCCAACCAATAAATTATGCGATTATGCCCTATACAACAAATATAGCCTACCTAAAAGCCTACTCACTCTATAAATTAATATTAAGTTATATCACAAGACTTTTTGAAAAGCAGGAGGGGCCTAGGCCTATTGATATTTTGAAGAGTTACTCTGTAAGTTAGTGCTAATCACAACTTCGTGTGGGGACATACATTGAATTAGCCTAATTTGAAAACTGGAGAGTAATTTGACTGATGCTTTGACATATTCATAGAATAATCTGAGGTAATTCTAGACCTACCATGAGTACAAAATTTGTATGGAACTCTGCACTCCTAAGTGAAAATTGAGACATAAACAATTTACGTACAGTACAAAGGGGTGTCATGAATTTACTTATTCAACTTATTATACGATTCAACTTATTCAAACGTTAAAAACTTATTATACGAACTAACTGCCGAATTGGCGATGATACATAACTAACCTACACACACACCGACCAGACTGTAAATAAATAAATTGAACTTTTGACTCTTGTTTACACTGTTGTGTAGCCGCTGCAATCTCTATATTAATCGGACGGACATCTGACAGACACAAACTGTTTTATTTTTATTTTTTATTTATTAGTGTTTTTATGTGTGAGTTTAAATTGTTAACCGCTTTTTTTGTAAAATTTTCTTTTTATAATTGTTTGTTAACATCAAATTTATCTTTGCAGCATTCATAACCTTTTTTAAAATATTTTTTAAATAACAAATTGTATTATACACTTTCGACAACAAAACAACAATGCCACCGTTTAACGTACCCTAAACAGCTAAACACCGCTTATTACGGCCTCCAATGCATTTCTTATGGGAAATTAAATTACGTCTCATTAGTTTATTACTTAACAGAATAGCTTCAAAAAAGAAAGGGAATCTACAAATTACGCCTAAAATCTACTGTGAAAGTTTGAAGTCGATCTGAGGCTTCCTGCGAACGTAATCGTTGGACATTGAAATCGGGATTTATCACTACAGTGAGGTTGTCAACAGTCATGTATGAGGATTCTCTCCTCTTCGATCCGTTCATCCAACTAGTATTAGTATTAAGCATTTCTATGACGCATTCCATACAATGTATATTATATTGTCAAATGAATAAAGAACATTATTAGCGAATTTCTCCTAGGGAATAAGCTATTACCGTAGGTCTCATGGTAAGACCTAAGCCCGGGACCATGTTACTTTTTCGTTTTTAGGTGCCCAGAGACCAAAAATAATAGTCATTAAAAATTTTATATATATATATATATATATATATATATATATATATATATATATATATATATGTATGTATATATGTATATATGTATGTGTCCCTAGACACGATAACTCTCGTAAAAATGGTCCGATTGAGACCAAATTTGGTAGAGATGTGTAATCCTACGTTTATTCGGATGAGTTCGTAAACCAGACATATCGACCTACCGGAAGGGGTAGTTTTAGGGGGTTTTGTACCCAAAAAAGGTTTTTTTGCATTTTTCATATATAAATTTTAAAAATTTAAAAATTTTATTTTGACCATTGGATTTAGCTAAAAAAAACACACAATTTAGTATTTCGAAGCTTTGCTCTATCTCCATTGGTTACCGAGATATTACAAAGTTTAAAGACAGTACATTGTATTTTGGAGCTCTAATGTTAATCTTATGGAGAATTGGGATGTGTTTATATTTCACTTATTAACCAATATTTTTCGATGAAACTTGTAATTCAGCTTCATTTGATAGAGATTCATCCATTTATGGTAAAACAATCTTGGTTTTTGTGCTTATCATGGCAGCAAACCTGCATACTCTTTTCCCATGTTAATCATATGGAGAATAGGCAAACTTCTTTAGCAATGGACAGATATTGATGAAACTTAGTAAATGGCTTCATATGGTCGAAATATTTTTTTTTTTTGTTAAAAACCTACTTTTAGTGTTCCCCATGGCAGCATACCTGCATACTCTCCCTATATTTATCATAAGGAGAATAGACATTTATTTCCCTATTATGAGCATGTGATTTTATTTGGTTTACGGTTTTATGTGGTCAAAATGAATATTACTAATTTGGAAATTCGCTGAGTACGCAGGTCTGCTGAGACGGGGGTATTATTATTATTTTTAAATAATGATTTACGAATTTAATGTTGTTTTACATTATTGATTCTTCCATTGGGTGTGAGTTTAATGAGTGCGGATATACGAGATATACTCGTATCCACATGACTCATCCCTTCGACCGTGAACTTTCATCTCTACTCCCCGGGAAACCCTCGGCTCCTCTCGGCTGTTCCCGGGAGAGTTCGTTGACCCTCTGACGTCACGGGCGCTACCTTGAGTTCCACTGATCTACATTGCACCGCGCGGCGATGCTGCGCCGTGCCCGCCGGCCGTGTGCGCAGTGCCTAGACCGCGCAGTGCGCAGTCGCGGAGTTCATTATGGTCTCACGTCATAGATTCGGCTGCAGTACCGCTGTCTACCGAGAAGTTACGGAAACTGCAACATGCGGGCAGCGTATAACTGTCATGGAGTTGATAGGATTGTCGCGCTGTGGAGATGATGGTCGGGTTATTGTTGGATAAAATGGAGAGAATTTCTTCCTTAGTATAACGTGAATAGTTAACTATCTTTTTGATTCATCTTCAATATTTTCAAATGTAAGCGAAATAAGTTTTAATACTTTGATAATTTATTTAAGACAATGGCACAATATTTTGTGTATTTTAAGATGTATCAGCGAGGGTGGGTGTGATGTTTAGATTACCGAGGTATAGCTTAGAATCTCGGAAGGTCGGGAGGCTTACTTTGAAGAGAGGTTCAAATTTAAAAACAATTTCAACTTCACTTTAAGACACTTTCAATGATAAGCGTTTGTTAATAGTAATATTTTAATTTTGTGTGTTTGCCACTTTCACTTATGGACAAGCCACATCTTAAAATAAGAATGGTCACAAACACATTAGGTACATTCTTTAAAACACCAACTCAATGGCGCGTATTATTAAGTGAATATGAACTAAAGGACGAGTGTGATGAATCAGATGTGTCGCATCTTTGTAACGGACAAAGACTATACCTGATCATTATTAAAAGCCCAAGAACTGAGGGAATCGAGAACAGTTTCAAACTTTAAAAAGCTACAAACTTTTCTTCGGATCGAAACAATTGCCTTTGGATTCAAAGGCCAGCTCTATAACCAGCATACAGAACCAAATAAGTAGGGATATCCCATGTTAAACATTTCCTTTTTGCCCTAGAAAACCAGAGAAAATTAAAACACCATAATCATCTATCAGTGTTTCAAGGGCGGCGTTCTCACTTCCTGATAAGGATTTCCCTACCGTACTTATTCGGTTTTGTATACATTTATAACCATTCATCAATAAAATATTGGACGATTAAAGGTAACATGTTTTACTTTTAGGACTCTATTGATTTACTACTGCCCATTTCTTAAAAAAGATTCATATTCACCCCTGTAAAACACTGAAAACATGCTTCCGCATTCCTATGTTTTGCACAGGGTTTTCGAATATTTGTTGGTAAGAAATATATTTTCTTGTAGATCAAAGTATAGGATCTGGGTCCCTCATACTTGAAATTTCGGTAAAAATAGGCTAAATAGTATTGGTACAACAAAAATCTTTGGTACGGTAAATTGAGATACTTTTCTACGTCACTGAGAGTTAGTTATATTTTTAAATTTTTAAGTTTTAAAGTATGTGAGACGAAATGTATCTGTTTAACTAAATGAATGCCACATTTCAAGAAAATTGACCAAAAACCGAAACAGGGAATTCAAAACCATGTTTTGCCCAAAAGCCGTATGATGTACATTGTCAACTGCACATCGCAACTAGCCCAAACAAAGGTGAAAATTTTTTTATCAATTCTCGATTTTTCTATCAAGGGCAATTACCATTCTCAAAAAGACATGTGCGGATCTGTTCACCCAATACTCTGGATTTGCTGGCAAAAATAAAGTAATCATTAAAATCGTAAGGTCAACCTTGGTAAAATAATTGAATGTCCAAGTAAAATTAATAGTCGAAAGCATAAATCTTATAGTTATACGTATTATTACCTAAGGAAATACATATAATACTATTTATTATTCAGCAACTATAAATAGTATTATGTACAGTTGGTTGCACAAGGCGTGAGACAGCCCCCCAGAATTTGTGTTAGGCCTACGTATGGGCGGGTTAGCTCTATTATGGATAATTAAAACTGACATTGTAAGATGTGAACATTAAAATTGTAATGAGTATATAGGTTTCATGTATAAGTTATTAAAAGAATTTTAATATAGAAAGAAATTTTCTTACAAAAAATTAAATTTTTTATTGTAATTTAGGTGTTACATTGAATATATTTCCTTCTGACGAATTTAACGTAACATTCTATTTTAACATTCAGTTTAGTATATAAATTTCAAAGTCCAACCTTACAAACTCAATCTTCGTGGGTAAGAAAATTTGTTAATCATATTACAAAGATTTAATCTGATCTTGATAACCGTCTGTCACAGAAAGGTAAGGCTGGTGTATGCTGTATGATACTTACACGGCAGGTAATGCATGAGGTATCCAATCGCTCTCCAGACAGCCTGACATGAAATCAATTATATCAATGCCCTTGCTCGGATATCGGCTGTCACAGAAAGATAAGGCTGGTGTATGCTGTATGAGGACAGACACGGCACGTAATGGATGAGGTATCCAAGCGCTCTCACACACACAGCCTGACTTGAAATCAATGATATCAATGCCCTTGCTCGGATATCGGCTGTCACAGCAAGATAAAGCTAGTGTACGATGTATGAGGACAGACACAAAATGTAATGGATGAGGTATCCAAGCGCTCTCACACACACAGCCTGACTTGAAATCAATGATATCAATGCCCTTGATCGGATATCGGCTGTCACAGCAAGATAAAGCTAGTGTACGATGTATGAGGACAGACACAAAATGTAATGGATGAGGTATCCAAGCGCTCTTCAGACAGCCTGACATGAAATCAATGATATCAATGACCTTACTCGGAGGTCGTCAGTAGTGTAAAAGTAAGGCTTTTAAAACAGTTCAAGGTCACCCGAGCGATGACGTCATCGATGACGTCATCGAGGTCAATGACCCCATCGATGACGTCATCGATTGCATCATCGATGACGTCATCACCAATGACGTCACTTCCTTGACGTCACACCCATGACGTCACAGAAATGACGTGCTGATGACGTCATCACCCCTTACGTCACCAAGACGACGTCATCGATGTCACAAAGGTCAAGGTCACGCTGAAACCTAAAATTTTTTGGCACTTTTGCTGTTTCTCGCACTACGCTCCGAGTTTCAGTCACAGTTACCATGACCTTGACAACTTGGAG